>JANRMT010062796.1:35905406-35928738 GCA_026402145.1 Polypterus bichir lapradei | reverse complement strand
GCGCTCTTTGGAGGTCATTCATATACAAAATACCCGCGCCTCACAGCGAAACAGTAGTGGGTTAAAGAAGTAATGAAAAAGAAAAGGAAACATTTTAATAATAACGTAACATGATTGTCATGAGTGTTGCTGTCATATATATGCCTGCCTAAATAAGTCACCCTCGCTTCGCTCTTACTTTTTTACCGTTCATTTAATCATGGCTAGTGGCGGAAAAATTATAAAATGGAAGGAGGATTACACTGAGTATGGCTTTACCAAAAACAATTATTGATGGCGAATCGATTATTCATAAAGCTTGAATTGGTGATCTGTTTTTGTGTGTTAACCTCATATTTTTTCATACTTCTTCTCAAACCAAGGTGGTGCGAGGCTAAAATGAATTGGGATGCGCTGATCAATGTAATCGGTGTACCAGGAAATCATGCATTGACAAAAGTTCCCCTTTGATTGTAATGCAAAGTGTGATTAAATGCATTATTTTTTAACGCGTTATGGAGCACATGCATCGAAGCTTCTCAGCTGTGCTTGTGCTAAGAAAATTAAACATTTTAAAAATAACGTAACACGATTGTCAATGTAACCTTTTGTAAGTAGTGCCTGGAGGATTCAGTGTGGAGAAAGTCTAGAGACAGAGTGTGTATTAACTTGTGGATTTCTCTGTATTTGGTGGCAGTGTGACGAAGTTGCTTCGGAAGACGGCGTTAGCCGCGGAGCTCAGCTCAGAGCGAAATGAGGTAAATGGGAGGGGAGATGATGACGTGACTCCCCCACCCGCCTTAACTGTCAATCCCCCACAAACACAGTCTCTCGGAATTTGCATAAGCACACCCCTTCACCTGCAATTTTAACTTAGTTACAAAGTGATCAAAACTCTCGTTTATATCCTGCGTCCTCTCATTAAACTTGTATCCCGCATTACCCGTGGGCACGAAAAGCACCAGCGGCAGCCTGTCTATTAAGTTAATTTAAAGTTTAGGTTTATACCTCGCTTTGTTTCCGAAGTAGCTGTACTGATGAATATGGTAGTATGTCACTCGCTCGCTTCTTAATGTTTCGCTGCCTTCTCAATTATATAATGCATGTTTTGTTCAGCGTATTTTGGAGCTCTTCCTGGTTTTCTACATAGTGCGTTGACAGTCAGTTCACGTGATTACGGGGGCGGCGTGATGATGTCACACGAAACTCCGCCCCCACGGCGGTCAAGCTCAACTCCATTACAGTAAATGGAGAAAAATACCTTCCAGTTATGACCATTACGCGTAGAATTTCGAAATGAAACCTGCCCAACTTTTGTAAGGAAGCTGTAAGGAATAAGCCTGCCAAATTTCAGCCTTCTACCTACACGGGAAGTTGGAGAATTAGTGATGAGTCAGTCAGTCAGTCAGTCAGTCAGTCAGTGAGTGAGTCAGTGAGGGCTTTGCCTTTTATTAGTATAGATATATATATATAATATATTATATATAAATAAATAAATAAATAATATACACCAAATAAAACATTTATTGATAGAGAAATGTCCCAGAAAGATCTTGGCAATTTTCACTAAAAAGATATTTTCCAAATGCAGAAAGTCAGAAAGCCATACTGAAATAAATTTACAAAACATTGCAAGGGACAAAATAGGTTCATATTCAAATGTCATTTTATCCACTGAAGAATAAAAACATATAATAACTCACATTTTTCTGAAGCTGATTAAGCCAATCGATGGTTGCAGGCTGAATTGGGACCAATTGGGAAATGAAGAACCTTAGATAAGACATTAGTTAATTGAAGGCCTTGTGCAGACACACAACCACTTGACATTGTCATACAACCAAAAAAAAAAGATGATGTTTTTGGGTAGAAAACATAAGTGTACAGAAAAAACCCACTTGGGCAGGTAATAAGGGGAATAAAAGTCACATCTATGGAGCTCTATTGCACCACTAATAAACCACTGTGCGGCAATAAAATGTATACTATGCAAAATGTACTGTATATTTATGGAAAATTTAAGACATTTAAGACATAATTCCCTATTTCTAATGTCATTAAGAAGATTTAGTTGTTTTAATTTTTTTACTTTCCAAATAGTTACTCCAGAGGATGAATAAATGCATTTGGGGAAATTAACAGGCAAAATTTTCAGACAAAGAGAAACTGCAGCAATTTAAAAGTATTACTTAATGGTTCTCCACCTTCCACCTCCAAGGTACAGTAGACAGTTTTGCTGTTCCTAAATTATATTGCAGTGTGACATTTGTTAAATGCATGTATTATTTCTGTTGTTTTTAGATTATAAGACATTTTTAAAAGGTAGGGAATTGGTCTTATAAAAACACAACTTTGAATGAGAATCAGCTAGCTGCTCCCCCACAGGACAGACACCTACATGCAGCTGCACTTACGTCTACTCACCTGAATTAGTCACATTCCAAAGAACACCAAAGTACAATGTAAACACAGGAGTGGTCTTAACAAGCAAGTGAAGGAGCCAAAGGTCAGTTCTGGGAACTAACATTCTTCTTGAGAAAGCAAAACATGCCCTGTAATGTCTCACAAGTTACACTAGAAGAACAGCAAACAGTTAGAGGCTATAGTTGTTTAGTAGGGAGATTAAATATCCAATTAAAAGATTACTTGCTATGAAGAGAAGTAACCAATATGGCTCACTAGGACCAAACTAGAGAACCATGGTGGATGCTATTTTCATAAGAACTTTATTACTTTACTTTATTGGATAAAATATTTAGACAACTTGTTTTTGCTCTTATTTTTGTTGACAATGAAACATACAGCTTGTTTGTTTTGGGTACCTAAAGAAAAGTTATTTAATTCCTATTTATTGGGAGATAGTGTTAACAGTTATTAACCTGATTCCTTCTTGATTGTTTCAGCTAGTAATATGTGCCTGATAAACTGCCTTCAAAGGAAGAAGAATCTCTTTTAGGGTCAACCATGTCTACACAACCAAATGATACTAAACAATCATATAATAAAATTTGCTGATAAACACCACAGTGATTAGAGTAACATCCAACAACAAGACTATACATAGGTAGGAGGGCACACCAAACGACAGTAGTGGCAACAATTTGTCCCTGAACATCACCATGACAAATAAGTCACAACGACTGCAGGAGACACAGAGAGACCTCCATCTCAATCAGCATCTATGAAGTAAAGGCGGTGGCGGTAGTGAGGAACTGTTACACTATATGATTGCAATTTTCTTTTCTAATACTTTCTTAATAATTACATCCTTCAACATTATTATATTAAAAAAAAAAGTCCCCATAATGTTTTCAAGATGCAATTTGAGATGGGTTTGTACCCTGTTCTGCAAGAATAAGCATTGTGAACTGAATTTGCTTCTTTACATTATATAAAATATACACACTTGAGCTTTGTAAAACAGGTATAGCAAACACAGCTTGGTTTGTTTTTAACATATTATTGACAGGACTCAATTGGGAAAGAGTCATGTAAATAAGACTTATTTGGTTAATTCAAACAAAGACCTCCAACCAGAGTGTTTGGCAAGAATAAAGCTAACTCAGAACTCAGTTCAACTTATCTACATAACATCTGTAAACATGTCTGACTACTTAAAGATAGTGGTATTGTAAAGATGGGGCTTTTTTTTATCACATTTGATAAATATAAAAAAAAAATATATACAGCTTACAAATAAGTGGAGATCACTGTGCATATCAACCCAAATGCTGCCCAGTACAGTACCTCAATGCAAGTTCTTAAATGTTTTCAACATATCCTCTGCAGCTTGTTGCAGACTCCCATGACTCTCGATGTAAAGGTCTCTGATTTTTGGTTCTAGATATGATACACACATAGGTCTTTTTTCAGGACTGAATACAAATAGTTTCCTTAATTTGTCATAGTAGAAAATGCTTTTTAATATAGACATGTACTGCAGAACAGAAGTTAATGCTGTTATGTGTTTTATTTATTTGTATAGCCAGAACTGGACCAAAGATTATCCCACCTCTTTAAAAACTTGACCACAATTAAGGAGGATGAGAAAATTATTATACACAACTCTTCAGAAACTGCTTGCAGTTTGATGTCACCCTTGTATTGGTTAGTGTTCCTCTTATTTAACCCGTATAGTGTAGCACTTTGCATTTAAAGAAAAAAATTGCACCTCACAAATCACTACACAGTATAGGTTCTTCTGGATTACTCTGCAGCATTACCAGTATTTTGTGTTTATCTTCTTGGCAATATCAGTGTCTAGCAGCAGATTTGTGACAATTTTCATAAAAGCAGTAGTTCTGATTTTACGTTCATCTCTCAACTGATTTTTCATATATAATTCTGAACTATAATCCATTAACATGTTTGTATATAATCTTCTAGCGACTTCACAAGGCTCACCTCACATCAAACATCAAGAAATGTAGATTTCTGCAAAACCAGCTTACCTTCCTCAGTTATGTAATGTCAGAGCATGGGGTCTGGGTAGACAAGAAGTTAAGCCCATTTTGGATTACCCTGCACTCCATGAGGTAAAAAGTCTCCAGTGCTTCCTGAGGTTGGCTAGGTGGTTCCACACATTCTCCAACATCACAGCTATTCTGTTCCAACTGCTGAGAAAGGGGTCCCCTTTGAAGTGGTGGGTAGCCGGATTGCTAGGACTCTTTTGAAGCGCTGAAGAAGGCCTAGTCATCATCAATAGTCCTGGCACAGCCAGATCCACATTGACTTTCCACGTCCACACAGAGGCAAGTGACCTCGGGCTTGGTGCCATCCACTCCCAAATGAATCAGGAGGAGTAAAGAGTTGTGGCCTATGCCACCCAGTCACTGAAGGGTGCCAAGTACAATTATTCCACCACGGAGAAGGAATGCCTCACTGTTGTGTGGGTCACTGAGAAGTGGCTCCATTTCCTGGAGGGAACAACTTTTGAAGTCTACACGGACCACCAGGCTCTGACCTGGGCATTCAACTACCAGAAGACCACATCTATGTTAACCAGGTAGGTGTTGCACCTCCAACAGTTTATATCCAAGGTGTGCTATTGTAAAGGCAGTGCTAATATCATGCCCCATGTTCTGTCCCAGGTGCATGAGCCAGCACCCAAGGTATTGGTCTCCAAACCTTAGCCTGATTTTTCCCTGAACATGCAGGACACTGTTCAGTCTCAAGCTGCTAGTCCTGTATGTCATGGGGTGAGAGGGGGCTTGGGGAAGAGGCCTGATCGCATGCATTATAGGGAACTTTAAGGGGCACTTTATCAGGTTTACCATTATCAGTTGGTGGAGCCCGAGACATACATATTTGCCCAAGTTCCTACAATACTAACATGATAGACAGATCAATGGTGACCTTAGACTCCCAAAAACACTGTAAGATCCTGGAGGAGAAATGGTGGCTGAGAATATGTCCGTACATGTACCACCTGTCAGCAATACAAAACCCCACCGGTCTCTTCTCTGGACAGTTCAAACAGTGACCAACACCACACCAGGGGAGTGCCTAGATTTGGACCTAATGGAGACCATTTCCTGCCACCAAGGACCAGAAGACGTACCAGATGGCGATTGTGGACTATTTTACTTGATGGGTGGAACTACTCCTAATGGCTAACGCTACAGCCAAGAAGATCGGCTTTACACTGAACGATGAGTTATTTACCTGATAGGGGGTGCCGAAGAACATTATCACAGCTATGGGTCTGCAATGGGGGTGGTTTGGCTTAAGACTATAGCATAGCTCCCTCAAGCAAATCGTACTGAGCAGGTGAACTGGACCCTGTAGACCATGATTGCATCTTTTGTTGGAGACCACCATCAGGATTGGACTAAATGTCTGTCTGAAATCCGGTTTGCATTGAACATGGCAGTTGCATGAGGTTACAGGCGAGACCCCTGCATTGTTAACTTTAGGTAGATAACTTACTGGGCCTTTAGAAAGGATTCTTGGTCACAATCCGCCCAAACCAGATACTGTACATCCATTCATGATCAGCTTCAAACCATCCACCACATTTCACAACAGGTAAGGGACAGGATGATGGCAGGATAGTCCAGACAATCTTGCTTATACTGTATAACCAGCAACATAAGCCTGCTCAGTTTTCAGTTGGTGTGAAAGTCTGGATCATGACTCATTCCCCCCTTCAAAGTTTTTAACAAATTCAAATCAAAACTGGCTCTGAAATGGTTTGGCCCCACCATAATAGTCCAGCAGAAAGGTCTGGTGACCTACAGAGTATAGAGTTGAAATTGCCAGGGACCAAACAAAAGTAGACACAGTGAATATAGCCAACCTCAAGCCTTGGTCCGGCCATACACAATGGCCTGGAAGAGGGAAATGTAGCACTGCTACTGAGTAAAGGACCACATATGTCAGCTGCTGTGAGTGTGTTGCTCTATTGGACAACAGCGGAGGGTGCTAGAGTTGGTAGGGGAGAAGGTGGGACCTTTAAATGGAGGAACTGGCAAGGTACAAGGAGGATCACTGTTGCTTGTCTGTCTATTCTGTTGCTTTTTTGGATTACCTGTGGTTTGTCTTGGATTACTGTTTCTGGTAAGATATATGGTCTGTCATGTGCCCAACTGTTTTATGGGACTGAATGGATTGGTATCAACTTCATCTAAGGGAGCATTCCCACGCACTGCATTCCACACTGCTTCAGGAAACAGCATGACAAACTTGAATATTCATCTCAGGAACTGTTCACAGGAATTTCCACTCTCTAGCATTATGTATACATTAGAAGATGAAATGAAAGCCAGATCTGAGCATTACTTAATGGGTATTCAATTAATCTTCAGAGACAGAAGTGATTTATCATGATTTAGTATTAGCTGTGAATTCTAAACACATGCCGCTTTAAGTGTGAAAAACCTAATTTGAACCATCAATTCTTCCATTAATCTTCTAACCAGATTATTTAGTTTATGGTCCTTGCATTAGGGCCAGGGCAGAACCAACCCTGGACAAGTGAACAGCCCATCATGGGGCTGTTTATAAAATGTTTAGTTTTGTATTTTTTTTTATGGGCACATTTAATGCTTTTTTCCCCCCATTGTCATACAACATTATAAATTCCATTGTCATAACCTACTACTATTAGCTCTGGCAAAAACACATCATGCTGAAGATTACAATGACATTTTAAAGAGCAATTGCAATGTGTTCCTTTAGGAATTTTATTGGAAAAACTATTTACAGCATTCTACCCTAGCCACTATATGGCAATTAAGAAATAATCCTTTCCAAATATCAGACCTAGACAGCTCTCACTTTTGTTTTATTGTTCTTGCCTTTAACACATGAAGTGAGCTGTATGTACATAGAACACTGCTGTTTCAGTTGCAGTCTCTCTGGTGGTTATTAAAGAAGCTGTAGTGACACTTCAGATAAAATAAAGATGTCTTCTATAAAGTGTCAAGATGTGCACTATGGTTAGCCTTAACTCTTGGAACATCTTGGATGATAGTCTTTAAACACATTTTCTCAGTCACTGGACAGTGGGAGCAGTTTTCCAATTTACTAAATCCTTCAGTAGGCTTCTCACAGAATGATGTCATCAAACAGGTATGTTGGCACTCAGATCTTCACCACCTGTGCTGCCAAGCATGGATTTTGACGGTCCTTTTCTAAATTAATTTTGGGTTTGATGAAAAGTCGTCCATATGTCCCACCAACTTGACCTTTTGTTAATCGCCCAGGGTTCATACATACACAGCCAATGACATCCTGAGGAATTACAAACATGAATTAACTATGACAGAAAAAAGGCTTGGATATGAATACTTAGCCTGACAATTTTAAAGGTGGTATTTTGTAGGCAAAACAATTTCTAAAAGACAGCAGCATTAAAGACATCTTTCAGCCACAGAAATATATACTTTAATACAGCTTTATTCAAAAATATTGAAAGGTTTGTGGAGATTTTCATTAAGGTTAATAATTTGATTAAAGGATTATAAAAATACCCTCATAATATTTTAATGACATAATGTAAATCTTGAGAGTGGTTACCTTGGCCCAAAACATTTGTTTGTGAACCAACTTTTTTGGTTGGCAGCAGCCTCTTCCTAGACCATGTGAATATTACACAATTAATTGTCTCAGCATAATGTTTGGTTGCAGGCAAGAAAACATTGACTATTATTTGTAGATGCTCAATTAATAATTAATTAGACTATTCTTACAAAACAGTAGGTCGTGGGCTGTTAAAGGTACTGTATATCAACTTTAACCTATTAGAACATTTAAAAAATTTACATGAGGAATAACACAGGTGTGACTGGGGGACACATAAAATGCCATAATTTCTGTGCTAGTCATGAATTGCCCACAACAAGGACTATGTCACGCTACAAACTTCAGAACTTACCTACAGCTAAGGCCGAATTAGCTGATCTCACATTCATTTGGAGGACATGCAAATTCTGAATGGATCTTTTTAGACCCATCTCTAACCTGCCCTTCTTAAGTAAAATTCTAGAGAAGGCAGTAATTATGCAGTTAAACGACCACTTAAGTAAACATGCTATTCTAGATAAATTTCAGTCAGGTTTTAGAACTAATCACAGTACAGAAACTGCACTCGTTAAAGTAGTAAATGACTTGCGATTAAATGCAGGCAGAGGCCATTTATCTGTTCTCATCCTCCTCGATCTGAGTGCCGCGTTTGACACCATTGATCACAATATTCTTAGAAATCGCCTTAGTCAATGGGTGGGCCTCTCTGGTAATGTCTTAAATTGGTTTGAATCCTACCTGGCAGGGAGAAAATTCTTTGTTAATTGTGGTAATCACAACTCAAAGACGCATGATATTCTATATGGGGTTCCACAAGGCTCTATCCTGGGTCCGCTTCTTTTCTCAATCTATATGATTCCATTAGGTCAGATTATCTCAAGTTACAACGTGAGCTACCACAGCTATGCTGATGACACACAGCTGTACTTATCAGTAGCACCTGATGACACCGACTCTCTCGAATCAATAACACAATGTCTTACTGGTATTTCTGAATGGATGAATAGTAATTTTCTCAAGTTAAATAAAGAGAAAACTGAAATTGTATTGATTGGCAAAAACGGATTCAGTGAGGTTATCAGAAATAATCTTGACGCATTAGGATTGAAAGTTAAGACGGAAGTAAAAAACTTAGGGGTAACCGTTGATTGTAACCTGAATTTTAAATCACATATTCATCAGACCACTAGGACAGCATTTTTTCACTTAAGAAACATAGCAAAAGTTAGACCTCTTATATCATTGAAAGATGCTGAGAAATTAATTCACGCTTTTGTTTTTAGTCGATTAGATTACTGTAACGCACTGCTCTCAGGACTACCCAAAAAAGACATAAATCATTTGCAACGAGTGCAGAATGCAGCTGCTAGAATCCTAACTCGGAAAAGAAAATCCGAACACATTTCTCCTGTTTTGATGTCGCTACACTGGTTACCTGTGTCTTTCAGAATTGACTTTAAAATTCTGCTTATAGTTTACAAAGCCTTAAATAATCTCGCTCCATTTTATATATCGGAATGTCTGACACCCTATATTCCAAATCGTAATCTTAGATCATCAAATGAGTGTCTCCTTACAATTCCAAAAGCTAAACTTAAAAGAAGTGGTGAGGCGGCCTTCTGCTGCTATGCACCTAAAATCTGGAATAGCCTGCCGATAGGAATTCGCCAGGCTAATACAGTGGAGCACTTTAAAACACTGCTGAAAACACATTACTTTAACATGGCCTTTTCATAACTTCACTTTATCTTAATCCTGATACTCTGTATGTTCAATTCATCATAATAACTATTCATGGTGGCTCTAAAATCTGTACTGACCCCTACTCTCTCTTCTGTTTCTTTTTCTGGTTTCTCTGTGGTGGCGGCCTGCGCCACCACCAACCTACTCAAAGCACCATGATGCCCCAGCATTGATGGACTAAAAGCCAGAAGTCCACGTGATCATCATCATCATCATCAAGTCCTTCCGTGAAAACCATAAATACAAAGAGGTCTGTTTCGTTCATGTTAGGTAGATTGCCCAGAGGGGACTGGGCGGTCTCATGGCCTGGAATCCCTGCAGATTTTATTTTTTTCTCCGGCCGTCTGGAGTTTTTTTTTTTGTTTTTTCTGTTCCCCCTGGCCATTGGACCTTACTCTTATTCTATGTTAATTAATGTTGACTTATTTTATTTTCTTACTGTGTCTCTTATTTTTCTATTCTTCATTATGTAAAGCACTTTGAGCTACATTTTTTTGTATGAAAATGTGCTATATAAATAAATGTTGTTGTTGTTATCTGTTCAAGATGTTACTAGTGGAGATAGAGAACCCTTCAAGATGCAGAATGAGGCCATTTTTTGCAGCAGAAATAGATGAGACTGCACAATGAACTACTGTATATGGTACTATTAGGTCATGAAATGGAAGGAAGTATTCAAGATCAAGGAGAGGCATTTTCTTTAAAGCACTTCGGACAAACCACTGCACACTTCAGGAAGGGTAAGACATATATTGCCCAAGCTATTCTCAATAATACTAAAAATGATCCTCAAGAAAGGACAGAATTAATGTGTAAGGAGCTACCAGTATGTGTGTCAAACCTGGAAAACAAAGAATCTGGTGCAATTAGGTTACTGCAGAGACAAGTCTGTGAGGTTAGAATTTGAAAATGCCGTAATATTTTAAATATGTTGTGGATACAATTTTTCTTCAACACTGTAGTTAAGGAACCTCAAGGCAGTTATACTGAGAAATGGACAGGAGACAAAATAGTGTGTACCATTTACAGATGAACCATATTTCTCAGGTTTCCTATAAAAACATATGCCAGGTTACAGAAATTAAGACTTTGGCTGACTGTTAAATCCCTGATTGAAAATAATCAAATAAAATTATAGTCTGCACATCATGTTCAGTCTTGCGATCCTGCTGAAAGGTTATGGGAGTCTATAAGTTCTACTGCTATGTGTCATGAGGACCTGGTTTAGGATCACATCATGAAACACATTCAAGACAACAGGGTGCTAAGGCCAAAATAGTGTATCTTTTGGTGTTATGTGTAGTTTATACAAGGGATCAGCCAGAGTTACAATAAAATCTTGAAGGCAAACCCAACAACTGAATCTCTGCTACTCGTGAATGATGCTGCTTTCCTGGTCTCATCTGATCATAATCTGTAGCATAAATCAACAAAAGACAGTAAAAAGATCAGATTTGAAGAAACACTTATTAAATTTATTTGATAGCTGAAAAAGTTGAAAAAGACTTCTTGCTCTTTTCAGGAGAAAAGGAAGTGGCTGCAAGTGGAAGAGTTAAATACTTTGGGTTCTTATTCTTAAATGAGACAGACTAACCAGTAGCATTGTATAATGGCACTAGTACTGTGGGCATTACCTGGAATAGGATTGGTGAAGCATGAACCAAGTACTTAGATAAAGCTCTTATTTTACTGGTCATTACAAAAGATGGGTTTCATAAGTACAAAAAACTATAATAAGCCATGTTTCTGAACAGTGTAGCTGACTCTCCATAGCAAAGTAAAGAGTTCACAAGGGAGTAGCTGTTTCTCAGGATTGAAGAAAGCAAAATGTGGTCTTTATGGCATATAGGGAGGATATTTTTAACAGGATGTGTACTGGAAATAGATTATTCTTAAGAACCCTGAGCTATAAGCTGGTCTGAGAGCTTGAGGGAATAAAAGAGGAGAGGGCTAGAGTGTGTTTTTGGGCATAGGGTAACCAGGTTAGCTGGGCTCAGCCTGTTCCTTCTGAAACCTTTACCAGGATAAAAAGATGGTATCTGAGGGAGTGAATAACAAATCTAGCAAGTCACTTCAATACATAAAAGGCAACCCATCACTTAAAAAGTACATTAGAGCAAAACTTCAGTCTAATTATCTGGGACCAACACTATAAAGCAAAATAACTTCAATAAACTTTAAAACCAAAGCATATTTACTTTTATATTAACATCTACTCAAGTCTTATGGCTTCCATTTAATAAAATTGTGAAAAGTGTCAAGAGAAACAAGTCATGGGTAGAACATTAAATCTTAGCGTACAACTTAATTTTAACTTCCACAAATATTTACTCACCTTCACAAAATAGCGTAGTTCAGAGGGCACTATGAAGACGTCTGGAGTGACTTGCATTTGTGCATACAGCTGAAAATTCTCATAGTCAATATTCATTTCTTCTGCAGGTGGATACAGTGGGTAGTAGCTGCCAACACACAATCTCCTCTAAATTATTTCAGCAATTAAATAAGTAATTTATTAACAAATGTGTTATCAGCAATCTAAAAGGTTCTCTAGATGGCTTATCAATTAAAAGAAAATTTCTAATATTGATATCAAGTCAAAAAGTATACATGTGCAGTTTCAAATGCTATAATGCAGCTAAGTCATTTTTGGGTGTATTTGGTAAACTTTTAAGAAAGCCAAGAGTACCAGTCATTAGCATTAAAGGCAAAGATTTATTTTTCATAAAGCAAAAATACCTTCTTTGTGTTAAGATGTGCTTCAAAATCCGGGTAAAACGATCAGAACCAACAGAACTAAAATGAAACAGTGGGGAGAGGATTTAAAAATGAATCATTAAAATACTTAATTATGTGTTTTCCGTTTATATATATATATATATATATATATATATTTTTTTAGAATTTTAGAAAATATAAATTTTAAATGAACAGTAAATTTTTAACCCTTTTTTTTTTTTTTTTTTTTTTTTTTTTAAGATGACTGTTGATACATAACATTTCTTTTGACATATTCAAAACAGAATCAGTCTATTTCTGTTATCAAAATTTATAAAAGCAGTGTGGAGGTTTTAGAATTTTTCAATTCAAAGTATATTTAAATAGAAATGTAAACATTTTATGATCACAATATTAGCTGCTCAGAGGTGCCATCTATGTGTATAGAAATAAGGTGTGATGTGGCCACCCAGTTACATGCAAGATGTCTAACAGTACATGTTTCTTTAAAAGAACAGAAGGCTTTAAGATCGCTACAAAATGATAACAGCATTGTTATCACACCAGCCGATTAAGAAGGCATGACAGTTGTATTAGACAAAAAACAATATGTCACAGCAATAGAAGAAATGCTCTCTGACACCATCACTTATGAACTTACGAGGATGAGATCATGGTTTTGTTGGATATCGAGTCACTGTATACCATGATTCCAATTCATCTGACCACAGAAACGCTGAAAACAAAAGCTAAATAACAACCACACCATTAACAACATGAACTAAGCTGGCCACAAACAATACAATGCATCTAGTTTCAGTTTCCGAGAAAACTAACTTTAACTTTAATGGGAAATGCTGCTGACACAAAGAAGGCATGCCAGTGGGATCACCATTATCAGGACTCTTAGCAGAACTGGTAAAGCAACAATTTGAAAGCATGGCTCTAACTCCATACACTCCAAAACTTTGGACACACTACTTTGACGACACATTTGTGGTATTAAAAAGTCGCAAGCTGAATGGATTTCTATTACCATATCAGTGCAATATTAACCGGATATCCAGTTTACTATGGAAAAAGAATTAAACCAATGCTTCAATTTCCTGGACATATCACAGCTCCATTTTTGCAATGACGGGTGATTGCTAGCAAAGTGTAATATTTTGTCTGCTTCACATTCCTTACGATAAATACCTGTAATCACGGTGGCATCGTTACCTGTTTCAGTTGAGATTGTATTTTTAATTATTAGTACTAGTTGATACAAATATTATTAAAAACAATTATTGCTGGTGGAAACAAAAATGCGTAGTGTACATTACTCCATTTAAAGGTTTAAAGTTTTCTACCTAAAGCAGTTCTTTTATTTTACATTACTACAACTGATGATTCTCGTATTGATTCTGTACAATAGTTTTGAATGTGACACAATCACAAACAGTAAGAAAAGTGACAATGAAAATGAATAATTCAGCAAACACAACAAATGCCGTTAAAAAATAATACCGCCAAAACTTAATATGTGCTGTACACATCAGTGTTTTGTACTTGTTCATTCAGTTAACACCTTTTCAGCTATAGTTCTATGACAAAAATCTCAACATTTCCCTAACACTTTTAGCCTAAACCTATTGTTATCTAATAAAAAAATTAATAATGTAAAACAAGATTAGCCTAAAATACAGATGTTGTTGGAGCACAAGCCTATTGAGAGCTCATAAAAACGTGGAAGAGATTTAAAAAAAAAAAAGATAACAAAAAACAGTCAATTTCATCAAACCAAGTATGGTCTAAAGCAGTGGTTCTCAACCATTATTACAAGGTGCCCTAATGTACTATGAGAATAAGAGAAGCCCCCTACAGAGGCCATTAGATTTAGCCTCTTATGGTTTTGCTGCAGTCTTGACAAAGCTGCTTGTTTTGGAACTTTATTAACAAAAGCTTATTTGCTACTAGTGCCATTACACTGACTGTGGTTTTTCTTAAATCATTATACAAAATTAGTAGCAAATTTCAGGAACAACATTTATGTCTCTATTAAAAATGTTATTTCTACCAGTGCCTGAATTTCTCAATCATAACATAAAAGAAGTCATTTTTAGCGATAGAAATAATAGTCAATAGTTACTGAAATACCTAATTTGTCAGTGTATATATTTTTGATAACAACAAAAGCTGTTCAGCTCTCATAAAACAACAAATGTTGCTCTCTACTCATTTGTCATAAGAATTACTATTTAAAATTAAGAATAAAAAAACTGCTTCTGCAAATAAAAAGTCAAAGTAATATTTAAAATGCAGAATTAGTCATGGCAGAGTTTTTTTTTTTAAACTTACAGTGGCTTTCAAAAGTATTCGGCCCCCTTGAACTTTTCCACATTTTGTCACATTACAGCCACAAACATGAATCAATTTCATTGGAATTCCACGTGAAAGACCAATACAAAGTGGTGTACACTTGAGAAGTGGAACGAAAATCATACATGATTCCAAACATTTTTTTACAAATAAATAACTGCAAAGTGGGGTGTGCATAATTATTCAGCCCCCTGAGTCAATACTTTGTAGAACCACCTTTTGCTGCAATTACAGCTGCCAGTCTTTTAGGGTATGTCTCTACCAGCTTTGCACATCTAGAGACTGAAATCCTTGCCCATTCTTCTTTGCAAAACAGCTCCAGCTCAGTCAGATTAGATGGACAGCGTTTGTGAACAGCAGTTTTCAGATCTTGCCACAGATTCTCGATTGGATTTAGATCTGGACTTTGACTGGGCCATTCTAACACATGGATATGTTTTGTTTTAAACCATTCCATTGTTGCCCTGGCTTTATGTTTAGGGTCGTTGTCCTGCTGGAAGGTGAACCTCCGCCCCAGTCTCAAGTCTTTTGCAGACTCCAAGAGGTTTTCTTCCAAGATTGCCTTGTATTTGGCACCATCCATCTTCCCATCAACTCTGACCAGCTTCCCTGTCCCTGCTGAAGAGAAGCACCCCCAGAGCATGATGCTGCCACCACCATATTTGACAGTGGGGATGGTGTGTTCAGAGTGATGTGCAGTGTTAGTTTTCCGCCACACATAGCGTTTTGCATTTTGGCCAAAAAGTTCCATTTTGGTCTCATTTGACCAGAGCACCTTCTTCCACATGTTTGCTGTGTCCCCCACATGGCTTGTGGCAAACTGCAAACGGGACTTCTTATGGTTTTCCGTTAACAATGGCTTTCTTCTTGCCACTCTTCCATAAAGGCCAACTTTGTGCAGTGCATGACTAATAGTTGTCATATGGACAGATTCCCCGACCTGAGCTGTAGATCTCTGCAGCTCGTCCAGAGTCACCATGGGCCTCTTGGCTGCATTTCTGATCAGCGCTCTCCTTGTTCGGCCTGTGAGTTTAGGTGGACGGCCTTGTCTTGGTAGGTTTACAGTTGTGCCATACTTCTTCCATTTCTGAATGTTCGCTTGAACAGTGCTCCGTGGGATGTTCAAGGCTTTGGAAATCTTTTTGTAGCCTAAGCCTGCTTTAAATTTCTCAATAACTTTATCCCTGACCTGTCTGGTGTGTTCTTTGGACTTCATGGTGTTGTTGCTCCCAATATTCTCTTAGACAACCTCTGAGGCCGTCACAGAGCAGC
This sequence comes from Polypterus bichir lapradei, assembly GCA_026402145.1. NCBI lineage: Eukaryota > Metazoa > Chordata > Cladistia > Polypteriformes > Polypteridae > Polypterus > Polypterus bichir. Next base: position 35,912,640 of record JANRMT010062796.1, on the reverse strand, counting down.
TGTTTTTGTACTGACATTAGATTACACACAGGTGCACTCTACTTTGTCATTAGCACTCATCAGGCAATGTCTATGGGCAACTGACTGCACTCAGACCAAAGGGGGCTGAATAATTACGCACACCCCACTTTGCAGTTATTTATTTGTAAAAAATGTTTGGAATCATGTATGATTTTCGTTCCACTTCTCAAGTGTACACCACTTTGTATTGGTCTTTCACGTGGAATTCCAATGAAATTGATTCATGTTTGTGGCTGTAATGTGACAAAATGTGGAAAAGTTCAAGGGGGCCGAATACTTTTGAAAACCACTGTATTTACAAACACATTGTCTTGATTTGGTACTGGTACATTTCCATCAGCAATGGTCACATTGAATACGGGTAGAAACAAATGCATTTTCTCTCCATATACAACAACCAAATCGGCAGAAAAGACAGAAGCATTGTTTAGGGTGGTGGGCAGCAGTTAATTAAGCTGCAGACTTCACAAGAAAACATCACCTTTTTAACTACATACAGTATTACCGTGATGCAGTGTATTTTAGGGTCCGTGGCAAAAGCGTTTTTTTTATTAAAAAAAAAAAAAAAAAAAAGTGTCTCTTGGCTTTTGAGTGTGGTTGCAGGGTGTTTGATTGGCGAGGCAAGCTGATTAACCGTTTCTTGTAAGCACAACTGGCTCAGCTGTTCCCCAATTATGTTCTCTAGATCTTCAGGAATAGCAGCTGTGCTTACAAAGTAGAAAACAATGCTGGGAAAAGAGTAATGGGGAAAGTGAAAAGAAAGAAAGACCCAGAGAAAGAGCCGGTGCAGCAGCAAGGAGGTATAGCAGTCAGGAAGAGGCCCCTTATGAAGCAGTAATGCTCCAGATTAGTTCCATAGATGCAGTGGGAAGGTGGTGAGTGAAGGGAACAGTTGTGGGATCCACATGGACACTGAGGGATGGGATTGAGGACATAGGCCAGTAAAATGGTTGACCGTATCAACCAGATAGCATTCTTTGCCACTGACAAGACTTCCAAAAGTGAGCTGCAGGTACACAGAAATGGATGGATCCACTGAGATTCATGATTGGTTTTAATGGAGGCAGACCGTGACTGTGTTTTAAACCAAAGGTTTTAATCTCTATTTGGGATTATTTATTTATTGAATTTACTTTTTTTTTTTTTTTATAGATTATATTTATTTAGTTGAAGATGAACTGCACCACACTTTATTCTGTTTTGAACACCATTTTGGTTTGTTTTAATAAAATCACTGCACACTTCTTACTGGCTTTTTCTTATTCAAGTCCTTATTGCACTGGCTCATCCTTGGTTTCATGACTATAAATGATCGGGGTTCAAAATGATGCCAGCTGCAGGCAACCTGGGTATCATAACTGGTAGCTGTGGTGCACTGTTCTGCACAGATAAACGGGAGTGATGACTAAGCCCCAAGTTGCTGCACATATGTGAGAAGTATTTCCAACTTCTGTCTGAACATAATGTGGACACTGGATGCATTTTAATTTTAAATGCCCGGTGTAAATGTAATCCAGCTAAGCTATATACAAATACACTCTGTATATGAAACACACTTTAAAGATGGCATCTGAGAAAACTAGGTCATTACATGCCATAGGCAACATGTTTTGAATATTGATGAAGCAGTCTGCTTTAGAAACATAACTTTGACACCCTTGTTGGTTTTTAGAAATTAAAAGTATTTTGCTGCTATAATTATTTTCAGTCAGCACCCAAGAAATTAACTGTGGCACTTGGCTGAGAACCACTGGTCTAAAGAGACTTTAGGTGGTCTCACGAATATTGTTATAAATCCTCACCAGTCTGGAGATGGTAATAAAACAAAACAGTCAGTAAGAGATATCAGATTTCAGTCAACTGTAAGAAAAACAGTAAGCTAAAGCATTATGTTAAAACAATGGTGATGGTAAATGGTGTTATCCTTTACAATTATGGACCAGTAATAAATTAGGCCGCAGTAATAAAATTCAACTAAGCGAAAATCTTTGCTCTCAATAAAGAAAAGAAAATTGTATTAAAACTGATGTCTTTAGCTATATGTTTTTGCCAGAAGTGTTTTTTTAAACAATGCCTACTTCTAAAACCTTATCCCCACTGTATGGCTCGGCTTTTGGAGTAGTTTGGAAAACGTTTCTGCCAGTTAACCTGGATGAACCATCATTATTGGTGACAGAACTATTAATTCTCTGTATTTACGACAATAAATTGTTTAAACATATTATTAATTGATAACTGTGGAATTAATTGGCCTGAAACAGCCATTCTGTTAATTTTGTGACTAGCTTTGTATACTTACCTTCATTGCACTTAGGCATGTTTTGCTAAGGTCTGAGAATCCCCTCTTCAAAGTCATATGAAGAGTATACCTTATCATTTATGTGCATAGCGAGGATCACTCACTCGCTCCAAAGTAATTTTCCCAGCCTAATTCTATCCTAATTTTCATCTTCATCACTGTGACTTCATTACATATGAATTAGCAAGCAGTCCACATGACAGAACTTTCTACCTTCAAACACAGAGTAAATCACAAGAGACCAAGCATTCTTTCCTGACTTCCATTCTCTTGACTCTAGACTTGCTATGCCTCTTGAGGGCCTTCAAAACCAATCCTAGGAACTGCTTCTAGATTTAGGGCTACTTTTCCTTAAAGGGCACAAAGCTCAAACTCTCTTCAGTCGTTTCAGTGCTTCATGTGTTATATGCTACCTACATTAATGAAAAATACATTTACAATCCTTAGGGCATGTTTATACTTCACACTCCGAACGCATACGCATCATGGCTGCCACGATTTCCCAGCATTCATTTCATGCATCCTCTGAGCAGGTCCTCCGAAATTAATGCAACACATGTGTTAGTTGCAGGACCAGCAAAAAGTCGGGGTACAGCAGCGTGATAAAAGTCTCTGTTTATTATCTATATGTGACAGAAAGCCGAGTCTATGTGGATCCTACGAGATCGATTTGCACGATTCAATGTTTGATGAATGGTTCGATGTGGTGAAGCAAAATGCAGACATACAGATGCATTCATGGTGCTTTTATATTCAAGCATTGCATATTCCCGATCATAATGACACAACATATTTTAAAAGTCTCACATACCATCTTTTGTACCGTCTTTTTTTTTTTTTCAAGAGGCTTCCTCTTGACCTGACAGCAGCGACAAACAGCAATAGATCACCACACAGAACACATTAAATGTATGATATTCCAACTTTCTGCACAATTACAATCCTTATATTTATACTTGATATCACTTTTATGATGAAATGCATTAAAGTATGTATGTTACATTTTACAGATAAATCGTTAATTTCGTTTAAATAATGAATACTCTTAATAATAACACACATGGGGGTGGTGGAGCGGTAGCGCTGCTGTCTCACAGAGATCACGTCACTGGTATTCCCTGCCTGGAATTTACATGGTTTCCTGCTGGATTTCCACAGTGTGCTCTGGTGACACTAAAATGACGCTAGTGAATGTGAGTGCTTCTATTAACCATGCGATGAGCTGATGCCCCGTCCTGGGATTGTTTCTGCTTCGTGCCCAGTGCTTGCTGGAAAGGAGACATTCCTGGATTGATGGATTTAATCATTAAACATCTTTTTCAGAGATAATGCGGTAAGGCGTCATCGGAATTTAATGGGTGTTCCAGGCAATTCACAACACAACAAAGCCAAACCTGTTCTCTCTGTGATAATATCTCGTACTACCACATGGTGGATTCTTCCAGATTTACGTAAAGTACGCACGAAGTATAAACAGTAAAATGCTTGCGTAGCAGAAGCGTCCCCTGGAGCATGCATCGCGTGAAGTATAAACCTGGCCTTAAAGTTCAGGACTGTCTGCTACTACCTAATGGGTTAGAGATATCTATCTAACCTACTGTCACTTACAAGGAAAACATTGTCCCACTTCTCTTAGCTTTGGATGCTGTGCTGTGCAGAGCTTTGGAGATCTCCTGTTAATTCAGCATCGTTTAACTCTCTCCAACTGAGATACTAGTGATATCAAATCCAAAATTTGGTATTTTTCAGTTCCACACTTCACTGCAGTTTGTTGCTGATTTTTTTTAAACATCATGCAAATAAGTCAAGCATTCTAAAATGTCACTTTACCTAAAATGCCCTTACATGTGCTAGAGATTGCAATGGTACTTTCTTTTTTCAGCTACTCCTTGACAAAGTTAAGGCTCTTACTGCTTTTCAGAAATGATAAGGAATGCATACTTTAAGGACATTATAATACATTTTGCATAGTTTCTAAAGAGAATTTTTTTAAATATAGGAAAAAAAAGAATTAATATATATGTCAGTTGGCAATCGAGAGCAGTTTCTATTGTATTCATAAATAGATATAAAGACATATTATTAAAAGTCGTTATTGCTAAAAAAAAAAAAAAAAAAGAGAACCTTTAATTACAGCTGTCTGTAAAGTATTAGCTTCTGTAGCATTTTAGATCTAAACTTTATATCTGGGCTCCAAGTCATCGGCCCAAAGGACAAAAATGAGTTATTTTCTGTTATACTATGCATGTGCAGGATGCAAGGAAATATATTATTTTACTACAATCCATTAATTAGTACCACCCATGAATTTTTATTTTAAAATAGTACATGTATTTGGATTTACATAACTGTTTTTATAGAAATCATTTCCCAAAACATGCTAACATGTCTCCTAGTGTTAGAAAAGTGCTGAAACTGTTCTGAGATTTTTTGGGTATGAAAGACAGATGTTATGAATTAAGGTTGTTATATTTGCTAATCATGGCACCACTGCACTGTACAGTAGATTAGTACATGCAAGAAATTCACTACACTCTGGACACATCAAAACAACCCTATAAACCTGCAAAAATGCTGTTTTGTACATCAAATCATATTTAGGAGCTCTAATATTCCCTGTGCATATCACATTTAACATTAGGGTAGAAATTAGAGGATTCTCATCTTTGTCAAAAAATTACAAGAAAATATCCTGAAACAAGCGGGGGAAATTACAGGGAAAAGCACAATTTGCAAATAAAACTCTTCATTACTGCCTTCTTGATTCCAAACATATAATCTAGTGTTCTAAATATAATGAATGTGACAAGTCAGTACAGTGTCACCGACACATTTTTGACCTTAAATTATATCTGTCCAATTGTAACTGTCATTTGAACATTATTACAGGATAATCTTTTTCAGAATTGATTAGAATTGAACTCTAAAGACTAGGTTCTTACTAAAAAGTATCCCAAGCATGATCAGTCACTGAAATCCATGCACTGTGCTCTCACCAGACCCAACTCTAATTCATTACATTAAACCTGTGTCTATTCTGATGAATTTGTCATTTGGGACAGAGAAAACCAGACTGAACTGAAAATTAAATTGATCTTTAAATAAATGTGAACTGTAACAGTTAAAACAAAAAACAGCAACCCTGTCACTGTCTCTACTATCAATCTTGTATCTTTTCAGGTAACATAAAATGCACCTTCGCCATTCAGATTTTTTTCTGGTATCATAATGCATCTCTGACAGAAGTTATAATATAGAACCTTGGTGATAACAAATGAAAACAGTAAAAGATTTCAAAAGCAAAGACCGAGGCTAATAATACAACCCCAAATCAGAAAAAGTTGGGACAGTGTGGAAAATGTGAATAAAAAAAGAAAAAAGCAAGTTATAAATTCTACTCAAATTTTATTTCATTGCAGACAGTATGAACACAAAATAATTCATGTGTTTTTTTTGTCAACATCATTTGATTTGTAAATAAATATCCATTCTTGCCATTCAGGGTTGCAACACATTTCAAAAAACATTGGGACAGTACAGCATTTACCACTTTGTACAGTTCCCCTGTCTTTTAACAACACTTAAAAGACGTTTACGCATTGAAGAAATCAAGTGACTAAGTGTTGCAGGTGTTAGTTTGTCCCATTCTTCCTGCAAACAACGTTTTAGGTGCATAACAGTACAGGGTCTTCGTTGATGCATTTTTCGTTTCAAAATGCGGCAAACATTCTCTATAGGAGACAAATCAGGGCTGCAGGCAGGCCAGTCAAGCATCCGCACCCTCTTCTTACGCAGCCATGCCTTTGTTATGCGTGCAGTATGTGGTTTGGCATTGTCTTGCTGAAATAAGCATGGGCGTCCCTGGAAAAGACGTCGTCTTGAAGGCAGCATTTGTTCCTCCAAAACTGAGATATACTTCTCAGCATTGATGGTGCCATCGCAGATGTGCAAGCTACCTTTGCCGAAGGGATTGACACAACCCCATACCATGACAGACCCTGGCTTTTGGACTTGTATCTGGTAACAGTCTGGATGGTCCTTGTCCTCTTTGGTCCGCAGCACACGGTGTCCATTTCTTCCAAAAAAGATGTGAAAAACCGATTTGTCTGACCACAATACACGTTTCCACTGCACAATGGACCATCCCAGATGCCTCCGATGCCCAGAGAAGTCGACGGCGCTTCTGGACACTATTTATGTAGTGCTTCCTTTTGGCACAGTACAGTTTTAGCTGGCATTTCCTAATGCAACTACGTACTGTAGTGCTTGAGAGTGACTTCCTGAAGTAGTCCTGAGCCCACGCAGTTATATAATTTATTGATGAATGATGATTTTTAATGCAGTGCCGTCTGAGGGCTCAGAGATCACGGCCATTCAGTTTAGGCTTGAGCTCTTGGCCTTTCAGTAATTTCTCGAGATTTCCCAATTCTTTTCACTATGTTATGCACTGTAGAGGGAGAAATGCCCAAATCTCTTCCTATCTGTCTTTGAGAAACGTTTTTCTTCATCATTTCAAAGATTTTTGCCCACACTTGGTGGCAAACTGGCGATCCTCTGCCCATCTTTGCTCCTAAAGGAGTAGGCCTCTCCTCGATGCTGCTTTTGTACCGAATCATGATTGCAATCACCTGTTAACATCACCAGTTTCAAATCACATCATTATTTAGTTATTATACCTCATTACTACCCCTGAATTGCCCCCATCCCAATTTTTTTGGAATGTGTTGCAAGCCTGAATGGCAAGAATGGATGTTTATTTACAAATCGAATGATGTTGACCAAAAAAAACATGAATTATCTTGTGTTCATACTGTCTGCAATGAAATAAAAGTTAAGGGAAATTTGTAAATTACTGCTTTATTTTTTTTATTCACATTTTCCGCACTGTCCCAACTTTTTCTGATTTGGGGTTGT
>JANRMT010062796.1:35852510-35905006 GCA_026402145.1 Polypterus bichir lapradei | reverse complement strand
AGTCACGCACGCGCGAGTAGGGGGCCGCGGACGGACCTTAATACGTTCGTGAAGACATACGCCAGCAGGGAGTGGCGGGGTACTAACCTTTCTCCTATTGTTTTTTACAGAAGAAAAGACGCACCGCCGCCATGAGCCTCCCTCGTACAGCTTCCTGCACTACGCTACTTCCGCCCTTCCTCCGTCCACTGCTCATGACGTCATTATTCCCATCTTCCACCACGGTTCCTTCCCGGCATTCCTCCACTTCCGGCCCCTCCTCCATAAATGTCCATCGACGCCATCTTTTGGTTGTCATGCACCGGGAATATACTTGTTCATGTACATTGACCTGTTTTGTTTATATTGTGGATCAATTTTCAGTATACGGGGCAGGAAACCCCAAACCTTTATGTTGTCTTCTGATTCATCTTTTACAATATATATATGTGTTAGACTGTATTAACCCAGACGTGGCCACTAAACACAGTTTTAAAAGGCTACAATCAATGCTCACAGTAAACAGTGTTTCACTTTCATAAATGGTAGATGGCTATATACAGGACATAGCTCCAATACAGAAATAAATGAGTTTTAGAATTTTGCAATCAATTTTCACAAATCTGTTGATTTTACTTTTCCTTTCCTTAACATGTTAAAGGCACTCTAGGCTTCCAGAATTCAAAAGGCCCAGATTTTTGGATACAATTCTCTTAATAATCAGTATTGAGTATGACTCAGTTTTTCTAATATGAGGCAATGTTCTGGAATCCAAGCTGGTGTATAAAGCCTGTGTTCCAACACCCCTAAATGACAGGAAGAGAATGTGTTGCTAATTTTAGGCAACATTGTGAATACAGAATTAATTTGAATTTAACTACCAAAATAGTATGAAGTATATTACTAATAAAGTTTGACATAGAAATAACCAAAAGTATTTGTCTACAAAAATTAGCAAGACCCACTAAATTTCAAAACCAACTTAAAATGTGGTGTTCAGTGATAAAGAATATTCATAAAGTTACATACCACAAATTACATTTATAAATCTGTCATAAGCTTGTAACTCCCTTTGATGGCATTAATGCAAGATAAGTATCTTAAAACTAAGATATGTCAAGTCACCAAACTCCCTTCTGCATATGTATATTCTTAAGCACCCCCTACTTTTATGAGTATATGAAAAAAACTTGTCTTGAAAACAGTTGTTTTCCATCTGTTTGTGTTTAACCCATACAGACAGTTCACTTTAAATGCATATACATAAGATAATGTCAATAATATCAAAGACCCTTTAATGACAAATATGGTGGTCAAAAATCAATGATGAAATACAGGCAAGTTATTCACTAATAGTAAACACAAACAATAAAGATGACTGAAAACATGACTGGCACTTAGGATCTATGTTACATTATTTTTGCCCCTTACATACTAAAAGATGTTTAAAAGTTTGAGGAACCAAGATAGGAATCTTGGCATTAGTACAGTAAATGTATAACATTTTCTTACATAAAAAGTTTGCTGTGCTGAAAAATAAATTATCAAAATTACACCATTCTAACATATTATACTACAAAGCAGCTAAATTCCAATTACTCATACTCCAATAACATATCACTTATAATGCTTCCATATATCTTTTGAGCATAATTCTTGCAAGGGTACAAAACAGAATTCACCAGGGGCCTCATGCATAAAGCCGTGCGTAGAATTCGTACTATATAACATGACGTAAGCACAAAAGCCGAAATGTGCTTAAGCACAGAAAAATCCAGATGCAGGAATCTGTGCGCACTCCAACCTCTACGTTTTTCCACTCCATAAATCCCGGTCAGCGTGAAAAGTAACGCAAGTGCACGTGCCTGTTGTCCCGCCCCAATTCCTCCCAGAATTACACCTCTTTAAATATGCAAATCAATATAAATAGTCCTTAAGCTCACATTTCTGTGAAAAGACATTGGGAAAAGCAAGAATTTCAGCGAATACCAAGTGGAGGCAAAGGAAAAACATACAATTTGTTGATTTAAACAGTGGTATAATCAACAAAAGGAAGTTGATCAAGTGACATAGCGTGTCGGAGAAACTCGAAAGTCGCACAGTGCCAAAATAAAAAAGAAGTCGCATATCAAAGTCGCAGTGAAAAGGCGAGTTGTACCCCACCGTCTGACCTTATTAGGGTACAGACAAAAAAAAAAAAAAGGTACACAGTGGGGAAAAAAGCACGAAATGTCAACTTTAATCTCGAAATTTCCACTTTAATCACGTAGTTTATTTTGTCATTAAAGTAGAACATTATAAACTTCATCTTAAAATCGTTTAATTTACTAGTTTCTCAAATCCCATCGTAACTAAAGTAGCATGTTAAATGCTTTGTTTTGTATTTGATCTTCAATGTGCTGTATGTGTGTGAATCACTACGTGCTTCCGTTCTTTCTCTTTCTCCGACAGGACACAGAATCTATTACATTTGTGATATTACAGCTCTCTGAATAATTCAAATACTGAGATGTATATGTGATATCATTATCCTGATGATTGGAATGAAAGCATGTTATTAAACATGGGAACACGATGGCACGGTGATTGTTCATGTCTCACACAAGATGCTGCTGCGCCATGTGCGACCTTCGATGAAATAATTTATTGTAGCAGTACTGTCTCTTTCAAACATACTAACTTCCAATTCCTGTCCTTACTTTTCTTTCCCCAAATACCCAATCGCCACAATCAGCTCTGTAATAGACGTTAAGCCATCTGTAAGCTTACAACGACAATTCTTCAAAACTTTTAAGGAACATTGAAATACGTGTTTAATTATTCTATCCGTCTATCCTTCCAGTGTTGCGCCAGCCTCAGTAAATATACAGCGCAAGGCAGGAACAATACGTGAACTTGCTAGTGCTGCAGCACCATGTCCTCACATGTTTAATTATTAACAATACAGATTATTTAAATGAAGTTAAAGTTTTATCTGTATAATATACAGTAATCCCTCCTCGATCGCGGGGGTTGCGTTCCAGACCCCCCCGCGATAGGTGAAAATCCGCGAAGTAGAAACCATATGTTTGTATGGTTATTTTTATATATTTTAAGCCCTTATAAACTCTCCCACACTGTTTATAAATATTCCCTGCAGAGTTATACAGCATAATCCCTTTGTATTCTCTTAGATATTAGGTAAGATTCATTGAAATTATGTATATAAACACACTGTTTATATACAGTAAAACCTAAATATTATTTTAAAGATATCGAGGGTCTCTGATATCACATATGTTACAGTCATAACGATAGACAGGCCACCAGCAATAAGTACGTACAATGCAAGAAAAATAGTATACAGTAAATGTGTGTACAGTGACACTAAACGTATGTACATGTACTAAGTACTGTAAGTAGAAAATTAATTATGGTTACTCACCAACAATGACATGATGACTTGTCCGATAATGAGTTTAATTTTACTGCACAACAAAGGAGAGCGTTACAGCTCTCTTCTAAAAGAGCCACTTCAGGCGATTGTGTAGCACTGCCGTTGTTATTCTTCTGGCAGTCTTCAATCCAAATCCCTAAAGCAGATTCTATCCAGACTACTGCCTTATTACATCCACTTACAACTCGTTTTGCACCCTGGTTAAAAGCACACTGCGGCAGTAGATCTTATATTCCTTTCCTACTTTTTAAATAAAAAGAATCGTAGCCTTCAACAAATCCAAAACGTTTACCTTTTCGGCAATCGTTAACATCTTCGTTGGCGCTTGGGCACGGCCCCTGAAGCAGTAGCAGATCGTTTTGGAGCCATAATGAAGGGCTTGACTATGCACAAAGATAAACACAAAAGAGCACAACTCTTTAAACAGCGAAACACGTTGATGCTGAATGAGCGAGACGAGACTTCCTGGTTAACACTGCATTCAGCACGCAGGAACTTAACTGCGTGCTCTGATTGGTTAGCTTCTCAGTCAGGAGAACTTAACTGCGTGCTCTGATTGGTTAGCTTCTCAGTCATCCGCCAATAGCGTCCCTTGTATGAAATCAACTGGGCAAACCAACTGAGGAAGCATGTACAGGAAGTAAAAAGACACATTGTCCGCAGAACCCGCGAAGCAGCGAAAAATCCGCATTATATATTTAGTTATGCTTTCATATAAAATCCGCGATAGAGTGATGACGCGAAAGTCGAAGCGCGATATAGCGAGGGATTACTGTAATCAACATATTTTGCTGCACTTCATCTTAAAAATTATATCGTCATCATATGTAAATACACGCTTTATAAAGTGGCGCAGGTTGTGCAATATTATAACTGTAGTGCAAGTTTACAGTGGGGTAATTGTACTTATAAGTACAAACAGTTCTACAAGGAGCACTTAATGGGCTGATTGAGTGTGTTTATAGTTCTTGGGATGAAACTGTTTCTGAACCACGAGGTCCGTACAGGAAAGGCTTTGAAACGTTTTGCCGTGGCTGAGGCAGCGTGTGCTTGATGCTGTATACCGATAATTCTCTTTCCGATCAGCTGCTGCTGTGATTCCCCACTCAGATACAGTGCTATAAATACTCCAAGTGGTGCAGTGAGAGTAATATGGAAAAAGATGATCCGCTGTGGCAACCCTTAAAGGGAGCAGCTGAAAGAAGAAAAAGAAGAAGAAGGTGCAGTGAAAGTAACAACGCTAAAGCAGTTATGGTATTTGGAATACTATGGCTATTCCCTGGGCCATTATATTGTTACAGGTTAATTACAATCAGATGCATTACACTAATAAACAATATGCGGTTAGTTTCAGTGTATTTATAAAGCCGCGTCAGGAATGTGGTTCTAAGAAATTAAGAGTAACCACACAGGAACAGTAGCACTGCTTTGACTCTGGGTGCCGCCAGTCTGCAAAACCGAGAGGAGAACTTGCATACGACAGGGTATGAGGTACCGTGGAAAAGTGCGTGTTTTCACGCCAAGTGTAGGTTTTATACATCGCGATTTGAACGTGGAAACGCTCTTACGCAACATTTCTGTGCATACGCACTGTTTATACATGAGGCCCCAGGTAATAAATACATCTAGGGAAAGAACTATGCAATACTGTAAGTAACATAAATCATGATGCAAGTTTAAATTGAAATGACTGCATGAGTTTATGTAGAGAGAGAGACACACACACATGCATGAGAGAGAGAGACACACACACAACGCATAAGGCCGAGAAGGCAGTTAAAGAATGCACCAGGCTTGTTTTTAAAGAGACAGATTCGAGCATTGTTTTAACCTTGTATTTAATGAGGACTTTTTTCTATTGGATTTTAACCTCCACTTCACTTCTGTTTACAGTGATTGGTTCGTAGCGTGCATTGTTGCAATGTTATTTTTCTTGTTGGTTTATTAAAATTACGGATTTTTCAAATGTTCATTTTTTTCCCTGTGCTTAAAACTCATTAAAAAAGAGTTTTTAGCAAGCAGTTCGTAGCACTATAGCGTGAACTCTTTCAGTATTAGTTTTCTCTGTTGTTCAAGGTTTTCTCAGTGATATTCAATGTTTTTACGTTTAGTTTACTATTACCCTGTGCATTCTATGGTATAATTAACTATATTTGTGCTTAAAAAATCTTTAAAAAAATATATATTTACATACAGTTTGTACGGTCTGGAATGGATTAATTGTATTTACATACAATCCTTTGGGGGAAATTACTTTGGTTCACGACCAAATCGGGTTACGACGAGTTTTGGAACGAATTATGGTCGTGAACTGAGGTTCCATTATATAGTATGATGTTTTTAATGAAAAGAAGTCAGTTATACGCAGCCTTAAGAATGCTGATAAATCTCATGAAAATATTATCTATTAAATATTTTTGCATTAGAAAAGCTAATCATAACTCCTCCTAAGATAATGAGTTAACTATCAATAACAAGTCTACAGTCCATAACAGCTTTCTGGCTTAATTAACAAGAACTAATGTTCTGCATTGTTTTTACCTAAGACTCAGGTTCCAGACCAAAAAACATTGTTATTATGCACCTGCTTATTTCTTCAGTTCCCATATGGAAGATGATATCTGTGGAGGTCAATCCAAAAACCACTCCATTAATGTTCAGAGTACAGGGATCCGGCACCAGGTGAACTCTCTGTTTTAAAAAAAAAAAAAAAAAACAAAATAAAAAAACCCTATTTCATATACATACACTGTATATATTATAGATAAAAAAAAAAAAAAAAACACACACAACACACACACACACACACCCAAAAACACATATTTGAAATACAGAATTATGAAATGCATCAAGACCTGGTGACAGTTATTAAACATACAGTGTGTCACTTAACAATGTCAAAGTGTTTAACTTGACTGTAATATTTGCAACAGCTGTTTAGCTCTAGCATCAGATTTCAAAGACAAGCAATGTTCAAGAATATATTTTATATGTTTGAGGGAAGCATGATGGGAAAATAATTGGCAACACAAGGGACCTATATTCAAATGTTGTTGGTGTCAAATTTGCTTCTTCCAAATCCAGAGTCTGTACTTGATTCTCTAAATTGGTTATGGGTTACTGCGTGTGGATGTGAGAGTTTGTACTGCAGTGCACTGGAGTGTTCTCTATGGTTGGTTGTTGCCTTGTGCTCAGTACTGCAAATAAAATTGTTGGAGGCTATCAGCGTTTAACGGTGATAACACACATAAAAGCATAAAGTAGATGCATTTATGCACACTTCCCTGCCTGATGTCCAAAAGGATACTGACATTCACATGTTTACAAGTAAGTGAACAAGTAGCACTTAATTTAAACATGAATATGTTCTAAGAAAAAGAGATGAAGATAAACATCTCTCTCTGGTGGAACAAAATACTGACAACTCTACAAGTACGTAAAATATCAGAGAAAACCAAATGCCCATAGAGGCAAAAATAAAAAAAGATTTAGATGTAGAGTGAGATGGGGTAGTGGTGGCAGTGGTTAGGGACAAGGGTACATTACCTGTCTGTCTTCCTTGGAGATCTCAGGGAAAACAAATGGAGGCTGCGGATAGACGTACTCATGATGCACATCACGAATGGAAGGCACAAACACAAGTTGGGTGTTCAACCTATTGATCAGAAAGGAGATATTTACAATGTATTTGCTATACAAGTTTGAAAAACATAAGCTCCTTGCAATTCACACAGCAGGGAATATATCAATATATTTGCTTTTTCTTTCTGAAGCACTTCCCAGAAATATTCATTATAAAATAGAATATAAAATTCAGAGAGAATGAAATTAGAATAAGACAAGTTAGAACACATTTTCACTCATTCCAGTAACACTAAGAACACAATCACTTCAGATGCAATTTACTAAACTGAAGGCTCACAGAATGTTGTCACATTTAACATACGTCTCCAGTGCCACAGCATGACTTGGAAAATTGATGCATGACAATAGACAAATGGTAGCTTGAGGATGGTGCACTTATTTCATGTATAATATAATAAAAGAATGCACTTAGACAAAAAACATTTAGAAGCTTTTCTTGTATGTACCACATACAGGAACAGAACAGAGAAGGTATACACAAAATCTTAAGAAAAACTTGTTCTGCTATGTGTCTGTTCTACTGCAAGGACTCCAGGTCAAAAACAGAATATGTTGTCATCTAGGATCTCTACATGAAATGTGTAAACATTCAAGGGAAAAAAACTTTGACCTAGCCCAGTGCAAATTAGAGCTGGTGAATGTTTCAAGGATATACATCATCTCTAGAGAGGATTGGTCAATGGGCCTGAGGCATGAACAAAGGGAGTTGGCCCTAAACTACAACTCCACATTGGTCAAACAGGTGAATCAAGGGAAACATGAAACCAGCTCAAATTCAGGCTAACAGAGAAGCCCAGTAGTTTCTATTAGTCCATCATCCACAGAGCAATCAGCTCACGGTTCATTTGGTTATCTAGGCCTACTGAAAGTCTATGCTCCTAATAAGACAAACTGCTACTCAGTCAGGCTGTACTAGTATCATTCTGTCACACTTACTTTGTTTCTGTTTTAGGCACATTTAAAAACTTTAACTTAATATATAATGCATGAAAAAAGTGCAAATCTTCTCTCCTGCTTGTTTTGGTACTCTGTCTTGTCGCCTGTGATCACACATGCAAAAGAAAGAGAACAAGTGGAGATACGGGTTGCAGCTATATCTTTGCGACAGGTTGGTGAGTGTAAATGTACTAGTTCTATGGTAGGAATTTGGGACACCCTGTACAGGTCTATGTAATAGAGTCTCAAAGTGAGGATGGGGGTCACCCTAATATCCCTTTTCTTATGAAACAAATGGTAACTAAAAAGTTCCCTACCATTTTTTCATTGTTCATTTTCATAAAAATGGAGCTTTTAATTTAAATACTGCATTTTCAAGAGAAGATACTGCAAGTGCCACAGTACTCACTATATCAAATACTGTATTGTTGTTTCCCCATGGAATGTCTGTCTGAAACAGGGTACGTCACAATAAGGAGAAGTAACATGAAAAGTCATTGGGAGGACTATTTTTAAAGAAGTAAAGCATAAAGTATAAAGAAACAGCTGAACAGTGTCTGAAAGCTGAAAAATCTAACTGAAAATAATTATTGTATATGAGCTAAATTTCAAATAATTAAAGCAACATGTCTTATTCAGATATGAGAAATCAGAAAAAGCATATGTCTACACTAATAAAAATATATCTCTGCTCTTCCATTTCATTCAATTCAATTATGGGTTGCAACTTGCCAGCTTTTGGGGTAACCCAGAGATATGAATCACCACTGATAATGCGAAAGGGTCACGTATGGTTTGTAAAGTGTCTCGCGATAGGTTGCCATGGGCAGTTTATGGAGAAAACACTGCTCCACCGTGACCATCAGCAACAATTCTCCAAGGGGGATATCCACTCCCCAGGAAAACTGAAAGAGGTGATTATTCAAGGGTGAAACCAGCATGACAATTGGTGGTGAATCTCCAAAAGGGTAATGAGGGATGACTGTCCACGGAGATTCTCCAAAGGGTATCCCCTTACTGCCAGTGGCAGTTCTCCAAGAGAGCTACATTAGACAATAGATGCTGCATTCTAATGTTAAAGGCTGCCAAAAACCATACTATAATTTATTAATCAAAAGACAATGATGGGAAAGAAAACCTTTTGAGGAGAAAAAGGTTTGGAATTCTAAAAGTCAATAAAGCTACACATTATTTTAAGCGGAGAAAGTACCGTAATACCTAGATCTACTATAGCAAGCATTTATCTGGGAATCGGAGCAGAATAATAACCAGCCAAGATATAACCAAATCAGGGGAAAAAAAAGGCAGAAATGAAATCTGCTTTACTCAAATACTATAGATCAATCATTGCACAGTACAGAATACAGTACATCGGTTCCTAGTCTGGATACACATGCACTCTCCCGTTACAGCTTAACACTACAAGGGTGCATGACTTGTGAGGGTTACATATGCATAAACGAGAAATGGTTGCCATCGATATTTAAATTTACCAATGTAAAACCAAAACATAAGCCAAGACCACAAATGCAGCTGTATTCAAATCAATGTAACTGGGCACAAAAGCGTCATGTGTGAAAGGAGGTCATCTGCTGGGGCCATTTTCACTACAGCTGTAAGTGAAGTCAGGACAGTGAAAACCTCATCACTCTAAAGATAAATGGAGTTCAAATAATAAACGAAAAACACGTGAAATAATGTGCTATTAATTGAAATGAACGATGCATATCAGAGCAAACTGATATAGGTGTTTAGAAAATGTCCATATCTTGTGCCCAGTTCTGTCAGAATTAGCCCTGATCCTCCAGGACCATGAACTGGAATAAGCAGGGGAGTTAATGGATGAATAAATAAATAGACATTTATGATATATAGATATATAAAATAAAAAACAGGTAAACTAACTTTCAGAATCTATACAAACCAATATATTAGCAAACCCAAGATAGGAGCGATTACTAACAATTACTTTTAACAGCAGCCATTGTACATTTATTTTGAACCAGTAACAGCGCACTGCACGATAACATGCAGTGAATACACTTGACTTGAGCCTTCATAGTTTTCATCCTCTTTCTCTGTACGTTTAGCATTTGTTTGCTCAGAGGTTGATGCACTTGCTGCTTCCTGAGCAGCTCTTCTTTTCTTCACCCTAGCAACCCGCAACTTCTCTTCTATCGTCGCCATCTTTTCGTGTTAAAAAAGTGATTAAGTCAGTATTTGTGTTGCTATTACTTAATTTTCCTTAATTTTTCACTTAGGCTGGCACTCAAATCATTCTTGAGGCAGATTGAAGACCTAAAATATGAAGAGGTAGGGATGAGAACGGCGCCCGTACGCATGCGCTGCACGGCCACCCTGCTGGCTGCTGCCGGGAGTTGATCCTACAATAAAATAAAATACAAATAAAAAGAGGAATAATCTTGGAGGTCAATCATCACCCCGAAAGCGGCTAGTATACATCACGTAGTACATGTATACCTAATTTCAGGTCAATAGTTCAAACGATTTGCGAGCGACAGGTGATTTAAAATCTTGGATAGACAAACGAACAGTCACAGTAGCGTATTATATAAGAAGATTTGACCTATCTTTGTTAAAGAGTTTAAATAAGGGTTTTATAAGATGCATGGTTCATAATATTTTCTATAAATGGACATACAAGTCTAATGTATTATGCAAGAGAAGATTGTGAATTCAGGCCAGTTTGGTTCTGCCCCTCAGAACTGATGCTTCCCATCTCTTCTAATTTTACAATGCTTTTTTTTGGCACAGGTAGTCCTAGCTAGCAAAGTAGTCAAAAACAAGGAGTGGAATGGTAAACTCAAGCTAGATAACCCCAAATCAAACCTACACTGTTAACCAAAAATTATGATGTTTATCATATTGAGAAAATTTTATATTGTTACACTACCGATACACATACAGTATACCATAAAAAATAAGCAGATACTCATGTAGTACTGTGCATTAAAAATGGACATTTAATGGTTACCACTGCTCCCATGAAACCGTAAAGACATTTAATTTCAGGGCAGGCTATTATGTGGACTTTGCATCTCTATTTGTAAAAAAACAAGTTAAAACAGAAAAACACAAATAGATGGAGAATGCAAAGTCTTTAAAGAATATAATACAATTAGGTTTGTTCTTACGGAACTCATGGAAAAATGAAAATCACATTTATAAATGGCTGGAAAACCATTAACAATACATTTGTCCACAGCAAAAAAAAATCTCAAATATTTTAGGGGAAGTGGATTGAATAACTCGTCAGAAATTGTTTTCCAATCAGACCTTTAGATAGTTTTACTAGGACCACATACAGTAAATAATACCACCAAGTATGTTTTTATAAATCAACACTGGAAATACTTACCCCCTTGTTCCTTCAATAATCCCTTTCAGACATCGCTTGAAAACCTCTTCAAATGTCCCAATCAGCTGATAGCTCTGCCAATAACAACAAAATACAACACACAATAAAAATAAGTTATGTAACAGCTTTGAACAGTGTGAATTAGAATACTTTGGATGAGAGGAGCCACTTTTGACTTAAGCCCAGATAATCCCAAACAGATGCAAATAGGAGTTAAAAAAATAAATAAATGTTAAAATATAAAAATAGGTAGGGCACAAAATAAAAAGTAAAGCAAAACACTAACTTTTTTTTTTATTTCTCTCTTCACAGGTATTCTTTCTTCTGCTGGGTTGAATCACTACCCACTAACTTATCTATTAAGTACTGTATAGATTAATCTCCTAAAGCAGCCACCTTACTTTCTCTCCTTTATCCTGGCTCCTCTTGTTTCTGCCAGTCGAGTGCTTGCTTATACCTTTCCTCTTCACTTCACACTTGCTGAACCAGAAGGAGGTGTTAAAATCAAATCAAGCAGCATGAGGTACAATGCAGTAAGCAACATACCTATACACATTCACACTGGACCAATTTAGACTCGCCAATGAACACATACAATTTAGGGAAGGAACATGCAAACATGACATAGATGACTGGGCATCTTAAATTAAACCTAGCACACTCTTATCTAGGAGTTACCGGGACTAGCCACTGTGCTGTGTTTCTTCTTTCAGCTGCTCTCGTTAGGGGTTGCCAGAGCAGATCATCTTTTTCCATATCTTCCTGTCCTCTGCATCTTGCTCTGTTATACACAGAACCTGCATATCCTCTCTCACCAAATCCATAAACCTTCTCTTAGGCCTTCCTCTTTTCCTCTTGCCTGGAAGCTATAAGTAATATTCAGTTTAACTTGTATACTTTAATCTCAGGGTACTTAGTGACAAAAATGATGTTATTTCGATTAATCCTTTCTTTTATTTATGCAGATCTTTCATTTAAGAGCCATTTGTGTTCAAGTTATAGTTAAATCATGAATAAGGCAACAATCAGCGATTGGAATTGAACAGACATTTGTGCAAAAGCCATATACAGAACTTGTCATAAAAAAAATTAATCAGGTCATTAATGAACCTATTCATTCTTGGCACTATAAATTATATTCAGCAATTTGACAAGTGACAAAATCCTGCAATACACAATTTAAAACTATGCACTGCTAGATATCATTTGTACCTTTATCAATTAAATGAAAATGAGGTAAACAATAAAGAATGATAAAAACGAGCTCAAACGGAACTACAGCACATACAGCATACAGGTCGGCCCTTGCAGGTTGTGGGTTTAGGATTTACAGATCTGTCATCTATAATTAAACGGAAATTATTTTACGAGTTGTACAACTTATTGCAGAAAAGGGCAGTAGTTTTAAAACTAAGCCAAAAGATGCTGGCAGGATTGCAATCGGTGGTATAGTTTAGTTTCAATACAAAATTGGATTACAATTACACCTATTGGAATACAGTTTCTCTGGTTTTATGTTCTAGTCCTGTTACTGCTTATTTATGTGGTTTCATTACTTTTTCACACAGGGCCATGTAGGTTTGGATTTTTTTTTCTCCCTAAATAATAAAAACCATCATTTAAAAACTGCATTTTGTGTTTACTTGTGTTATATTTGACTAATGGTTAAATGGGTTTGATGATCAGAAACATTTTGTGTGACAAACATGCAAAAGAATAAGAAATCAGGAAGGGGGCAAATAGTTTTTCACACCACTGTATATATAATAATAATAAAAATAATATGTGCCACGCACATTTTCATGGCAACCTCAGACCATGCGTATGTACGTTTCTGCTGGATTTTGTAAACGGACAGCACACAGAAACAGTAGCACTGCTTTGACTCTATGTGGTTTCTTTTTATTTATTTTATATATTGGCATCCACAACATGGGCTTTATTAAATACATCGAAATTAATTGCATATCATTTACAAATCTGAAGTACTTGATTGTAATTATTCTGTAACAATATAATGGTGCATGGAATGGCCTATTCCAAATACCATTGCTGCTTTAGCGTTAGATGACATCACAAATGGAAAAATTATAAGAGAGTGCATACTTAAAGATCATACCAATTTCTTGTACTGTGATGATGACTGGCTCCTAAGTCAATTTAGATTTTCAACAGCTAACCTCTTGGACTCTTTGTGCTGAACCACAGCCAGCTTTACAAAGGCAGACTTTGAGGAATTGTGCTCTGCCTGCTCCTTTGCAAGTTCTGTCCACCCTCAGGTTTTAAGCCTTTTAAGCTTTTCAACGTGAACCGGATGACCAGTCAGGTATTGCTCAGTCATCACTGAGTCGCACCATGCCAGCTGTACAGGATGGTATTATCTGCTTGTCATCCAGATATATGATTTCCTTACACTAAGGTTGAACAGGCAAACATCAAAGCCCACTTCACAGCAATGTCTGGTTTTCCAAATGTAATCCATGAGATCAACTGCATGCACATTGCTATAAAGGGTACCTTTAGAGAATGAACTTGCTTATGTAAACAGAATGTATTTCCACTCTACTAACGTGAAAATTATCTGTGATGCAAAAATATATCTCATGAATGTTGTGGCAAGATATACAAATTTCTCACCATTAATTGCAGTAGCTCACTGCTCAAACGGTGTGAGCCTTGGAATTCCGCTACCTCGTCCAGTGGTGTTGCACTCAGACGGTTGGCTATGACTTGCCTTTTCACACAGACTTTGATAATAGACCCCCTTTTTTCTTTTTATTTTGAGCACTCTGCAACTTTCTAAACTTGAACTATTTAATGGTTCTCCATCAATTTCCTTCTCTTGCCAATACCACTGCTTAAGCAACTAAATAGTATGTTTTTCTTTGCTTACACTTGACTGAGCTAGGCATCCATTTCGCATTTGCTGAAATTTATTTATTTAAAAAAAAAAGAAAAAAAACACATGCTTTTGCCATTGTCTTTTAACAAAATACAGAACAGTTGGGGCTATTTATATTGATTTGCATATTCAAATAGGTAAAATTCTAGGGGGAAATTGGGGTGGGGCTGCAGGCTCATGCATGTGAGTTTAAGTTTACATTGATTGGAATTCATAAAGGGAAAGTGCAGAGAACTTTGCTTACACATAGTTTTATGCATCTGTATTTTTTGTGCATATGGACATTTCTAGTTTTGTTCATGCACCATGTTTTAGCGTGAATTCTATGCAAGGTGTTGTACATGAGGCCCCTGCTCTTTGCCTACGCATGTAGAGTATATGCTTTTCATTAGGCAAATTACTAATACTGTATTGTGATTTATTTGAAAACACTAAAGGTGGTGGAAGAATTTTTCTGTTTTCACTGCTTCAGAAAAGTAAAAAAAAAAACACTCTACAAATTGGTTGATAGCCTTTTCCCCCAGTTGTTTCTAGCCATCTTAAACAGGCATTCAGTATTGTTTTTGTGGTGTTTGAAAGTATACTCCAACACTTATGACAAGAAAAGTAACATTTAAAGTGCATTTTTTGTTAAAAACATAAATGGAGTTTGGCTCTTTATTGTGCTGTAATTTCTTCTCACGACACAGAGTTTATACATCTGGTGAATAAACTGAAACAGCAATGTCTGGCCATCATTTTGACATCTCATATTATTCTATCAGTAAAGCATGTCAAAAACGCAGGCATTTATTTGAACACTGTAAAGGCCGATTTTTATTTTGTACTTGAAAACAATGAAAAGACTTGTTACCTGTGGATATTTCATAACCTTTTCTTGGTTATTTCATTGGACATCACTTATGGTATTTGGAAACTTATTTCATCATTTAAACTAATAAGAATAATAACTCAATTTTTTGATAAAAACATTATTTAATTTTGCAACTTTCTGTACTGTCATTTGTATACCAAACATAAGATGTAAATATTCTAAAAGACAAATGTTTGCCTTTCATTTTGATGTATAGGACATCATTTTTTCACTTAATAGAGCAAAAGTTAGACCTCTTATAACATTGCAAGATGCTGAGAAATTACTTCATGCTTTTGTTTTCAGACCGCTAGATTACTGTAACGCACTCCTCTCAGGACTACCTAAAAATGACATCAATCGATTGCAACTAATGCAGAATGCAGCTGCTAGAATCTTAACTAGGAAAAGAAAATCCAACCACATCTCTCCAGTTCCAATGTCACTACACTGGTTACCTGTGTCATTTAGAATTGACTTTAAAATAATGCTTATGGTTTACAAAACCTTAAATAATCTCGCTTTATCCTATATTTCAGAATGTCTTTCACTTTACACTCCAAATCCTAACATTACATCTTCAAATGAGTGTCTGCTTATAATTCCAACAGCTAAACTTAAAAGAAGTGCTGAGGCAGCCTTCTGCTGTTATGCACCTAAAATCTGGCTTACCAATAGAAATTTGCCAGGCTAATACAGTGGTGCACTTTATAAAAAAAACTGCCAATAACTCATTATTTTAACATGGCTTTCTCATAGCGTCATTTTAGTTTAATCCTTATACTCTGTATATGCATTCAATTATCAATATCATTCCTGGTGGCTCCGTAATCCATACAAACCTATACTTTATCGTCTGTTCTTTCTCCGGTTTTCTGTGGTGGCGATCTGCGCCACCACCACCCGATCAAAGCACTATGATGTCCCTACATTGATGGATTAAAGGCCAGAAGTCCGCGTTGCCGTCATCATCAAGTTCTTCCATGTGAACCCTGAATACAATGAGGACTGACTGTGTCATTTATGTAAGGTAAAATGCCTAGAGGGTGCTGGGCATTCTCGTGACCTTGGAACCCCTGTAGATTTTATTTTTTTTCTCCAGCCATCTGGAGTTTTTTTTTTTTCCTGTCCTCCCTGGCCATCGGACCTTACTTTTATTCTATGTTAATTAGTGTTCCCTAATTCTATTTTCTTATTTATTTTGTCTTTTTATCTCTTTCTTCATCATGTAAAACACTCTGAGCTACATCATTTGTATGAAAATGTGCTATATAAATAAATGTTGTTGTTGCTGTTATAGAACATGTATACTGAGATAAGTAAGATGAATTTGTGGCCTGTTAAATCAGTATAGCAGAAAATAGCCAACAATGAGGCTGGATTTAAAGAGATAATATACTCTATGGTAATATTCACCCGGCAGCTAAATGTGACTCAGTTTCAGGTTCTATGCAATTTAATTTTGCATGTGATCTAAACCCAATCAGTGTGTATAGATGTGATCTATCCTGTAATATACAGCAGAACATCCCTAGACAAACTAACACATTAAATAAAAGCATAATTATAAAAAAGCACACAAAAAAGTGATGTGAATAAGCTACCATAGTATCAAAGAAATAAAAATCTTAACAAGAACAATAAGGACCTTCACTAAGTTTTTTAACTGAAAGATTTTTACTGTACATTTGCTGTACTAGGCTTTTACATAAAGCATTTTGCCATCTGGTGGCTATTTTTGAAACTGCAACTGCAGCTAAAAAAATAATATACCAGTATGTAAGGGTGTTATGTGGCTAAAGGTTAAGACATGGCAAGAAACAATTAAGATGTGTGGGAAAGCATAATTGATCTACAAGAGGCATTGCAAATTTATCATGTAGTAGCGTGAAGTTTTGTCGGTTTTTGGACTGTAACTTGCAATGCTAAAATGGAACAGGCAGATAAATAAAAATTGACGTACCGAAGGTAAAAGAGTCTGCATCCTTCGTCTTCATGTCACTTTATTTCTAATGTACAGATTAATGCAAAAGGAGCAGAAATCTCATACATTTCTTACCTCAACTTGCTCATGTTTTGAATCCAGAAAAGGTCCCAGCTAAACAGAGAATAAAAAGAATCAATAAGAATGTTGACAGCAAAGTCTGAACATTTGCATAGTATGAAATTGATTCTTAACCTACATTTAAAAGTATCTATCAGCTACAATTTTAGATACCAAGACTATTTCAGAATCAAAATAAAGCCAGAAGTAAATATAAAGTAAATATAGTTAAATCCAGGAACCACTTAAAATTTCACACAATGGAATGATGAATATACAACACAAAGTTAATTTGCTCAACAAAGACAAATATGTCAAAAATCTCAATTACTAATGCAACTGAATACACTTTAACAATTTATCTTTATACAAGAGTTTAAAAGTAACAATCAAGCTGAAGAATACAAAAGTCTGTAAAACTGAAAAAAAAACTAACCATTTAAAAATAAATATTTGTATTTGATAATTTCCTTTAGTAAGATTTTATGGAGTATAGAACAACAGCAATATTAATTTTATTCAACCATCTGTTCATCCATTTTACACACACTATTTATATAATTCAGACTGCAGAAAGCAGCAGAGAACATCTAATCCTGGAAGCATTACATGAAATTGCATATCACAATCATACAAACCCATAATCACTCATATGGAGGCAATGTAGTGTTTTTACAATGCATATGGCTGGGATGTGGGACTAAAAATAAAACACAAATGAAAAATTCTACACTAATATAAAAAAAAACATTCAAACCCCATGCAGACAGTGACTAGATCTACTTAGCCTCTGAATCACTGTGTCCACGGTTTTAATTTGGTATTCTTTTAAATACCTTACATTTTCCATAGGAGAATAATTACACCAAAATATTTACAATTGCTGCTGCTACTTTTTATTAGAGTTGAATTAGAACAGAAATGTAATCAATACCAAATGTTAATAAGTAATACTGGGCCAGAGTGATGTTGTACTACAATTATGTGATTGGCAGGTAACCACTAAAACAATGCTCCAAAAAGGACAATACAGAGCTTTAAGTCATGCTTTGATTACTTCCTGGACTAACAGCTTAACACGCACTGGTATACTTTTGAAAACTGTGCACAAGAGAAATCCAAATTCAACAACTACCAGAATTCAACACCAACCCATGGAAGGAAGAATTTAATTATACTGTGTACAAAGGAAAATAGATTGTAACTTAAATTCTAAAATACTGTATTAATGCTGGTGAAAAATATCACTTTAGATTATATTTACTTCATAGGTCAAACATGCACATAACCGCAGGATTCCAGAAAAAGCAAAACTAGCTTTAAATATGTGACATACTCCAGTTTAATTTTTATTTATTTATTTTTGATATTGAATATTTGGAAAATGATACATGTACTTAATATAATCTATTCACCTATGCAACAAAGTGAAAAATTTCTACATCTTCACTACTAGTGTTGATCAGCAAAATTCACCTAAGCCTTTATCACAGTGAATTTGCTGGGGTCACCTTGATTGGGGTGACCTTGACTGAAAACTTTTTCCCAGAAAATTTACTGTGCAGCTGGCCTAGGCAAACTTTTTCCCCCCTTCAATGCCCAATGATGCTTTGTGAGGCCAATATGGCATCACAGATTTTTACCAGTCAATGTTGAATAAGACAATTTGCCGGAGTTAAATCACACTGATACCTTGCATCACAGTTTGCCAGTCAAAGTCAGTCCTCAGCTACAAAACAGACAGCAGATGCTCACTCAGAGGCAGCTGGTGTGTACTCCACTCCTGTTAACGTACAACAGTGGTTCTGAAACTTATACTTTCGCAGTACCTCTATTAGAATGGAAATGGACCATGGAACCCCTCTAGATTTTTTGCTGAATGTGGGTTTTCTAGATTCTAGAAGAAACTCAAACTTTATTACCTTTAGGGAACAGTATATTATTTTAGAGTATCAGAAATCTAAGTAAATAAATAAAACACTGTATGGTACAGTGCATAACTTCACAGACAAAATGAGGAAGATAAAAACAAAAATATATAAAAAAAACAAAAAAATGAATGTCTCATTTTGGTCATAGCTTGATATGGAGAAGGCTTTTCTTTTGATCATTGTGGGTTATGTATAATGCAAAGGGAAGTGAACATATTGTTAGCTGTAATTCTCACATTGCCTGTCAAAAAGATCACAAGTCACATGACCAATTTGTCTCGTGCAATTTAGTCTGAGGTTTCTCCAAACACGAAATAGTGTATATGTTATCTACATCACCAGCTATTCCAAATTTGATTCCAGACTTGCGGAGTTTGGCTTTCACTGTGTGAAAGGACATCAGCTTTCCTCGAGGAACAACTGCTCATTAATGGGTATGTCTGCCTTTAATTGTAACAAATGATGCAAAAGTGCGACAAGAGTCTAATATAGCTGTAAAGCTATCATTATACGAAGTGCATAGTAAGCACCAGTTGTTCTGTGGTAAAGGAGAACACGTGAGATAGCACATTATGGAGTGCAATCTGCGATGTAGATCACTTACAATCTCTTTCACAGAAACAGCTTGGATGACAATGTATGCAAATAAAAAAATAAACAGTTTTCTTAAAGAGTGTACAAATTTAACATCAAATCACGTATGTGATTTAATACATGCAATTGAGGGTGTATTTGATTTAATGCATTTGCCAGCATTTCAGTATAATGGTACTCAAATCAGTTTTTCTCCCAAAAGGTGCCTAATTTACGGTCAACTACCATATTGCAACAGTCCTACTATTTAGTCTCACATTTGCATTCATTGCTGGGTCTGCCTGATCTGTGAAAACTGTGAGTGAGCTGCCATCCTCTGTTCTACACTTGTGGCTTGATTGCTCTGTTCAATATATACCACTTCTCACGTTGTCCCTTCCTCAACTCACATTCATGCTGGATGTGTACTTCATATTCCACTGTGTGTGAAAAACATTGCAATGCCATTTAAAAGTAATTTTTTTCCCAAAACTGAAATAGGTGGAGTGATTAAAAGTGTGAATTTTTTTCATTAATTATTTCATACTTGCCTGCTGAGGATGCACATTAATTCACAATAGGTCACTACTCACTTTTCACTATCAAGAATTGACAAAAAAATTTCTTTGCTTTTTTTTTTTTAATGCTTTAAAAATATTCTCACAATTCAAAAAATTATCACATTTTAAGCATAATAAATTCAAAAGTAGATGTGGAACTGAAATAAGGGAAAACATAATAAATAAAAATGGATGTAGTGACTGAATTAATTACTGTAACTTGAAGAGCATGATTTTTCTAAATTCTTTTATTTATTAAGCAGCTATTGTTAGGAGGCATTATTAACTGAAAAAAATATCTAGATTCTAAAGTGGTTAACATTCTCATTAAGATTAAAAAATAAAAAGCTTAGGTACACACCAGAATGCAGACATCTGGCTTATCTCGTTTGATGATTTCAATCAAATCCAAAAGGGGTTCATATGTTAGGCTATCTGATGTCGTGTATGGCCCACAGGCTACCAAAACCATCTGTTGTTCTAAATTTTAAATATAATAAAAAAGGATACAGTTAAGAAATTCTTCACACAATTAAAAGAAATAGCAAATAATAGTACAGACCTATCAGACTGCACAATTTAGATATTGCTTTTACTTAAGGCTTCAGTTAAACTGAGTGAATTTTAAGCAACACAGATTTGCACAATTTGTATAAAAGAATCGGTAGTTGATTGATACTTTCTTGTGAAAAACATCAAAAAACCTTTTATACTTACCATCAGAGATATCATCCTGCTCTTCTGACCTATAAAAAGGCAACGGTACACCCTAAAACACATAAATTATATATACATATTTAAATACATAAGCCACATGAGCAGCACATACAAGACTTCTTCAGTTTTATATTATGAGAAAATGTCTCAGAATTCTAAGAATGGAAATAAACCAGGAAATGAAAATCATATTCCAAAACTGAAGTCTCAAAAAAAAAAAAAAAAAAAAAACACCACACACACACACACACACACACCAATACAGCAGTCAGAACCTATCTAAAAGCAAAAAAGGCACAAGTAACCAAAACCAAAGGGCAAAGCAAAAACCGAGGTGGAGGAACAAAAGAAAACTATCACCAATTTTAATTTGCGAGTTTTGTTGAGAATTCCCAAAAAGGATGTCAATGCCATCATACTTATAACGTGTCATATTTGATTATGTCAATGATGTGACTGAATTGGTCATGTGATGCTGCTCAGAGTGACACATACAATGAAAACAAGACATTAATAAAAATATGCTTTCAGTTTGAATTACAGTAACATTTAAGGCATGGAAATTAAATCCTTAACATAAAAACTATAAACTGATTTTACACAAATAAAACTCGCAAAACACTACATCGATCAAAGAAGAAAATATGACATCGGCATAAAACTTACTTAGAATTTGCTATGCTATGCTATTTCCTATGCTTAAGTGAAACTTTATAGTATGTACAATGCTATACGTACGGCGGCATGTGGTGGAAAACTTGTTTTCAGATACTGTTCTAGAAACACCCAAGAGTGTCACTGGGCTTGAGATTTGGTGTACACTGTTGTAAAGATTTTCATGCAAATCACAAACCACTCATTGCCTTTTGTTGTGCCATTGTCATCCTAGATTGCAGCATTAAGCAGATCGCAGAATGTTAATCAGAACAACAATACTTACTAGAATAAATGTGTTCACAAAGAATAGCATTATAGTCATTGACATTTATCTTGCCTTCTAAGAGAAACTGCAAATCAAAACATAAAACAGCACTCATACCATAACAAAGCCACAAGAACCATTCATCATCATCATTATTATTATTATCATCATTATTAGGCAAATCAGCATTTATACCTATAGACTGTTTTGGTGTAAATCACATGTATTCATCCAATTGTTGAGGAAAGAAAAGAAAAATAACCACCAACGGCCACACTCTCTCCATTTCTCAACAAAATCGCCATTTTTCTTCTTAGGACACTATTTCATGCAAAATATCTTACTTGCATGAAGTAGTTTATTCACAGAAACCTGACAATATTAAGCATTAGAGGTGTGTGATATTGACAAAAATGGTATCTCTATTTTCTGATATTTAGTTGATAAAGCAGGCAATATTTTGTACCCTCCAAAAATGTGCTTTTAAAAATCTTACATTTTACTATCTACAGCTCGCTCTAGTTATTAGGATGTTAACTTCTGCTTACTAATGATATTCAAGGAAACAATATATTTAAGGAAAACTTATCTAGTATGTGAATTTCCCCTTGGGATTAATAAAGTATCTATCTTATTTATTTACTTGAAAACTGAAGGATTCAAGTAAAAACACCAAAAACATTGAAATCACCAGTCCAAGTATTACTGAAATCAACCAGTGCAACTATGAGTAAACTATTTCAAAGCAGCCTGCAGGATTTACTTTGTAAAAAATTTGAACAAAGACCAACTAATACTGTACTATTATAACAAGAGCAACAGACAGTTCCCAATACTATAAAAAAGACATAATTAGTATTTTATTTCCCTTGGATTCATAATTGAAATATAGGGCATTGATAAATACTGAAATGCTCTGTTTTAAAGTGAACTGTGCAGCATATAAGCACAAACAAAAGTTTAACATATAGTACAAGTCACCAAACTTAACGTCCTTCAAATACTGCACATGGAAAAAAAAAAGAAAAAAAAAAAAAAAAAAAAAGATGCACATACAAATTTGTCCTACTAGTCTATCCTGCTAGGTTACAAATGTATAATATATAAAAGTCTGGAGACAACAATGAGTGGCAGGAATACTGGATGACTCCCAGGTGTCACATTTCTAAACCAATCCAATGCCTTATTAAGGCAGGGATCAAAATAGGGTAGGTGATTTTCTACTGCAAAGATCAATGGGGCTTTCTTTAATTTGAGCCAACAGAGAGTAAGCTTATGGATACAATACACTGCGATGTTCATAAAAATATGAATTGCAAAATATGTATTTGATGAAAACGATAAGTCACACTCCATCAAAAGGAGGTGAAAAGGACTGCCCTTAAGAAAGTTGATAAAGAAGAGCAACAGAAGATGCAGATTTCAGTAATTAAACACCCGATTAAAAAAAATCTGCCTAATGCTATCAGAGGAAGTACTCAGAAGCATGCCCGGTATCCATGGCACATCTAAACAATAACTAAAGGAAGTTAACATGGTTGTTTAATTAGAAATGTGTGTCTCTTCTGTTGTAGCACTCAGTAAGTAAAAAATGTGCAAATTAATCATTAAGCTTCAGTTACCTTGTTCTATTAAGCTCCTAAATAAATAACAACACCTCCATCCATCCATTATCCAACCCGCTATATCCTAACTACAGGTCACGGGGGACTGCTGGAGCCAATCCCAGCCAACACAGGGAGCAAGGCAGGAAACAAACCCTGGGCAGGGCGCCAGTCCACCGCAGAAAAACGACACCTTTAGGGTTTTATTTTCTCTCAGTGTCAAGTATTTTGTTCAGTTTCTTGTGCTCTCTCTCCCTGAACCCCGGTGGTTTTAAATGGATGGACTGGAAGAATTAGAATGGGTGTTTTAGTAAGAAGCCGATTGCATGGAGACTTTGCAGTGCTGCATTTCACTGCTATTCACTACAAATGTTTTAACAGATTGCCCCTGATGTGTATTCTCATTTGAGAATCATGTCTGGCACTGTGAGACTTGTTACATGAGACAGTGAATGCGTGAATTATCAAGGAAAGTTTTTGATCATCAATTATGTCACTCACTTTCCAAAGAATAATGTCAGCTCATACACCGTTAAAACGATGATTAGATTATTATTATAGACAATACATATCACAGAGCCCTAGTATGCATCTCTGTAAATTCTTAGCAAAACATACTTCTACCTTAGTTTGATATCTACATTAATCCAATCCAATCTATTTTTATCTTGTATCTGAATTTAACACACAGACATCATAATCAATGTGTTAGTTTTTTTGTCCACAGAACTCCTATATAAATGGCAGCCTTCCTTTGGACTTCTATCCAAGTATCACTTTATCCACCAATCCTTGTGAATATGGAATAAATTGAGCAGTCTTCAATGAAACGGCTGCCAAACATTCCACAAAGATTTGCACCCTCTCTGCAATTCTGTACAAGTAGGATTTGTTCTTCATACAGGCAAACAATGAACTAAAAAAAATGCAAGACATTAAAGGGGGGCAATAATAGATTCTTCATTCTAAACAAACTTGCTTGATTTTTGACCAAAAACCAAACTCATTCTAAATAATCACATATTCCACCCATATTAACATAAACACACTTAGGCACCTTGACAGCTTTACATCCATCACCTTACCTCATACAATTTAGAAGCCACCAGCTTCCGCCCCGTACTGTTGATACCCTCCATCACAACAACCTGAGACAAAAGATTAAAGGAAAAAAAAAAAAAATGAAAACCATACATTCAAATAAGATTATTATTAAGATTATTTTCTTATATAATTCAACTGTTGTTAAATTAAGCATTCAAGTAAAATATATTATATATCTCACAAAAATATTACTAAGTAATGCTTAAAACAAATTGGCTTAGCATTGAAAGCTAAAAGTCATAACCTGTAGCATATACTACAATTTCTACTGTAAAACTGGATGGTAAACAACAGGAAATAGATCTTATTTGTGGATGTCTTCAGTTTCATTCCAAAATATTGGTTTATAGATAGATAATAATAGATAACCTATTTAAATCAATCAATTTAACTTTCCTGTACCTATTTGTCCATTACAGGCTCATGAGAAGCCTAAACCTATCCTAGGCACCAAACAGCAAAATGCAGGAACCAACTCTTTATTAATTCCTAGTTATAGGCATTCCTAGTTACATGCAAAAGTTCACTGACGACACTGCTATCGTAGGCTGCATCAGGGGTGGGCAGGAGGAGGAGTATAGGAACCTAATCAAGGACTTTGTTAAATGGTGTGACTCAAACCACCTACAACTGAACACCTGCAAAACCAAGGAGCTGGTGGTGGATTTTAGGAGGACCAGGCCCCTTATGGATCCTGTGATCATCAGAGGTGACTGTGTGCAGAGGGTGCAGACCTATAAGTACCTGAGAGTGCAGCTGGATGATAAATTGGACTGGACTGCCAATACTGATGCTCTGTGCAAGAGAGGACAGAGCCAACTATACTTCCTTAGAAGGCCGGCGTCTTTCAACATCTGCAATAATATGCTGCAGATGTTCTATCAGACGGTTGTGGCGAGCACCCTCTTCTACGCGGTGGTATGCTGGAGAGGAAGCATATAGAAGAGGGACGCCTCATGCTTGGACAAACTGGTGATGAAGACAGGCTCTATTTTTTCGCACGGAGCTGGACAGTTTGACATCCGTGGAAGAGCAACGGGCACTGAGCAGGCTCCTGTCAATCATGGAGAATCCACTGCATCCACTGAACAGTATCATCTCTCATTTTTTTTTTTTATCAGTATGCTGCTGCTGGAGTATGTGAATTTCCCCTTGGGATTAATAAAATACAGTATCCATCTATCTATCTTATAGGTTCAATGTAGGCCTGAGCCAATGGTCGATAACACTGTCCATCTCCAAATGGCTGGACACTCCATCCATGTAAATAAACATTGTCTATTGGCTCCAAACATTTGCAGAAATGTATTCAAATTGACAAACAGCAGTAGTAAATTTTATATATATATATATATATATATATACATACATACATATACATATACATATACATACATATACATACACACACACACACACACACACACATACATACACACACAGTACTAGCAAAATACCCACGCTTCGCAGCGGAGTAGTGTGTTAAAGAAGTTATGAAAAAAGAAAAGAAAACACTTTAAAAATAACGTAACATGATTGTCAATGTAATTGTTTTGGGACTGTTACGAGTGTTGCTGTCATCAAGGATTTGATTATCATTATTTCTTTCAATCAGGTTTGTATTTGGAAAATGTGTTGTGTTGAAGTTACATTCCGTGTTTGTCAACCGTTGTAAAGATAACAGGTTTCATTCATCGAAGAGTTCACTACCCAAATCGGTACTCATGAATCTGGTATTAAGTTGTGGATTTGCCTGCGAATATTTAGCAGCAGCATGTCTATGAACTTAATTTAAACTTGAGCTTTACACCTTGCTTTCCTATTGATATGCCTACAAAGGCTTGTTCAGTTTCAGAGGGTTGTTCCTTTCTTACTGCATCAATAAACAGCTCGTCTTCCTCTTTATCTGAGACATCACACACTGCATGCACGGGTTTACCTTTCCCAGTCCTGCAAACTTTAGCGAAGTGGTTCAGTTTACCACATTTTTTACACTGTCTTCCTTTAGCTGGACATTGACTTTTTCCACCGTGTGCTTTGTTTCCGCAGTAGCTGCACTTATGAATATGCTTGTATGCGTCACTCACTTCATATTCTTTTGCTGCCTTCTCAATTGTGTAATGCGTTTTTTGTTCAGCGCTCTTTGGAGCTCTTGCTTGTTCTCTACGTACTACGTTCACAGTCAGTGCACGTGAGCCGCTCCGAGTACATGCATCGAAGGTTTTCAGCTGTGCTTGTGCTATCTTGTGCGATCTTGCGATGTCCACGGCTTTATTTAATGTTAGCTCAGACCCGGCACTTAAAAGTTTCTCTCGCACTTTTGCCGAGTTTGTGCCAAACACTATTCTATCCCTGACCATCTCATCTTCGTTTGCTTAAGCACAGTCCTTCACCAGCAATTTTAACTCTGTTACAAAGTGATCAAAAGTCTCGTTTATACCTTGCGTCTTCTCACTAAACTTGTATCTCGTGAATATCGTATTTGTCTTATACATGACAAATGCCTCGTAGCGGCAGCGTGTCTATTGGATTGCTGCTGACGGATGGCCTTATATGGGCAGGCACTCAATTACGTGGGAGGCGTGCGTATGGGGGACGCAATATAGGCAGGCAGCCAACTACATGGGAGGTGTGGTGATGGGTGACACAGCTCCGCCTCACACGGCGACGGAGCAGCAGGCTATGGCCGTATATATGTACGTAAGTAGGATTCAGTTATGACCGTTACGCATAGAATTTCGAAATGAAACCTGCTTAACTTTTGTAAGTAAGCTGTAAGGAATGAGCCTGCCAAATTTCAGCCTTCTACCTACACGGGAAGTTGGAGAATTAGTGATGAGTGAGTCAGTGAGGGCTTTGCCTGCCAGACATGGATGTTCACAGCAGGTGGTGTGCAAGAATCCTGTGCTTAACTACCTAATCAGGAGTACACTGTAGCTGAGGGAAGGTAGCATCAGAAAAGAACCAAATGTATTCCTGTCTCTTCACTCAGAGACAGAAAATGCATTGGGCATGGTAGTATTACCAATTCTAATTAGCTAATTTGTTACTAAATCAAAAAAAAAAATCACTTCAAATAGGTTTGTGAGAAAACGTATAATCATAGCATATAAAATTTACAGACACTTAAAGGATTTCACTCTATACAATGGCAACCAATTTAACAATTCATTTAAATGTTTCCTATGGATTTCTTACAGTATTATTTTGAACTCTCAAGTAAAGTGACACATTTTTTGGATTGGAATAAAAATATTTAGCATTTAAACATTTAAAAACTTGCTTACAGACTGGTATACATGATGACAAATGTACTAGTTTTGTTAAAGTGTAGTAGGCTGTGTTTTTGAAGTAATTTTGAATTAATGCAGTAGATCTCATGTCTCTAAAATGAGATTATAATCAAACACAAATCATTCACAGTTTTTCCACTCTATGCATTAAGAGAAGCACAAAAAGAAAAACTAACATGTAGTTTCACTGTTCAGCCAATCCTTAAAGAATTATTCAAGCTTAAAGGTTTTTTCAGGCGCATTAATAAGTTTAAAGTACTATGAACAAATAAGCATACAATAAAAATGCACTTTGGAATAAATAAACTGAATACACTTTATACAAAACTAAATTAAATGGCAATGAATGTAAATCTAGTGGCCTACCTGTCCAGGGAATAGGGAGTACTCGCGAAGTTCTGACAAATCTACAGGAACTTGCATCCCACAAGAATATTCCAAATCCCCTTCTAAAACTACAGATTTGGCATTGAGCTTGCCGTTGCTGTCACAGCAGATCTGTCCCAGTAAAATGACATTCTCCTGAAAAGGCAACACATCATTGAAAATCTCGCACTTCAAACAGAGGTAACACTCAACCTACAGTCAGGGCCAAAAGTTTTGAGACTGACACGAGCATTGGTTTTCAGAAAGTTGGCTGCTTCGGTGTTTTTAGATCTTTTTGTCAGATGTTTTTATGGTATACTGAAGTATAATTAAAAGCATTTCATAAGTTTTAAATGCTTTTGTTGACAACTACGTTAAATTTATGTGCAGAGTCAATATTTGCAGTCATGGCCCTTCTTTTTAAAAGACCTCTGCAATTCGCCCTGGCATGCTTTCAATCAATTTCTAGGCCAACTCCTGACTGATGGCAGTCCATTCTTGCATAATCAATGCTTGGAGTTTGTCAGAATGTATGGGGTTTTGAGGATTGACCACAAGTTCTCAATGGGATTAAGGTTTGGGAAGTTTCCTGCCCAGGGACCCAAAATTTTGATGTTTTGCTCCCCGAGCCACTTAGTTACAACTTTGCCTTATGGCACAGTGCTTCATCATGCTGGAAAAAGCATTGTTCATCACCAAACTCTTCTTGGATGGTTGAGAAAAGTTGCTCTCAGGGGATGTCTTGGTACCAGAGGAGTATCGACTTAGACGTGTCTCTGTCCCTTCAATGAAATTAAAGCACTGGGCTGTAGCCGATATTTATTCATCCTCTGAGCCTCTTTTTGCATGCACCTGTGCCATAAGTAAACCGACTACACTAACCATACAGGTGATTTATAATCACTAAGGATCTTTCACAGCTACTGTGGTGAAGTGTCCTGGGAGTACTCATAATGTCTTCATCTGCATGGAAATTTGGCAGTGGGCCAGAAAAAAGCAGCTACAAGTTAACTGGTAGTCAAGAATTGGGTGATAGTGGGTATCCACTTCAAACATTGTTGTGGACACCTGTAATGAACACCAAGGTGGTCAAAGTAATGCAAACCCAGCACAGCAGTCTAGTGAAACGCAATATACAGGCATAGCCATTTGAAAAAACAACCTGTCATTACTTCCAAGATGCCACCCGATATGGTATACTTTAAACCTAACCTTGCTGAAGTGTGACAGTTGACTGCAATGCTCAGAGCAGGCATACCCCTGCCAAACAAGAACAGGAAGGAGTAGAAGGAGGTTGGAAACAGGAAATTCTGTGTTCTTAAGGTGGACTGGGACATAAGTTGTATACAATGCTGGTGTAGATCTTAGGCAGCCTATCAACATTAACATTTTTGAATAATTGTTTTGTTTACTAGTATCTAACTACAGTAAAATACTTTATTTGCCCTTCATTATATTTGAGGTATTTTTAATATATTCAAGCACTTAAAACAGTCTGTATGGAAAAGTTACTAATTATATAAACTGAATATATAAACAATTTAAAAATTGCTTCCAGGCTGTCCACGTGGCATATATGTGTCTGAAAAGAGAATAAAGTCTGGTAGTGATATATAAGCTTATTTCTTTGCTGTCCCATCCCACTTTAATTTTTCTCATTTTTAACTTTACAGTTGGAAGGTTCTTTTAGGCACATGTCTTCATTTATTATGTTTATCTTAGAAACATCATGTATCCAATTTGGTGCATTTCGATATAATTTGTCATATATATTAAAATTATGAGTTTAAGTTTACTCAGTATTACTTTTCACAATTATTTATCCCACTGAAAGACCAAAATAATCACACTATAATAAAAGTAATGTTATTAATTTTTCAATCGACTTAGGATTCTTTGTCAGATGCTACTGGTATTTGGTGTGTACTTTTATTCTATTTTAATTAGTGTTCTCGGATTTTAAATTCTTACTTTGTCTTTTTTCTCTTTCTTTATCATGTAAAGCACTTTGGCTACATTATTTGTATGAAAATGTGCTATATAAATAAATGTTGTTGTTGTTATTATTTACTGAAGAAGACAACTCAGGACCTGTAAGGCATTTATTTCTCAAACACACTCGACATTCTTATCCTCTTATGCTGTTGCCAAAAAAGTACACTTTAAAGATGCAGAATCATGATAGAAATTTGTGAGCAGCTATTTCTCTCTGTTTGAATTATGGAGTATGTAAAGTGGCTACAGTACATTTCCTAAGTTCTGCACAATTAAGATAATGTTACAATAAAAGCAAAAAAAAAAACAAATCAATTACTAATGTTTGCCGCTTGCGTTCCATATAGATTAAAATTATGTGTATGATCACTGTGGCACTCATACAGGGACTTAATTGAAAAAGCCACAAGTCAAACATGTCCCTAAATCTCTAGCTCCTCTTATACTACAAGTCAGCCAATAAAAAGGCCTCTAAACACTTATCCAAGATCTGATGGTGTATAATACAGTAGAAGAGGTAGAGTTGAACAAGGAAATAGAGAACATTTTTAATTGTAAAGACTGAGGCCAACAAAGTGCCTGCCAATAGTACTTTAACGTGCTTTACTTGCTCTCTCAAATCTTTTTCTCTTTTAATCTTTTTATTAAGTTTTAATTTATGCTCTGTGAGAAGACTGTCTTTAAACATGTATTTAAAAAGTGTATGATGGACAGTTTCTTTCACAAAGACAGCCTTTTTGTTAATAGCTGTATCCAATTAGGATTTAAATTGCAAGAAAAACCCTCTTTTGCTTTGCAAAACATACTGTATAATATGGATACCTTTTTAAACACCTTGACATCAATAGCGGACATATGCAAAACACAATGCATTAGTTAACCCTGGGTTCACCTTTTTCCACCAGAGAGTTATACCAGATGTTTTTGTGTGATGACCATTAAATTGCACAAGATGTTTATCAAATCTAATTAATAAGGCTTTCTATTAAAAAGGCAAGGGATCCCATAAAACATATATCATGATAATGATCAACTTGTGGCCCCTATTCACTTTGCCTAAAGGACAGGTTTAAACCCAACTTGGGATAAAATGCATCCCTATGCACTTTTATGCATAAGCAAGATGATTTGAAATGTGTCAAAACTTGAAACATGTCAAAACAAATATATTGCTGATTCATAATGAGGTGAGATAAAATCTTATAAAAATGATGGAAAAAGAAGCATGAATTGAGCTAAAAACTATGGATTATACAAAGTCTTCAAAGTAATTAAAATAATCACTACTGTATCACCTTATTTTAAAAAGCTATAACGATAAAGAGTTCAATTAAGTCATCGGTCAACTACAGCAGAATAGGATGGAGGAGGAGCATCCCATTTCCACTTCTGTGTAAATAAATGTAAATTATGAAGCAATATATTTTTGTCACATTAAATATTGTAATTAAATAGCACATTAATTACTTCAGAACTACAATTATACATGGTCTTCATATTTTGCGGAACAGTTACACTGTGAAGCTCGCAGTACAGAGGTGAAGAGGCTACAGCTAACAAGAACAAAATATTGTGTGAACTCTAGGTGCAAAGCCCCACCCACTGACCTACGCTATTTGACAAAAATGCAAAGTGGAAAGTGAAAATTCAACAAGCAGCAGGTGGTCCCAGTGCTTATTTTCATTTTACTTTTCATTTTTGCAGCTTTATTGCTGTGCAGGCTGAAAATGCTTTTATTTTATTTAAAAATTTTGTAGCGTTCTTGCGCACAGACCTTGAAAATTGCAAAGATTGTATTTTCATTTTATAATTTTCATTTATTTACTTTTTCACATAAAAAAACTCCCATACAACTGGCCAGAGCGAAAGACTGTAGTGCCTTACTGCTCACATTAGTATCTGAACAGAATAGGACTTTTCAAAATGATAAAACAACAACTATCTGTATAAAACATCTTACTTGTCATTACTACAACAACAAGTCCATTACATAAGTTTTAACTTAACCCTATTTAGCCAGTAAAGTATCTGCAGACAAATGTGATCAAGCCACCTCTGTGTCATTCTTCTGGTTGATAGGCTAGAGACTGTGTACCTGTTTCTCTACAGTGAAATCAGACTATGATGCTTGTGAAACTCCTTTATTAAAATGACATTTTAAATGTGCAATAAAGAATTAGCCCTGTCCTAAAGAAATGTTGTTTCAGATATTCAAATACTTCAGGTTAAAAAAAAAAAGTAAATAAATAAAAAATTACAAATAGTATTCATTCACTCATTTTCTGGAATCTGTCTTTATTTTAAAACACATTTGGGAGCTAAGACAATGGAGGTACAACATACATGAATATATGGCATTCAATTCTGGGTTAATATAGAGAAGATTAAGTCTTTACCTGGGCTGGTAATGAAGTTGATGCAAACTCTTCAATACTGTAATAGTTTTTGAGTGTAGCACCAAGATCTTCGATCTTATTAGCCAAGACTAAATAAAATAAAGATTATATGAAGGAAATTTATAATATAAATACATATGTAATGCATGTTTGCAAATCAACTAACTAAAATATGCACTTTAAAGATGGCTTTAATAACAAGTAAAAGGGTTTTGTTAACAAAATATTGAACTGTCCATGTTATAAGAAGGAGGACCATTAAGAAACTGTATTCATTCAGATGCTGTGCATATTTTCATCACATACTGATGTGCCAAAGATTACCAAATTAGAAATTGCATATGATGTAAATAATAATACACTTGGGAACAAAAAGGTAAGATAGTTGGATACAAGCAAACAAAAATAGACCCCTAAAAACAAATAAATTACTTTTCCATATGGCAATTATGAGACAGGCTTACATTAAGACTTTATTTGAGGAAAATATTTAATCCTTATATTTTAGTATCTACTGTCACAACTACATAGTCTTTTAATATTAACTGTTTGCTGTTAAGTGATCAACTATTATTTTGTTATGGGTTTGCCATGGTATGATAAGTTACACTATTGTATATATCTCAAGGTAACAAATGTTACACCATAGGTATATACAAAATTATTCAGATTTTAATAAAGGAAAACTTCACAAGGATGGTGTGTAAATTGGAACTGTGGAAGACTACTTAGATATTAAGCAGTTGATTTTTTTTAAACTTAAATATATGAACAAACAAAAAATAGTATGAACAAATCATCTAACACCTATTGTACCTCTTGCATTAACTTGTAAAATGTTGCCAAAAAACATACTTTACTATATCATCAGGACATAACTCACCATCACGGATGTCCCGCAGCTTCTGAAACATATATTTGTAATTTCTGGAAAGGGACTCCTCACTCATATCACAGAAGCGCACCACAGTCTGTGCTCCTCCTTGGCCGCACCATGAGGTGCCTTGTGTTATTCCATATGTGTTTACAATTTCTCCTCGACTGGTTCGAGAACTGTACTTTTGAGATGGCGTTGAACTGTTAAAGGTGCAAGAAGAAATGTGCACAAATTCATTACATACAATTTTGCTTCCTAGAAATGTAATCAAAATTTTAAATTAATAGAAATCTAAGGCTAATCACAATAGAGGAAAAAAATATTTTGTATAGTATATTATTTAGACTACAGACAGTAGAAAAACCCTAGTAAACTGGTGGTAATGTGCTCTTGCTGGATTCAAAACAGGAAAGGAGGTTTTAAATTTAATTATGTATAGCCGTAAAGATTATTCTATTGGTCAACACACTTATTCAGGATCATGTTACAATTTGGGAAAAGAAATGCTTACTATTTACATCTGGCCCTCAAGGATGTGGTCTCAAAAGTTAAGGGCCGGTTTATACTTCACACTCAGAACGCGTACGTGGCCGCATTATGGCTGCCACTCATTCCCAGCGTTCATTTCACGCGTCCTCTGAGCAGGCCCTCAGAAATGAACGCGACGCGTGTGCGAGTTGCAATACCAGCAAAAAGTTGGGGGAA
The DNA here is from genome assembly GCA_026402145.1 of Polypterus bichir lapradei. Classification (NCBI taxonomy): domain Eukaryota; kingdom Metazoa; phylum Chordata; class Cladistia; order Polypteriformes; family Polypteridae; genus Polypterus; species Polypterus bichir. Next base: position 35,870,789 of record JANRMT010062796.1, on the reverse strand, counting down.
GCAGTGTGCTAAAAGTCGGAACATGACATCAGAGTCTCTGTTTACTATCTACATGTGACAGAAAGCCTCTATGCAGATCCTACGGGGATCGATGTGCACACTTCACTGTTTGATGAATGGTTCGATGTGGTAAAGCAAAATGCCGACATACAGATGCATTCGTGGTGCTTTTATATTCAAGCGTCGCATATTCCCGATCGTAATGACACGATACATTTTAGAAGTCTCACATACCATCTTTTTTTTTTTTTTGCAACTTCACAACAACAACATAATGTATGGCGCTGTATTTGAGCCACTGAGAAAACAATAAAGGACACGGTGAAAACGTGTATTTTGTGATTAAAGTGGAAATTTCGGCTTTAATCTCGAAATGTCCACTTTAACCTCGGAGTTTATTTTATCATTAAAGGAGACCATCGTAAACGTCATCCCAGTTTTTAATCGCTACGAGCTTCTTGGACCTGACAGCAGAGGCAAGCAGCAATAGATCACCAAACAGAACAAATGAAATGTATGATATTCCAACTCTCTGTAAATTTAGAATCTTTAGATTTATACTTGATATCACTTTCAAAATGAAATGCATTTAAGTGTGTATGTTACATTTTACATATAATTTCGTTTAAATAATGAATACTGTTAATTATTACACACATGTGGATGACACAGTGGCAGATCGGTAGCACTGCTGTCTCTCAGGGAGTTATGTTGCTGGTATTTCCTGCTTGTATTCCACATTGTGCTCCGGTTTTCTTCCAAAGATAGGCAGATTTGGGGATTTGGTGCCGCTAAAATGACGCTAGTCTATGTGTGTGCTTGTATTCACCTTGCGATGAGCAGAGGCTTTGTCCAGGGATTGTTTCTCACTTGTGCCCAATGCTTGCTGGAATGGACACATCCCTGGATTGATGGATTTAATCAATAAACATCCTTTGTCTAAGATATTGCTGTAAGGTGTCATCTTAATTTAATAGGTGTTCAAGGCAATTCACAACATAGAGATGCCGAACATGTTCTCACCGTGATAATATCTCGCACTGCCACCTGGTGGATTCCTCCAGATTTACGTAAAGTACACGTGCAAGTAGAAACACTACAACGCTTGCATAGCAGGAGTGTCTGCTGCAGCATGCGTCGCGTGAAGTATAACTCCAGCGATTTATCGATTGGAATAATCATTTACTGTTGAAATCACTAAATACATAAAAAGTGTGAGATGTTTTACACTTTATAGCAAAGTAAACAACTCTTCCAGTTTAAAACCAAACAAAATCAATACAAGATTACCTGCTTATTAGCTGTAAGGATACAAGTTATGAAAAAGGCAGCACAATCTCCATCAAAATAAAATGTTCACATTAAGCAATAAAACATGCAAATGAAAGAAAACTGTGATCCAGTAAAGTATAACTTCGAAAGAAAACTGTGAATTTACAGTGTACAGTGTTTGCCCCATTTTAATTATAAAGCATATTATATATACATCACTGAAACATATATTCTACTTATTTCTAGTTAAAGATACTATATTATTTAAAAAGTTAAGAAATTTAAAATTTGCTTAATCATAAGATTAAAAAAAAAAAAAACAAAACCCATTACAATCAAGATACAGAAGACAAAATTAGAGTACTATAAAAATGCTTAGTCAGTACCTTGGTGAGAAACTAGCAGGTGAGAAAAGTCGAAGAGGACTAGAAGCAACCAAAAGACTCTTCTTAGATTGTGGATTTTCTGGAGTTGATAGTGGTCTTTTTTGAGATCCCTGCAAAAAACAAATTGTAACTATCCCTTGTTAAGTACAGCAGTTCCACCGAAAACAGCTGCATGATAATTTAGATAGATTTTTGATTTTCCTGGGAAAAAAATAAATTTTATGCGACAATCATCAACAGGAATCCAACCAAGTATGACTGAATAACACATTATTCCGTTCTAAAAACAAAAAACAAAAAAAAAGAAAATATCTAATGTCACTTTAACACAGCTCTTCTCCTTATATCATTGCTTATTTGCCTTCTGTTTTTTTCATTTAGGACATACCTTAGCTGGTGTAGAGTAGGAATCCAAAAGATTCTCCTCTTCCACTTCTGCTTGGATTCTGCACACATTTTAATCAAGGAAACTTTCATTGATTAAATGCAAGTTACAGTATCTACCTCACTCTCTCCCATAATAAAAAATTGCAGAATAATTAGCTGCTTCTTTGCCTTCCACAAGCAAGAAATCACTTTTTTTTTTTTTAATTTAAAGAGAGGTTTATTACAGTTAAAACAGCTAGTAAAGCAAGCATTACTCAAAGTTATTTACATGCCTCAAACAACAAAATCATCATCACTATTAACAAAACCTTTGACAGTTACTTACTGCTTTAAATATTTAATGTCTCAAACAGATCAACTACTTTGACTTCACTGAATTTTGGCAAATTCTCAATCAGTTTCTGATAAAACTGCAATAACAGCAAAATTCAATTTTTGTTTCATGTTATTATATTACAAGCAACAACTTTAAAGTATTGAGAACAGTTATTTGATTATTTTAATTAAAAGATCTACAAATTTCTTCTGGAAACATTTTACAAATACAAGGCATTACACCTGTGATTCTTAGCAATACTTTGAGGAAAGTGCTTTTCACACCAAGCAATATTCAAGTACTGTAAACTTTAAAATTGTCAACATTATATTCAAGACACATGTATTTTCCAGAAAATAAATCCAGTGTAGTGTGACAATTAAACAAATTAGAATAGTAAATAAAACATATCAAAGCAAAGAACCTTTACATTTAAAAGGATACAGTTCCTGAAGGGAGCTGATGTCTTTAGTGTGTTGTGCTTTGCCGATTACTTTTGCTGCTGTCTGTCTGGACTTTGCCACTTTCTTTTTGAGTATCTGAAATAGAGAACAGCAAAAACCTGGAAGTCACTACATGGTGCAAATTTCATAAATTCTCAATAAGTAAAACGCAGGTCATTAGTTTATTTTTGTATTTAAAACTTAAAGTATACATAGCAAAAGAAAATACAAAAACAAATTTTCATTGCATTAGTTACCTCATGTTCGAAATGTTCCAAGTTTACACTATTGAGGACTCTCTCTCCACGTGTTGTTGAGAAAGCCACCCACTCACACACAATTGCATTTTCAGTTATATGGTGAGAGGTGCACTGTTCCAGGACTGAAGCAAAAGAACACAAAATGATCAAAATGAGAAGAAATGTACTTGCTAGGAGCTTCCATTGCAACTCTTTTGTACTGCCATTCAGAACGTATTCAATCAAATGCACTCTGCGACACCCATTACACTTGCTTTAAAGTATAAAACCACTAAGTATAAACTATTTGATTTGCTTTAAATTAAAGAACAAATTTAAATTATATATGAACTTTTAATATGGTAACAGTTATGGACCACATATTAAATTGCCTGGCCACCTTCTAATCTTCTACCAATACTAGTTTTCTAACATGTTGGAAATTTTAATTTAGATACATCAAACTGCAACAAAGGGTGAAATAAAATTAGGAAATACATTAAAATAGCCACTATGCATACACAATTTGTGTGCTGTGGTTCTGACTGATTGCTTACTGCAATTAAAATAGTTGGTTTACTTTTATGCACAATATGGAAATATTTTCCTGCCAATCAATAAATATTTATTATTCTGTTATTTCATACCTGCAGCAGCTGTTATCAATAATATGTGTCAATAATACTTATCAATTGGCAGAATATACTTAGTTCTTCATGTGATGTGAAGTAAAGACTATCCATCTCCTTTTTCCATCCTCAACCCGAGCTCCTGAAAAAAACTCGAGGTATGACCACTAGCAACTCCAGATCACAAAATATCTATTTACAAATAACCGGAATAAAACTAAACAGATACTTTAATTTATAGGCTTCTGTTACTGTATTGAATACAGTACACTCTTGTGATTGGTGGTGCGATTCTGCGCTGCAATGGACCGTCGTAATATCCTCCACATTTGTTTCTTGCCTTAAATTCAATGTTCACTGGCCGCCTTTGTCCCTGGACAGGGTGAATTGAATTTACCCCTTAGCACATGCAGTATTAAATTTTTACTTCTTTTGTTAAGTTCTTATCACTTGATTACATTCCTAACCTCTAATCCACTAGCTGTCACCTGTCAGAACACCTGTTACCTGTGTTATTACCAACCCCAAGCAGGCATGAGTTTTCCAAAAAAAAAAAAAATGCAATCTTTTTTTTACTGTTGAAATAAGATTACATACAATTCTCTCATATTCCTAATATTAAAAAAAAGTCTACTGGCTCCAAAAGGCAGTATCCCAAACTGCACATCCACATCTTGCAAAATTGTTGCAACAGGAAAGAACTAATAAGCCAGTCAAATATCCCACTTCCTACACTCACTTAAAATTGAAGAGGAGAACTAAAAACTGGTATTGCTTTAAAATGTTAAGGTATATATGATGAAAATACACATAAATAACAGTTGACATTTTTACCCCATATCTAAATCATATTCTAATCTTAAACCTAAATTTTGTGCTTAAAGTAGGGAAAAAATACAATTGTCTTTATTGTTTAAAAATGTATGCAAGGCATTGAACGTAACAGTGGTTCAGTAGCACATAATACAGTGCACACTAAGTACCAAACTAAAGAATGCATTAATAGTTGCATATGTATATCCATTAAACTGTGTAAGGCAACAGACAACATTTCCTGAGCAAAAGCTGCATTGGTTTCATTCGACCAGATCAATGAAAAAAGGCTAGTGGTTCTGTATACCAGCCAGTTACATATAATAAGCCCAATTTAGAAGCGATAAAACAAGGCCAATCCAAGATGGCTAGAAAAAAACCCCAATATCTAAAACCCGTGTACCTAGTACTGCCCTCAGATGTGGCACTGCATGCATATGCGCAGGCCACATAGGACTACGAGTTATGAATTATAATTTTCTGCAAACATGTTCATGGTACATTTCCACGGCATGATACTAATAAATTAGTATAATGTAGAGCTGGCAGACTTCATCAAAATGACACTATTACCGTTCTAAGTTACACTGGTTTACACAGACACACATGATATATAAATGTACTGTATAAACAAATACACACATATAACATACAGTTCACACACGCTTCTTTTAATAAATGCAACACAGGCAAGTTAAATGACTTTTGAAGGCCTTTCTGTAACAATATACTGAAAGGAGAATCATTACTTCATTCCCAATTTTCTTTATTACTTTCTTACACTGGCTTAGATCTTAACAGTAATTGTAACAAACTGACCCTTTGCAGCCCCATACACGTATATCTGAATAAAACGGACTAGATTTAGACATGCATAGTATGAGTATAATATTCACTGCGGAAGGACTTACGTTTATCAAGAACAGAATCATCCTCGTAATCAATATCAAAAGTGGACAACTCGAATTTCAGCGTCTCGATGTTAACATGCGGCATTATTTTCCTTGTGCAATGCAGCTCCGTAGGGAAGCTCCCGATTGACTCACCAGCAACAATTTAAGAAAAATCCAACCTGCAGTGCTTTATTTAAAAAGGCTGCAACGAAAAAAGAATGTCTTAACCGAACGGAAACAGCAACTTAATCAAGGTATCCAAAGTCGACACTTCTCTGACAGTGCCGCGAAATCAAGAATCTCCCGCCGCTTGGAATTGGTTTACGGCAAAAGCTGCGCTACACCAATCAAAGATTCGCTTTTGTGAAATGGTCGTCGCCTGCACAAACGTCACGTTATTATGAGACAAAGGTTAAATATGATTGGTTAGCAACTGCAATTGACCCGGTCAGTGACGCAAAACCTAAAAAGGTATCTGTAGGGTGAAGGGTATTGCCATGGACGTATATACAGGGTGTTTTTTTTTTGTTTTTTCTGTCCACCCTGACCATCGGACCTTACTCTTATTCTATGTTAATTAATGTTGAATTATTTTCTTTTCTTACTGTGCCTTTTATTTTTCTATTCTTCATTATATAAAGCACTTTGAGCTACATTTTTGTATGAAAATGTGCTATATAAATAAATGTTGTTGTTGTCCAGTCAAATTATGCCGATCCAGATCGTCTGGATGATTTTGATTTATGCGGGGACAATTCCAGTTCGGTGTAAAGACAATTCTTCATGTCGTCAGTTCGCACACTTCTCGATGGTCCGGGATTTTTCGGGTGATTGTCTATGTAATAAACTTAATAAGTTATTATGCGTAATGAAAATTGCATAATTAGATCTGGACCACCCTATAGATAGACGCCGCATTCATTGTGTTGCCCAGTCGACACGATACATTAGCACATCTGCCACATTGCGAGTGGCAAAAGTGCCATTTAAACTAATACAGGTAGACGTGGAAACCGAGTTTTCTGATGAAAAAACAATAACGTTTAAAACAGTATCGTTTACATAAAACAGATTTTGGCGAATCGTTTAATGCAATTTATATCCATGTATACACTAATAATGGCAATTATTAAATAATAATAATAATTATTATTATTAAATAATTCCTCCTATATAAGTAACATTTCTCGGACTGCCTTCTTCCATCTCCGAAACATTTCCAGACTTCTTCCTGTTTTTACGCAACACAGTACTGAAATAGTGGTTAATGCTCTAGTCACCTCACGTATATATTATTGTAATGCTATTCTATCTGGCATCCCACAAAAACATATCCATCGCTTACAACTTCTTCAAAATTCTGCTGCCAGGATAATAACCTGTTCTAAATCCACTGAACATATTACACCTATTCTCTCTCAACTTCATTGGCTCCCAGTTCACTACTGAATACAATACAAAATACTACTCTTAACATTTAAAGCTCTCCACAGTCTTGCTACCCACTACCTCACTAATCTCCTACAGACATGGCTCCCACATTCTAATGCGGGCCCCTAGGCCATGATCTCTGGCGGGCCCTTCACCTAGTGTTAAGGAAAACAATACCCAATAGGATTTAAAATAAAATAAGCGAGGTTAATTATGCGAAAACATAAGAAGTATTATGCACATTTATTCAATATACTGTATTTATAAAGTAAAGATCCTAATGAAAAACTTACAACAGTATCAAAAATTATTGCAAAATCTGTTTTCTAGCTTTCTTTGACGCAAAATTTTCAATGACCTCACTAAAATCAACGTTTAGCTAAATCATTTTTGATACACGGAATTGCTAGATGATTAAGTCGTTTTTGACTAGTTGTACTTCTTTGCCATGTTTTTAATGAATTTGCCAATCTGCTAAACAATCTTTCTGCTGAAGAAACAGTAACTGGGACTGTACAAAACAATTTAATAGCGAGACAGATATTGACAAATATACCTTGAAGTTTTTTGTCATAAATTGCGTTCAAAATTCTAATTGGGCTTTTTTCAACACCAAAAACTGTCTTGTAAATACTTTTGAAGTGAAAGATTTCATCCAGTAAGTCATCTGACAGCCCTGTTAGCCCCCCCCCCCCCCCTTGTGGGGGCCGTGCCTACAGACTTACACTCCCTCTTGCTCACTCAGATCCTGTAATTTGAGAGTATTCACCCTGGCAATATGGTGCAACCTTAGTTTGTGGAAGACAGACAGAACTAAAGACTTGAGCATAAAATGATGGTTGTCAATTTCAAACTGTGTTTCCTCAATGTGCTCCATGAGAAAAAACATCATCAGAACCAATCTCAGCCCGAACAAACTGATTGAACAAAGACACACTGACAGCTTGCCCTAATGTCGACTGTCCGATAACACGCTTGGCTACTTTGACCACCTTGATTGTACCCTCAGAAGGAATCATCAAACCTCCTTTGTTTTTTAATGTGAGCAAGTGGTAGCTTTGATCATATGATGCCGGTACAGCATCTGTTACCAAACTAGCACGGCACACATCACAGGACAGCTTTCTCAAAATCCCGTCTAAGGGCACAACCAACTGCTTCCTAAGGTGGATTTCTTTGGGAAAACTTCAGAGTTTGATAAATGTTAACAGCTAACAACAATCTACATAGTGACTAAATATGTTTAGCCAAACATGTTTGGAGGCTCACTTAAGCACATAAATGCATAGCTTTGCCTGGCATAACTAAAGTTATTATAAAACAGGATTTTCTAATGGCCAAATATAACCAAAACAATTGTTCAGCCTTACGTATGAAATGTAATTCCCCGGGATCTGGTTTGGAGCGTACAGCGGTTTGCACAATCCCAAGCAGCACATGCGTGAGGTATCTTTGTCCATTACTTCACTCCACAGCAGTGTCACTCACAATATGGCGGTGACGTTGATGTACGATGCTACTGGTCATGAGGTGTCTAGTAATTATAATCTATGGAGCCAGTGCAGTGCAGTCTATTTGCTGCTGCTGTTTTTGTCAACTTGCTGCATAGCGGTAATATAACATGATTCAATATCCATTAATTAGATCAGTGGTTCTTGACTTTTTGGCATTGGGTCCCAGTTTTATCCATTTATGTTCAGTGATGACCATTTATTAGCAATAATTTTAATGTAAACAAACCACTGTTTTCCCCTGAATGGCACACATTAGCAAATAACAGTAAATAAATATTCAACATTTAAATATAGCGTACAATGGTACTAATCCAAAATTAGCTTGACAGACGGGAGTTACAAAATAAAACTTACTGTCCATTTGTCTTTTTAATTCGTAACCTGGGCTTGTCTGATTTTCACAAGTCTGTTGAAGTCAGGGGTAAGGGAAAAGAGTGTTGTGAGGAATTCGTTTTGGTTTGCACGCATAACTATTAAAAAGTTTCGGTCTTTTGCACAAGGCAAGATGACGTGTTTTGAAATTGTGCAAGCTTTCTTATATGTGGCATTTCGGTGTGCAACAAGACGAACAATGCCCTGAGTGCATGCCTGCTTGTACAAACACGCTTTTTTTTCCGGGAGCCTCGAGATTTAGATTTTTTCATTTAATAAGGTCATATGATTTGTTTCCCTTGTCCTCCTTGACCTATCCGCTGCCTTTGACACCATTGACCATGAAATATTGCTGATGCGGCTCGAACATCTTGTTGGGATTAAAGGGGCTGCTCTTAACTGGTTCAGGTCATATTTAACTGGAAGACACTTTTCAGTGACTTTAAATTTCTCTTTTTCATCTACTGCTCCACTTAAATATGGTGTTCCTCAGGGATCCATTTTGGGTCCTATTCTATTCTCTATATACCTTCACCCTATTGGAGCGATTTTTAGGAAATTTAACATTTCTTTTCACTGCTATGCTGATGATACTCAGGTTTATATTCCCGTCTGCAACTCTGCAACAAATCAACTGCACAACTGTCTGTCTGAACTAAGATCCTGGGTGGCCAATAATTTTCTTGATCTAAATCAAAATAAAATGGAGGTGCTTATAGTGGGTCCACTAGCTAAAGCCCAAATTGGTCCTGGACTTCTTGGATCTTTCTCTGTCTTTTCCAAACCTCAAGTCCGCAATCTTGGTGTTACCTTTGATAGTAACCTCTCTTTTGAGAAACAAGTAAATTCTGTAGTCAAGAGTTGCTTTTTCCAACTTCGTCTATTAGGTAAGATAAAGCCTTTTTTATCTTCTAAAGATCTTGAGAAAGCTACTCATGCTTTTATTTTTTCTCGCCTCGATTATTGCAATTCGCTGTATTCTGGGATTAGCAAATCTCTGATACACAGGTTACAGCTGGTCCAAAATGCTGCCGCTCGCTTTCTGGTTGGGGCAAGGAAGTATGACTCAGTTTCTCCTATTTTAGCTTCTTTACACTGTCTGCCTGTCAGTTTTTGAATTGATTTTAAAATCTTGCTGCTAGTTTTTAAATCTTTACATGGGCTTGCTCCTGCCTATTTATCTGAACTGTGTCTTTTACACCAGCCATCCAGAGTGCTTAGATCTTCTGGTCAGTTGTCTCTTGTTGTCCCTCGTACCAAACGTAAAACCAAGGAGGACAGGGCCTTCGCAGCTGCTGCCCCTCGCCTGTGGAACTCTCTACCTCATCATATTAAGGAGTCGTCGACAATTGAACAGTTCAAAACAAGATTAAAAACTCACTTCTTTTCACTTGCATTCAGTGACCTTCAGTAATACTGATGGTTTTCCTCTTTGTGATCATATAACATTATTTATATTTATTATCTATCTTATGTTCATATATTTTATTACTATTTACGTTTTGTTTATTGTTTTTGTTTTTTTATTTTTATTTTATTCTATTATTGTAAAGCACTTTGGCCGCAGCATTACTATGTTGTTTTAAATGTGCTATATAAATAAATTGACATTGACATTGTTTTTATTATAGTATGGAAGGCTTCATGATTTCGTTTGGTAGTACCGAACTTCAGATAAACCACGCTTGACAGTAAAAAGTAAACCAATATCTCAGTCTGTGTGGGGTTATATGTTCTTTAAATTCATGTTGATTCAAATTTTTGGGATTACTCTAAGGCTGATTTGGAATTTAAAGAGTTCGGTGCAGATGATGTTAGGGATATTCGAGAAACAGATCCATGTCCGTTGACCTTCTAAATGGAGCGTGCAAGGTATACTAGGTTGTCATCTATAACAGGTATGTCAGTTGTTTCAATTCACCAGTATGCAGGAGCAAAATGTCCCTTTGCCAGGGTGCAGAACTGAAGTCTAACATAAAACACTAAAGCGATGGCTGATATATTAGTCTAATTTTTTAAATTCATTCTGATGACCCATCTAGGGTGTCTAGTGTCCCATATTTGGGCCACAAAATACTTAAGAGTACCATGACAGCATGACTAGGAATTAATAACACTAGTGTTGAAAGAGAATGGCAAGACAACATATAGTGAAACCGGGATTGCCTTCAAGCCTAATGTGAACTTAATTTTTGATGAACTGAAAACTCCATAAAAAACTGCAGCACTGCTATTTATCCTTTTGACGCAAGTCATTTCTGTATAATAGATATCCTACAACATAACCCATTTTATTAGTGACCTCTGTGGTTGTTTACTACTTCAGAATGAATATATATGAAAAAGTTTGGGAACCCCTCTTAATTCTTTGGATTTTTGTTTATCATTGGCTGAGCTTTCAAACTAGCAACTTCCTTTTAATATATGACATGCCTTATGGAAACAGTAGTATTTTAGCAGTGACATTAAGTTTATTGGATTAACAGAAAATATGCAATATGCACCATAACAAAATTAGACAGGTGCATAAATTTGGGCACCTCAACAGAGATATTACATCAATACTTAGTTGAGTCTCCTTTTGCAAATATAACAGCCTTTAGACGCCTCCTATAGCCTTTGATGCGTGTCTGGATTCTGGATGGAGGTATTTTTGACCATTCTTCCATACAAAATCTCTCCAGTTCAGTTAAATTTGATGGCTGCCGAGCATGGACAGCCTGCTTCAAATCATCCCATAGATTTTCGATGATATTCAAGTCAGGGGACTGTGAAAGCCATTCCAGAACATTGTTCTTCTCCTTCTGCATGGATGCCTTTGTGTTTTGGGTCAGGCATGTCAAACTCACTACCATTGGTGGGCCGCTTCGACTGCCGTACGTGTGTCAATGGGTCGCACTGTAACAAATACTATTATACTATTATACAATGTTACTGTAGCTTTCTTTCCAATACTGAAAACTTTAAAAAATGTAACACTTAAAGTTTAAAGTTAAGCAATTTATTTCCATACAATCTCCGTAGAACAGCTTACAATTAGAGTCTTAGCCTCTTAGCTAGGTCCTTATATTATTATATTATATTCATTGCTTATATAGGAGTCTTACAGTGTGAGATTTATTTCTTTTGTCCTGACACTTGGCAACTCTTGTTAGTAACCAGTTTGTCAATATCAGGCTTGAAATCTTGTGCAGCTGTAACTTTTATGGGGGATGAAAGGTGCTCAACAGTAAGTCTTGAGCGATGTGGGGTTTTGATAGCTTTCATTAATGAAAACAATTGCTCACAAAGGTAAGTGCTTCCAAGCATAGACAGTACTCTCGATGCCAACTTATGGATCTGCACATACGAGGGTGGCAGGTAAGCATACAAGCCTGGCACACCAACTTCGTTGTATTTTGCCATCAGAATAGAATCTGACTGCAGTTCAATCAATTCCATTTGGATATTCTCAGGCGCATTCTCACCTTTTTAAGAGTATGGTGACGTAAACAGCACAAAGTCCTGTTCGTGTGAACTGAAATTGCGAAAACGCTCACTGAATTCATTGCTCAGTAATACAAGTTGGAAAACAAATCCTACAAAAATCAAATTTTACTTTACTAAGTTTACTTCAAAGTTTATATTGTAAAATAAGCAAATATGCAAAAAGCTCCCTGACCTACACTAATTATACAAACTCAAAATCACAAATATCTGTTAATAAACAACTCACCAACTTCTCACGTCCACTTCAGATCTTCAGCTGTAGTCTGCACTAACTGTTCGTTACAATACTAGCACAAAATTACATAAAACTAGAGCGTGAAAATATGCGAGCTATTACTACTCATGATGGTCAGTTCTGCCCAGTGGCCAGTCTCAGCAGTCCAGCCAGTAGTGTAGCCCAGTGGTCCGTAACCTGTTTGACACCAAGGACCGCTTTACTAGAAGCAAATTTTTCCAGGGACCGGTGGGTTGTTGGAGGTTGGAGTTTAGTGGGCGATTATGGGCGAGTTCGTAGGGCAGTTTTATACACAATTTACATTTACTTTTCTATTATTATTAAGTTATAATTTAGTAATAGAAATTATACAGCTTACCATAATGCAGAATCAGTGAGAGCCCTGAGCTTGTTTTCCTGCAACCAGATGATCCCATCTGGAGAGGATGGAAGACAGTGACATGCAAAGTGTGTTGCTTATGTTCAGTCTACTCCGTAATCTCGTTTTGGTTGCTGTCACTGCAGAAAACGTGCATCACAAAGATAGGATGTTGGAAATGGAAGCAGCTTCAATAGCTTCTTTTGCGTTATTTTAATCTTCTCCTGTCTACAAGTTATGCTGACAAGAATTTTTCTCAGCATTTCCTTGCGATAATACATTTCAGGGTGCGAATGATGCCCAAATCCAATGGCTGAAGCACTGCCATGCAATTGGGTGGGAGGAATGCAACGTAAACATTATCTAAGTGCAGAAGCATGTTGTGGTCAGCACAGTTATCAATCAGAAGCCAAATCATCCTTTTCTTCTTCTTCATATTGTGAGGTTTCTAAACTCTTTTGGGATCTGGGATTCCGCCCCCCACCCAACGGGAACGACACGGCGAAGTGCGTCCCGAAACGCTATTGCCGCGTGTGAGATTGTCCGGGTCCCAAGAGAGTTTAAAAACCTCATATATTCTTGAATGAGTGCCGCATTAATATGAATGTTTCTTGAACAAGCATCACTGCAACCACATGAAAACGGCTTTTTCGGCGTCTTAAAATGCATCAGTTCGCATAAGTTTGCAACCCAAGATTTTTCTTCTTTTTTGCATATAAAAGTATGCCGTTTCTATAGAAGGGTGATAATAAGTTAAATTCTAATGTATGTTTTTCAAATGTTGACGAGCAATAAGGAAAAGGTATCACTTAAAACCACATAAAACAAAAACAGCAAAAAAACAGTATGAGGAAAGTTCGAAGAAAGAACATTTTTTTAACAGTGTTTCTGTTTGGGGATCATTGTGCAAATGTCCACAACTGAACTGTGACCACAGAACTAACTGCTCTGTGGATGATTCATTCAAGCATTTCAAGGTCACTTCGTTGTAATGAAAGTATCTGCTACTGAATGTACTTTATAGTAACGAGATTTCTGTGGACTCGTATCATATGGGGAAACTGTCAGAAACAAAAATACTTCATTGTAATACTCTCTCACCACAGTCTCTCTCCTCTTTCTGCGCCGCTGCAAAACCCCACCTGCCTAGCGTTCTGAAAAGTGTCCTCAGTGAAGGGGGCAGCCTTTTTGCTGTAGCCCTTCACTAAGTGAGTCTCAATTGCTGGCAGTTCACTCGCGGCCCGGTAGTAGGACCGCAGCCTAGCACTTCAGTTGCAACTTCGAGGCTGCAACTATACTAGCAGATGACGTTTCCGGTTCCGTAATGCCATGGGAAAATGTGCTTTTGTCAGAAGGCAGAAGTAAGAAAAGTCAATAAGTAACGCCGAAGATGTAGAATGATTCAATCACAAACGATAGTAATCATTTTGTACAACTTTAGTGCTAACTAGGATCTGTCATGCAGGCATATCCAACCCCTGCGTAACTTCAACTTTGTGACTGATGCTTGAACATTATCCTGAAGAATTTGTTGATACCGAGTTGAATTCATCCAACCCTCGACATTAACAAGGGCCCCAGTCCCTGAACTAGCCACATAGCCCCACAGCATGACGGTACCTCCACCAAATTTGACAGTAGGTAGCAGGTGTTTTTCTTGGAATGCGGTGTTCTTCTTCCGCCATGCAAAGCACTTTTTGTTATGACCAAATAACTCAATTTTTGTCTCATCTGTCCAAAGCACTTTGTTCCAAAATTAATCTGGCTTGTCTAAATGAGCATTTGCATACAGGTGACTGTTTGTGGCGTGAGTGCAGAAAGGGCTTCTTTCTCATCCCCCTGCCATACAGATGTTCTTTGTGCAAATTGCGCTGAATTGTAAAACGATGTACAGATGCACCATCTGCAGCAAGATGTTCTTGCAGATCTTTGGAGGTGATCTGTGGGTTGTCTGTAACCATTCTCACAATCCTGCGCATATGCTGCTCCTGTATTTTTCTTGGCCTGCCAGACCTGGGTTTCACAGCAACTGTGCCTGTGGCCTTCCATTTCCTGATTACATTCCTAACAGTTGAAACTGACAGTTTAAATCTCTGAGATAGCTTTTTGTAGCCTTCCCCTAAACCATGATACTGAACAATCTTTGTTTTCAGATCTTTTGAGAGCTGCTTTGAGGATCCCATGCTGTCACTCTTTAGAGGAGAGTCAAAGGGAAGCAGAACGTTGCAATTGACCACCATAAATGCCTTTTCACATGATTGAACACACCTGTCTATGAAGTTCAATGCTTAACGAGCTAATCCTATCAATTTGGTGTTGCAGGTCACCAGTATTGAGCAGTTACATGCACTCAAATCAGCAAAATTACAAGGGTACCCAAATTTTTGCACAGCCAGTTTTTCATATTTGATTTACGTTCATACAACTAAATACTACTTCACTAAAAATCTTTGTTCGGGTAACACCCCAGTAGTCAGATGTTCCTAGGAAATGAAAGACATACCACTGTTATCGTTTTTATTGATCGTAGAGTAAATTATTAGCAAACTTTTTCATATAACTGTAATTGGTCCCTGAATTACACCTCCCTCCTTAGCAGGTTTTACTTCTCAGTGTACAGTTTATACTTTAGTGACCTTTTTACCCTGATGTTTTAATATTTGGGGGACTGTACTTTCTCCGGTCCTGTTCAGCCTATATACATCGGATTTCCAATACAACTCGCAGTACTGCCACGTGCAAAAGTTTGCTGACGACACTGCTATCGTGGGCTGCATCAGGAGTGGGCAGGAGGAAGAGTATAGGAACCTAATCAAGGACTTTGTTAAATGGTGCGACTCAAACCACCTACAACTGAACACCAGCAAAACCAAGGAGCTGGTGGTGGATTTCCTCATGGACCCTGTGATCATCAGAGGTGACTGTGTGCAGATAGTGCAGACCTATAAATACCAGGGAGTGCAGCTGGGTGATAAATTGGACTGGACTGCCAATACTGATGCTCTGTGCAAAAGAGGACAGAGCCGACTATACTTCCTTAGAAGGCTGGCGTCCTTCAACATCTGCAATAAGATGCTGCGGATGTTATATCAGACGGTTGTGGCGATTGCCCTCTTCTACGCGGTGGTGTGCTGGGAAGGCAGCAGACGCCTCACGCCTGGACAAACTGGTGAGGAAGGCAGGGTCTATTGTAGGCACGGAGCTGGACAGTTTGACATCCGTGGCAGAGCAACGGGCGCTGAGTAGATGATAGTATCATCTCCAGACAGAGCAGCAGCTTCAGCGACAGACTGCTGTCACTGTCCTGCTCCAGTGACATACTGAGGAGATCGTTCCCCCCCCACACTATACGACTCTTCAATTCCACCTGGGGGGGGCGTAAACATTAACATTATACAAAGTTTTTGTCTGATATACCTGCATTTTTATCAATCTTTAATTTAATATATTTTTTTTATCAGTATGCCAGTATGCTGCTTCTGGAGTATATGAATTTCCCCTTGGGATTAATAAAGTATCTATCTATCTATCTAATAATGCCTTTATTTTTAATTTTGAAATATGTTAATTTTTTACGTAAAGTAATATCTTAGTTGCAATACATTTGTCTTTTATTTATATCTATTTATAGTGTTTTGTTTTTTATTTTGCATTTTACAAGTGCTTCTTTACCTGTAAGAGGTCTGCTTCACAGTAATTATAACATTATTGAAGTAAAACAGTGGATGAATGTTAACTATGAACTAAGGTGTTAGTTTTCATACAGACTTGCAATTTTTTGTATTTTGATTTGACACACAAGTAAGAATTTGATTGTACACTATACACCAGACAATACTACTACTACTATCACTTTCAGTTGTCATATTTCTGCACTTTCTAAAACTGTTTTCCTCAGCTTAGAAGTATTAAAAAATTAGGAGGGTTTCTTATGGTGGAGGAGCTTGACAAATTGTTTTAAGCAGAATTGACTAATGTAATGCTTTATTGTCAGACTAATGTAGAGAAGAGCCAAGCAAAATGACACCTTTTATTGGCTAACTAAAAAGATTACAATATGCAAGCTTTCGAGGCAACTCAGGCCCCTTCTTCAGGCAAGATGTAATACAGAAACTGAAGTTTCCTGTGTTTATATCCACACACTAGGACAAGAAACAACAATGGTAAATCTTTAAAGGAAAAATCTTAAATGTAAAAAATTAATAGGTTCACTCAGGCTAAGATTAATTTAACAAGAGAGAGAAAAACGATGTATGGTCAAGAGATTTTTGGATAAGATAACTGTCCAACAAAGTCCTTTGAAGTCTGTGATGAGTTTTTCAAAACAATATGGGTCTGTAGTCAGGTTATCTGTGTCAGTCTGAGAGATGCAAACAGTCCTCATACCTGGCCATAAAACTCTTGTCTCTATTCAAGCCATGCTGTAATGTATTAAATTTTAACATGAGCTTAACTTCCCATTCTTTTCTCTCTTGCTGTGTTTTGAAATTGCCCATAAACACTGTGACTTTAAAGTCTCTCTCACAGTGTCCATGGCTGTTGAAGTGGGCCGCTACAGGAACATCTGTGCTGCCATGTTTAATGTGGAATCTGTGCAAATTCATTCTCTGGCGGAGTGATTGTCCAGTTTCTCCCACATAGAGTGCAGTGGCAGGACATTTCATGCAGAGAATTAGGTAGACAACATTGGATGATCTGCAGGAAAATTATCCCTTTATGTGATGTTCAAGTCGGCAGTGTGGTATAACTATACGGTCTGTATTGTAGATGTGGGCACAAGTTGCTGAAGGTTTGGTGGTTGTCTGTATGCCAGGAGGGGAGGTTCAGGAAATACATTTTTCAGTGTTTGGTCGCTGTTTAGCATTGGCTGAAGTTCTTTTATAATTTTTCGAAGTGTTTCAAGATGTGGGTTGTAGGTGACAACAAGGGGGATGCGGTTCTTGTTGTCTTTGTTTTTATATTCCAGAAGGTTGTCTCTGGGTATGGCAGTAGCTCTTCTTATTTGAGTGTCTTGTTTTTGGGGTATAACCTTGTTTGATGAAATCTTGTCTGAGCTCCTGCAGTTGTTGATCACGGTCTATCGGGTCTGAGCAAATACGATTGTATCGAATTGCTTGGCTAAAAATAATGGAGCGCCTTATATGCTTGGGGTGGAAGCTGTCACTTCTTAGGTAGGTTCGTCTGTCTGTTGGTTTGTGAAAAACAGAAGTTACAAGGGTGTTGTTTTTTAGTTGAGCAGTGGTGTCAAGGAAGCTGACTTCTGTTTTTGAGTAATTCAGCTTCAGCTTTATGTTGGGGTGAAAAGAATTATATTCATTACTAGCAGAATACCCGCGCTTCGCAGCGGAGAAGTAGTGTGTTAAAGAAGGTATGAAAAAGAAAAGGATAAATTTTAAAAATAACGTAACATGATTGTTAATGTAATTGTTTTGTCATTGATATGAGTGCTGTTCCCATATCTATATATATATATATATATATATATATATATATATATATATA
>JANRMT010062796.1:35789656-35844840 GCA_026402145.1 Polypterus bichir lapradei | reverse complement strand
AACTGTTGCTTTTTGTCTGTGCACTGCGTCAGTTCACGTGAGCCGCTCGGTGTACATGCATCGAAGGTTCCCAGCTGTGCTGTTGCCATGTCGTGCTATGTCCTTGGCTGTATCTAATGCTACCGAAGTCCCGGTACTTAAAACTTTCTCTCGCAGTTTCGCTGAGTTTGTGCCAAACACCACCCTGACCATCTCATCTTCCTCTGCATAAGCACAGTCCTTCACCCGTGAATATTTACCCGTGGCAGTTTGCTATTGGATTGCCGCTGACGGACGGCCTTATATGGGCAGGCACTAAATTACAAACGCCAGCGGCAGCCTGTCTATGAACTTAATTTAAAGTGTAGGTTTACACTGTGCTTTGTTTCCGAAGTAGCAGAACTCATGAATATGGTTGTATATATCACTCGCTCGCTTCTTATTGTTTCGCTGCCTTCTCAATTATATAATGCATGTTTTCTAAAGCGCTTTTTGGGCCTCTTCCTGGTTTTCTACGTACTGCGTGATTACGTAGGAGGCGTGATGATGTCAGACGAAACTCCGCCCCCACGGGTTTCAAGCTCATCTCCATTACAGTAAATGGAGAAAAACAGCTTCCAGTTATGACCATTACGCGTAGAATTTCGAAATGAAACCTGCCCAACTTTTGTAAGGAAGCTGTAAGGAATAAGCCTGCCAAATTTCAGCCTTCTACCTACACGGGAAGTTGGAGAATTAGTGATGAGTCAGTCAGTCAGTCAGTCAGTCAGTCAGTGAGTGAGTGAGTGAGGGCTTTGCCGTTTATTAGTATAGATACACACACATACATACATACATATATACACATACATATCTTCATATCTATATAAATATATACATATGTATATACATTAGATATCTACATATACACATATATATATATACACATATCTATCTACATCATATATACACAAACTATATATATGTGTGTGTGTGTATATATATTATATATATATATACATATATATAATGTAGATAGGTGTGTGTGTACAGAGCCTCAACATCCATTGTGGCCAGTAAGGTTCCCTCAGGTAAGGGGCCTAAAGCAGACAGTTTTTTTAAGAAGTCAGTGGTGTCCTGGATGTAGCTGGTTGTGTTGCGGGCGAGGGGTTTAAGAATGTGTTCCACCCAGCCTGAAACCTTTTCTGCAAGGGAGCCAATTCCTGAGATGATAGGCCTTCCTGGGTTCCCTTCTTTGTGGATTTTAGGAAGCATGTAGAAGTAACCCATTTTGGGGTTATCAGGAATTAAACTGTTTACATGATCCCTGATGTCAAGAGGAAAGCTACTTACTATCTTTTTTAGTTCCTTTTTGTAGAGATCTGTTGGGTCTTCTTGCAGTTTGTGATAATGCATAGTATTGGACAATTGTCTTTGTGCCTCCTGTATATAATCTGATGTGTTCATGATGACTAAAGCACCCCCTCTGTCTGCTGGTTTGATAATGATTTCTGTATTTTCCCTTAGTGAATGTATGGCTCTCCGCTCATCCCCAGTAATGTTTTCTATCCGATTTTGCTGTCTGTTTAAGATCCCTGTTTTTACTCTCTGTCGGAAGCAGTCTATATAGTTATCCAGGGTGGAGTTTCTGCCAGCTTCTGGTGTCCATGTGGATTTACTGGTGGGGTTGTTGTAGCTGCTTGCTGTTGGTTCCTGTGTGTTGCCGTTTCTTTCTTGTGGAAAAATTCTTTTAGTCTGAGTTTTCTGAAGAATTCTTCCATATCACTGCAGAGTCTGATGTTGTCAATGGGCTTTGCAGGACAATATGAGAGTCCCTTTGTGAGTACTGAAAAATCACACACATGAAGGATTATAAGAAAGACTAAGCAATCCAATCTTGAAAGAGATGCATGTAAATTGTTTAAGACATCAATTTGATTTAATGAATATATATATATAAAGATCACCTGAAGAAGGGGCTTGAATTGCCTCGAAAGCTTGCATATTGTAGTCTTTTTAGTTAGCCATCATTTTGCTTGACTTTTCACTACATTCATAATGGCTAACACGGTACAACACCCTAGGTACTAGAGTCTTAGAAAGAAATAGTTCTTTGTTATATACTATGTTTCATATTGTTTTTCTAATCTCAACATAATAATTTATGTTTTTGTTGCATATCTGTGCATATGAGAGTGCACTTTACAAAAATAAATTTAAATGGGTTAGCATTGTCCTCTGCTTTTTGTAATCATGGTCATAGATGTACAATGAATGAATATCTTCTATCCATAAGGTTAGTTTTAGAATAAATTGTTATATTTTAAATTGAAATTGGACCAAAGAAATGAAAAAACAATGAAAATGTACTACAACTTTTCTGGTTTCATAATATACTCATATTGCAAGTACATGGTTATACCATGCTTGCGTAATAGAGTTTAATGTGAAATTTAAGTTTACTGTAGGCTTATTTTCAAATTTTTTTTAACATAAGATACATGTATATGATATTACTCATTGGATTACATTAAGGTATATTAAAGGTGCCTTGAATGGTGCATTTAGATAGCTATTTGGTTCTTCTATTTTTTCTTCAAATGTTTTCTTCTCATCAGGCTCATCTATCTTTAATAGCTATTGAAGCCACATCTCCTCCTAGAATATGTAAAGACATATTAATTAATATTCATAATTTAATTCAAGATAAAAATTGCATTAACAGAATTAAAATCAAGTAAAAAAGAGATGCATAATAAAAATAAGTTGCAAGTTAAGTATTTGTCTTAATATTACCAAACAAGTGAATAATTAATACTCAGATATGTTGTGAAATTTGGGAAAAGTAGGACTCAACTTTGCAACAACATCATAAGCTATTCTGTGAAATTAACCTAAAAGTCTACGTTTTTATAGTTTTATACCTCAGATTTTTTGTCAAGTTCAACAAAATTAACAGATGCAAAAATTGTATTTACAGCACCATAGGTATTTTGGCATCTTCAAACTTCACTTGAAAGTACATGCAAATAGGAAATAATCAGAATGGGGTATGCACTATGCACCCATGGGGCTCGGCCGGGCACAGCCCGAACAGGTAACGTGGGTCCTCCTTCCCATGGGCTCACCACCTATGGGAGGGGCCAAGGAGGTCAGGTGCAGTGTGAGTTGGGTGGTGGCCAGAGGCGGGGACCTTGGCGTTCTGATCCTCGGCTACAGAAATTGGCTCTTGGGACGTGGAATGTCACCTCTCTGAAGAGGAAGGAGCCTGAGCTAGTGCGTGAGGTTGAGACGTTCCGGCTAGATATAGTCGGACTCACCTCGACGCACAGCTTGGACTCTGGAACCAATCTCCTTGAGAGGGGCTGGACTCTCTACCACTCTGGAATTGCCCCCGGTGAGAGGCGCCGAGCAGGTGTGGGCATACTTACTGCCCCCCGACTTGGAGCCTGTGCGTTGGGGTTTACCCCGGTGGACGAGAGGGTGGCCTCCCTCCGCCTTCGGGTGGGGGGAAGGGTCCTGACTGTTGTTTGTGCGTATGCGCCGAACAGCAGTTTGGAGTATCCACCCTTTTTGGAGTCTCTTGAGGTGGTGCTAGAGGGCATACCTTCTGGGGATTCCCTCGTTTTGCTGGGAGACTTCAATGCCCACGTGGGCAATGACAGTGAGACTTGGAAGGGCGTGATTGGGAGGAATGGCCCCCCCGATCTGAACCCGAGTGGTGTTTTGTTATTGGACTTCTGTGCTCGCCACGGATTGTCCATAACGAACACCATGTTCAAGCATAAGGGTGTTCATATGTGCACTTGGCACCAGGACACCCTAGGCCTCAGTTCGATGATCGACTTTGTGGTCGTGTCGTCGGACTTGCGGCCATATGTCTTGGACACTCGGGTGAAGAGAGGGGCGGAGCTGTCAACTGATCACCACCTGGTGGTGAGTTGGCTTCGATGGTGGGGGAAGATACCGGTCAGACCTGGTAGGCCCAAACGTGTTGTGAGGGTCTGCTGGGAACGGCTGGCAGAGTCCCCTGTCAGAAGTAGCTTCAACTCCCACCTTCGGCAGAACTTCGACCACGTCCCGAGGGAGGTGGGGGACATTGAATCTGAATGGGCCATGTTCCGTGCCTCTATTGTTGAGGCGGCTGACCGGAGCTGTGGCCGTAAGGTGGTCGGTGCCTGTCGCGGCGGCAATCCCCAAACCCGTTGGTGGACACCGGCGGTGAGGGATGCCGTCAAGCTGAAGAAGGAGTCCTATAGGACCTTTTTGTCCTGTGGGTCTCTGGAGGCAGCTGATAGGTACCGGCAGGCCAAGCGGAAAGCGGCTTCGGTTGTTGCTGAGGCAAAAACTCGGGCATGGGAGGAGTTTGGAGAGGCCATGGAGAACGACTTTCGGACGGCTTCGAGGAGATTCTGGTCCACTGTCCGGCGTCTCAGGAAGGGGAAGCAGTACAGTGTCAACACCGTATATGGTGGGGATGGTGCGCTGCTGACCTCGACTCGGGACGTTGTGGGTCGGTGGGGGGAGTACTTCGAAGACCTCCTCAATCCCACTAACATGCCTTCCAATGAGGAAGCAGAGCCTGGGGACTCTGAGGTGGGCTCTCCCATCTCTGGGACTGAAGTCACCGAGGTGGTCAAAAAACTCCTTGGTGGCAGGGCCCCGGGGGTGGATGAGATACGCCCGGAGTTCCTTAAGGCTCTGGATGTTGTAGGACTGTCTTGGCTGACACGTCTCTGCAACATCGCATGGACATCGGGGACAGTGCCTCTGGATTGGCAGACTGGGGTGGTGGTCCCCCTTTTTAAAAAGGGGGACCGGAGGGTGTGTTCCAACTATAGAGGGATCACACTCCTCAGCCTCCCTGGAAAAGTCTATTCGGGGGTTCTGGAGAGGAGGGTCCATCGGATAGTCGAACCTCGGATTCAGGAGGAACAGTGTGGTTTTTGTCCTGGTCGCGGAACAGTGGACCAGCTCTACACCCTTAGCAGAGTCCTGGAGGGTGCATGGGAGTTTGCCCAACCAGTCTACTTGTGCTTTGTGGACTTGGAAAAGGTGTTCGACCGTGTCCCTCGGTGGGTCCTGTGGGGGGTGCTCCGGGAGTATGGGGTACTGGACCCCCTGATAAGAGCTGTTCAGTCCCTGTACAACCGGTGTCAGAGCTTGGTCCGCATTGCCGGCAGTAAGTCGAGTCCGTTTCCAGTGAGAGTTGGACTCTGCCAGGGCTGCCCTTTGTCACCGATTCTGTTCATAACTTTTATGGACAGAATTTCTAGGCGCAGCCAGGGTGTTGAAGGGGTCCGGTTTGGTGGACTCAGGATTGGGTCACTGCTTTTTGCAGATGATGTTGTCCTGTTTGCTTCATCAGGCCGTGATCTTCAGCTCTCTCTGGAGCGGTTCGCAGCTGAGTGTGAAGCGGCTGGGATGAGAATCAGCACCTCCAAATCCGAGACCATGGTCCTCAGCCGGAAAAGGGCGGAGTGCCCTCTCAATGTTGGGGGCGAGATCCTGCCCCAAGTGGAGGAGTTTAAGTATCTCGGGGTCTTGTTCACGAGTGAGGGAAGAATGGATCGTGAGATCGACAGGCGGATCGGTGCGGCATCCGCAGTGATACGGGCTCTGCATCGGTCTGTCGTGGTGAAAAAAGAGCTGAGCCGTAAGGCAAAGCTCTCAATTTACCAGTCGATCTACGTTCCTACCCTCACCTATGGTCATGAGCTATGGGTAGTGACCGAAAGAACGAGATCGCGAATACAAGCGGCTGAAATGAGTTTCCTCCGCAGGGTGGCTGGGCTTTCCCTTAAAGATAGGGTGAGGAGCTCAGTCATCCGGGAGGGACTCAGAGTAGAGCCGCTGCTCCTCCGCATCGAGAGGAGTCAGATGAGGTGGCTCGGGCATCTGATCAGGATGCCTCCTGGACGCCTCCCTGGTGAGGTGTTTCTGGGCACGTCCAACCGGGAGGAGGCCCCGGGGAAGACCCAGGACACGCTGGAGGGACTATGTCTCCCGGCTGGCCTGGGAACGCCTTGGGATTCTCCGGGTAGAGCTGGAAGAAGTGGCTGGGGAGAGGGAAGTCTGGGCTTCTCTCCTTAAGCTGCTACCCCCGCGACCCGACCTCGGATAAGCGGAAGAGGATGGATGGATGGATGGATGGGTATGCACTACATGTGAATGGTGCATTCTCTAATAAAAACAAAAGCCTAAAAATAATTACAAAATAGCACCCATATAACTAACTGGACCATTAAATCAATTCACTAAACATACTATATAGCAACTAAGCTTCCTATAAAGTTAATAGATACTCAAATAAGTACAGGAAATTATAACAAAGAAGTGACAATAGTGAAACTGGAGTACCAAGAAAATCCATGCAAGTGTAAGGAGAAAATGAGTGTGATTTGATGTATTTTATCTTAGAAGTCCTCTGATCTTTGATGTAGGTAGCCAGTTATGACATTTACAGTGATATCAGTGGTATATTGGTGGAGTTAGCCATGACTTCTAAGACAAGTGAACAAAGACAGTTTCTAGGTGCTGACAACCTCTGAGTGTGCTCACACCTAATAGTCTCATTTAAAGCAAAGGGCCATGAGTACTGCCCCTAAGCTACCTGCTCTATTCCCAGACATGCCTCAGCCTTCTTTAAAGCTTTGCTGCCACCTATCGTGATGGAAGATTAGACACTGTAAAGCCACTTAAAAGTTGCAGGGACTCTTTATTAATCAGGTACCCTTCAGTGGGATCATGCATAGGCTTTTACTATGAGATATGTTATGCTGTAGTCAGAATTCTTGTGTATTTTATGCTTTACTGTTGTTTTTGTTAGTTTTGAATTATTTTACATGTCTTTACATTTTTTCTGTTGATCTCATTTGCAATTCTGTAATTACAGTGCATCCGGAAAGTATTCACAGCGCGTCATTGATATTGGTCTATCAGACCATTTCCTTCTACTATTTAATACAGAAATAAAGATAGAAAACACTCACGAGAAGCATTTTGTTAAAAAACGCTTCTTTGACTCATCAGCAGCTTTAAAACTTACAAACATTCTAAGCAATCAGTCCGTTTATAATGCCAACTATAATAGCGAGGATAGTGTAAATAGTAAAGTGGAAAACTTTAATTCTAAAATAAGAGCTGCTGTTGACATAGTTGCACCTGAAAAGACAGTTAAAAAATCTTCTAGTATTGTTATTCCATGGAAGACCCAAAGAGTGTCTGATTTAAGAAGAACATGTTGTAGAGCTGAGCGTAAATGGAGGAAAACTAAACTAACTATCTATTATGAGATATTGAAGGCTAAAATAACGGAATACAATAACACAGTCCGTCTTCAGAGGTGCTGCTATTTCTCTAATATTATAAATAACAATGCTAGTAATCCCAGAGTCTTATTTTCTACAATTGATCGTCTGTTAAACCCAGGTAACACAAAGGAATGCCCCCAGAATACTTCCAGTGAAACCTGTGAGAACATTGCTGTATTTTTCAATCAAAAAATTAATGATATTAGAGATAACATAGTATATCTCCCCAACACTGCAGAACCTTTAAAGCCCCGGTACTCCATTATAAACAAATTAAATGCTTTAACCAGGATAGATTTACCTGAATTACATAGTATAATCTCTCAACTAAAACCCTCCACCTGCGTCCTTGACCCATTACCAACGAGGTTTTTCAAAGAAATATCAGGCGTTCTAATTGACAATATTCTGGACATAGTTAATTTGTCATTAGGTACGGGGGTCTTTCCAGACTGTCTTAAGACTGCTGTAGTTAAACCCCTGCTCAAGAAAAATAATCTTGACCCCTCTGCCTTTGAAAATTTTAGACCCATCTCTAACCTGCCCTTCTTAAGTAAAATTCTAGAGAAGGCAGTCATTTTGCAATTAAATGACCACCTCAATAAACATGCTATTCTTGATAAATTTCAGTCAGGCTTCAGAACAAATCACAGCACAGAAACTGCACTTGTTAAAGTAGTAAATGACTTGCGGGTAAATGCAGACACAGGCCATTTATCTGTTCTCATCCTCTTAGATCTGAGTGCTGCATTTGACACCATTGATCACAACATTCTTAGAAATCGCCTTAGTCAATGGGTGGGCCTCTCTGGCAGTGTCTTAAATTGGTTTGAATCCTACCTGGCAGGTAGAAAATTCTTTGTGAGTTGTGGTAATCACATCTCAAAGACACATGATATCCGATATGGTGTTCCACAAGGCTCTATCCTGGGTCCGCTGCTTTTCTCAATCTATATGCTTCCATTAGGTCAGATTATCTCAGGTTACAACGTGAGCTACCACAGCTATGCTGATGACACACAGCTGTACTTATCAATAGCACCTGATGACTCCGACTCTTTCGATACACTAACACAATGTCTTACTGGTATTTCTGAATGGATGAATAGTCATTTTCTCAAACTAAATAAAGAGAAAACTGAAATTTTAGCAATTGGCAATAATGGATTCAATGAGGTTATCAGAAATAAACTTGATGTATTAGGATTAAAGGTTAAGACAGAAGTAAAAAACTTAGGGGTAACTGTTGACTGTAATCTGAATTTTAAATCGCATATTCATCAGACCACTAGAACAGCATTTTTTCACTTAAGAAACATAGCAAAAGTTAGACCTCTTATATCATTGAAAGATGCTGAGAAATTAATTCACGCTTTTGTTTTCAGTAGACTAGATTACTGTAACGCACTCCTCTCAGGACTACCCAAAACAGACATAAATCAATTGCAACGAGTGCAGAATGCAGCTGCTAGAATCCTAACTAGGAAAAGAAAATCCGAACACATTTCTCCAGTTTTGATGTCACTACACTGGTTACCTGTGTCATTCAGGATTGACTTTAAAATACTGCTTATGGTTTATAAAGCCTTAAATAATCTCGCTCCATCTTATATATCGGAATGCCTGACACATTATATTCCAAATCGTAACCTCAGATCCTCAAATGAGTGTCTCCTTATAATTCCAAAAGCTAAACTTAAAAGAAGTGGTGAGGCGGCGGCCTTCTGCTGTTATGCACCTAAAATCTGGAATAGCCTGCCAATAGGAATTCGCCAGGCAAATACAGTAGAGCACTTTAAAACATTGCTGAAAACACATTACTTTAACATGGCCTTTTTATAACTTCACTTTAACTTAATCCTGATACTCTGTATGTTCAATTCATCATAATAACTATTCATAGTGGCTCCAAAATCCGTACTGACCCCTACTCTCTCTTCTGTTTCTTTTTCCGGTTTCTTTGTGGTGGCGGCGACCTGCGCCACCACCACCTACTCAAAGCATCATGATGCACCAACATTGATGGACTGAAAGCCAGAAGTCTACGTGACCATCATCATCAGGTCCTTCCATGAAAACCCTAAATACAAAGAGGACTGTTTGATTTATGTTAGGTAGATTGCCCAGAGGGGACTGGGCGGTCTCTTGGTCTGGAATCCCTACAGATTTTATTTTTTTTTTCTCCAGCTCTTGGAGTTTTTTTTTTGTTTTTTCTGTCCACCCTGGCCATCGGACCTTACTTATTCTATGTTAATTAATGTTGACTTATGTTTATTTTTTATTGTGTCTTCTATTTTTCTATTCTTCATTTTGTAAAGCACTTTGAGCTACATTTTCTTGTATGAAAATGTGCTATATAAATAAATGTTGATTGATTGATTGATCACTTTTTCCACGTTTTGTTATGTTACAGGCTTATTCCAAAATTGATTAAATTTCATTTTTTTCCTCAGAATTCTACACACGACACCCCATAATGACAACGTGAAAAAAGTTTACTTGAGATTTTTGCAAATTTATTAAAAATAAAAAAAACTGAGAAAGCACATGTACATAAGTATTCACAGCCTTTGCCATGAAGCTCAAAATTGAGCTCAGGTGCATCCTGTTTCCCCTGATCATCCTTGAGATGTTTCTGCAGCTTAATTGGAGCCTACCTGTGGTAAATTCAGTTGATTGGACATGATTTGGAAAGGCACACACCTGTCTACAGTATATAAGGTCCCACAGTTGACAGTTCATGTCAGAGCACAAACCAAGCATGAAGTCAAAGGAATTGTCTGTAGACCTCCAAGACAGGATTGTCTCGAGGCACAAATCTGGGGAAGGTTACAGAAAAATTTCTGCTGCTTTGAAAGTCCCAATGAGCACAGTGGCCTCCATCATCCATAAGTGGAAGAAGTTCAAAACCACCAGGACTCTTCCTAGAGCTGGCCGGCCATCTAAACTGAGCGATTGGGGGAGAAGGTCTCTCTCTAAACCAGTATTTCCCAAACTTTGTCCTTTGGACCCCCTGTGGCTGCAGGTTTTTGTTCCAACCACATTCCTAATCAGTGACAACACCTGATAACACTGAGCTCATTTAATTAGCAGGTTTTTTTTTCTTTTATTCGACATTCAGAAAAGCATAGCAGCACGATTTTTACATTTATAAGACATTTATAAATATTTCTGCTTTTGATATAGATTTAAATGCTCAACTCTCTTTTGTTGATTTCATTATACTTTGCCCTTTCTCTGTGCAGTTTTTGCCTCTTCGCTGTATCTTAATAATGACAATTTAAAACAAGCAGATCAGACACGCAGGCAAACAATACTGAATAATCAAAGGCTGCAACTACTTTAGAGTCAGACCCACTAATTAGTAAATAAAGGATTAATTAAACAATTAGAACACCTTGAAAAGTAAAATGAAAATCAAGAAGAAAATACTGTTAAAAAGAAAAAAAAATACATTATTCTTATATAACTGCTTGGTACATTTTAATATTTTTTTTTAGCAAACTTAGTTTTCTAATTTCTATATTGTTCCCTAAACACGGAACTTGGGAAATATCAGTTCACTTAATTAGCGCTGGAGTTCAATTAAAAACAAAACCTGGTTGGAACAAAAACCTGCAGCCATGGGAGGTCCCCAGGACCAAGTTTGGGAAACACTGCTCTAAACCATTCCCACATGATTTCCTTCTGGAATATATCCACACCTAAGAGGGACTTACTTACTCACATCACAACAACTCCTCTCTTCCTATATTGGCATGCAAAGGTACTCTCTGATAATCAGTGTGCAAGTCTGTTTAACTCTGGAAAATCTCATTGTAGACAGCTTCTGGCCTTGTGCCACCATTGTACACTATTTATTCCTGAAAATCCATAAAGTGTTGATCCTGAAACCCACCAACTTGTAATACCCATTCAGAAAGCCAAAAAGAACACCTGTGCAGCATTGAATAGGTGTGAGGATGGACAAAAGACCTATAAATTTGAACTTGACCTTAAATGTTTGTTCCCTTGGAGATCAGTACTGATTGGCACTGAACCTGCTATTTGAAAAATAAGAACATAGGTTGTTTCAGTAGGCTGTGCTTACAAATTAGTGTCATATTCAGGTCATATACACTTGTGTTTTGCGTATAATTGACCAAATTATATTAATAATACTTTTCAAAACTAGTTGCATTTGGTTTATCAGTCTATTATCTGACAGTTTTTTCCATTATACAATCTTGGGCAATGACAGCCTATCCTGAAGGCACTGTTGAGACAGGCAGGATTCAGAAGTCAGCGTCAGAAATCTATCACAGGACATACTCACACATCACATACCACACCCTTCAATAAATAACTAATTAACCCAGTGGGATGATAAAAGAAAAGGGAGAACCTGGGAAAACACATAAAATAACACAAACATGACGAGCATGCGCAATTTCTGCAAAGACAATGACATGGCCAGCAACTGAACATAGTCACCGAAAATGTGAAGCAGCAGTGCTTACCATCATGTCATCAAGCTGTCATTTATTTGAAACAGAAATGTATGTAAAAAATGGCAAATTTATGATAGGTCTACAGATTCTGTTATCATCTAGCTAAGTTATAATATTACTAATTTTAAAAACACAAGTTAATTATTAAAATATAAAAAAACAACAATCAATTTAGATTCAATATTTTTTAAGATGACACGTTTTATGCCAATAATTTCACCTGTATTTGGTTTTGACAGCTGGCATTTTCTTTTGAAAATTTGATTTTCTTTAGATGCTTTTCTTGCTCTTTTCATGTATCCTAAGTAGATAAAAGATCAATATTATTTTTTTCTGTCTGTTCAAAAGAAATATGTAATAATATTTAAAGAAATCTACTTTTGCAAAAAGAGACTTAGTGATATAGAACAAAGACACATTTAATCAATTATTAATTGATTTAATTGGGGCTTACACAAAGTAATGCTTAGAGCTTACTATAGTTTTTAACAGCAAATTCTACTAACTACTCATATTACTAGTAGTTTTCAGCACTGTAAATTAATCCATTAACACCATAATAAAAGCAAAAAAGACAGATATTGCATTTTATTTGTGTAGACATATCTTTACTGTATTGCACAAAAAATAAGTTCTCTAAAGTAATTTCCAGATATTTGAACATTAAACTTTTTGAATCAGGCAACATGGCAGTGAATTGGTAGTGCTGCTGTCTTGCAGTAATGAGACCAGGGTTGACATCCTAGGTGTTCTCTGTGTGGAGTTTGCATGTTCTCCCCATGTTTGTTTGGGTGTACTCCAGGTGCTCTGAATTTACTTCCACAGTTCAAAGACATGCGGATGAGATGAACTGGTGTTGCTAAATAGGTCCTACTGTATGTGTGTGGGTGTTTGCCCTGCGATTGACTGGCGGCCTGTGTAGGTGTTATTTCTGCCTTGTGTCCAATTATTGTTAGTATAGGCTCCAGCTGCCCTGTGACCCTGCTCTGGATGAGTGGGTTAGGGAAAAGGATAAACATCCTAATCTTTCATTTGTTAAAGAATTATTCACCCACAATTATTTATATCTATGTATTCATTTTCTGCATCATCCACTTAAGACTTCTTTAGGGATCTTGGTGCCAGGATTGATGTTGATAGCAATGGATGCTAGACAGAGCTACCCTTGAATTGGACAGCATTCCATCACAGGGCACAAACCTACACTTTCTTGCATCAGACCAGTTTAGACCCACCAATTAACCTAACATACATCTTTTGAAATATGGAGAGAAATAAGACTGTCCAGAAAAATCCAGCACAGACAACTGGAGAAACTGAAGCATCACACAGCAATATAGAATGTAGAAAATTAGTACAACATGAAGCAATGTACAAAATGTTATACTCAGTAATGCAACATAAAAACATTTGCTTCCTTATGTCTTAAGGTTAAATGCAGTCAGTATACTGTATGTGTTTCCTTATTTCCCTGTGCAGAAGGAAGGTGTTGCTGAATGGAAAATCTGGAAGGATTTCCATAAATACAGTGTGGCGGACAGCTAGGACCCATGCCTGGCCGGGGTGCCCCTTTGATAATGGATCCGGGGGAGCAGCCATGGGATGCAAGCTACATCCCCCAGAACATTTGGTAGCAGCCCCCCTGAGGTTACATTGGGGCCAATACCTTGGAACACTGGAGCTCATCCCTGTTGGCCTCCGTGGCCACCGTCACAGGGAGCTTGCAAGGCTTCCTGAGCCCGAGTGGGCGGCAATGCAGCCACATCCGGGTGAACTATAAAGAGAGCCTGCAGCCACTAATCAGGGCACCAGAGTCGGAAGGAGGTGGACAAAACTGCCTGGGAGGAATAGTGGAGGACGAAGAGTGTGGATTGGGGTGATTTATTTTGTGTGTTGTTTTGGGACTGTGTTGGGCCTGTGGGACATGGGGAAGACGTGCCCCACGGCTGAAGAAAAATTAAAAAACCTTTTTATTTATTTCTACATGTGCCTCCGTCGTCAGTCTGTGTCGGGTTAACGCCTATATAGCGCTTTTGCCACAACAGCTAAGAAGAACAAATTAAATAAAGCAGTAATATTGTGGTGAAAGGAATACTTTACTGAATCTCTAGATTAGTGAAAGCAAATACAAGATGGTTTCCCTTCTCATCTTTTCATAGTACCATTTTTATTAAACCACTGGAAACTCACTTTAGTGGGAATTAAGCTCCAACTCAGATACATGGGTTTAGGCAAAGGATGAATGGATCTACCCTTTCTGCTATGTAATAAATAATTTTCATTAATGTAAATGTTTTTGTACTGATGGCCATTTGTTCAGAATTCTGTTTACTGCCAAAAGGGACCATGCAAATTAATTACTTCTAAAAAATTATTTTTCATTATCTATCTGTGTGTAGTCTCCACAATCTCATTATGTCTGTAAGGGTTTTTATCTGGCTCCTCGGGTGTTCCTCTCATATCCTAAATATGTACATGTTAAGTTAAATGGCAGTCCTAAGTTTGCCTTATGGATGCATGTGTGTGTGTGTGTGTGTGTGTGTGAGCACAGCTTCTATGATTTTCTGCCTCTCTGTTAAAGATTGGCTCTTGAATTGGGCCCAGTACTACTGAGATTGGGATACAGACATCCCTATAGTCAGATTAAGCAGGGTTTCAGAATGTGATGCTATTAAATCATTAACCTTCTCTGACACGTTACTCCAAAACAGAGTTGTGGGTGCTTAAATCAATCCTGACAGCATGGAGTTTAAGGCAGAAAACCCACTCTGGACACAGAAGCAGTGAACCCCATGGCATTTTCCTAAACATCCAAAAAAAACAACACAAGTTTTTTGTCAGATCAAAGTATGTGAAGAGATGTCCACACAGACTTACTGCATGGACAAGATTATTGTCTGCCCTAACAACGTATGTACATGGATGTCAACTAATTTCCTACATCTAAAAACAAGCAAAACAAAACGGCTTCATATAGGATCTGCAGCTCAGCTTGATCACGCACACTGGACCTTTGCTTTTTCCAACACTTGTCTTCATCTTTTGTTACCAGTCTTGTAGTTATTCATGACAGCACTCTCAGTTTTGAAAAACACATCTCTGACATCTCAAGACATTTCTTTTTACCATTTATGAAGCATTGTCAAACACTTATTCTCCTTCTCTGATGAAGAAATAATATGTCATACTTTCATCAATACTTGACTGAATTTTTACACTTAACATTTTAATAGTATTCCTGCTTGAAATACGGTATCAACTGACAGCAACAAGTTCAAAGTACAGCTACAAGTATTCTCATATGGACAAAAAATATTGAGCATATCTCCCCTCATCTGGCTCATCTACTTTCGTGACATGTATAGCATCAAATCGAATTCACCATCACCATCTAATTTCTACAGCCCTTATCATTATTATCTAATATCATCTGATGCCACCTTGGTAAGAGCTCATTCAGCTTTGTGGCTGCAACTCTCTGTAACTCTACAATGGTAAAGTAATTTTCATAAAACGTCACCTCTTCAGTTTTGCCTTTACATCTGCTTGACTGCAATTGTGCTGTTATTCCATTCTTCTATAACAACTTCATTAATGTACGATCATCCCAGGCTTTTAATATTGTCACACACGTGCATTTGAGAGTAAACCAAAGGGACCAGAAGATGCTAATTCCATACCAAGCCAGGGGGTAGCAGGTTGCACTAAATCTCTCTCTTTTTCTCTCTGCAGATCAGACACGAGAAATTCCGCTTGTATCCGATCCCGGCCCCAAAGACATCACTTCCCTTGCATCACCTTAAAAACCCGCCATCTTCCCTACTTGAGTCAGTTCTCTTTTGGACTCAAACTTGTACACATTGTTCTTAAAACTTCCAACCATTTGCAGCCTGGGAAAGTATACAGATGGCTGACCCAAACCTTCGTTGTGTGTCTGGCTATTTATTTCACAGTGGCATAGTCGGCAAGATGGCCTCCTTAAAGAATCAGAAGACGGACCTAGAAAGAGCCTGGACACACCGTCCAAACATCCAACCACTAAGAAAACAGGTGGGAGATTACTGTTCCTGTGCCCCCACTGTGGAGCCGGTTGGTGTAGGTAGAGGGAACCCGAGGCACACTTCGACCCAAAGGCTGTTAAGGAGCTGTGGGTAAGTGGACAAAGGGCCTAAGGACTAGGGCTGGGCTCAGAAGGGAACACACAGGGGACTGATTATGGGCTCCCGGTTTAATGGACCACTCCATAAGCCCCCCCTCCACCCCCCACAAAGGGAAAGACCCTTGGCAAAGGTGGGAGTGCCCCAGGCTGGTGGGAGTTCAATCCCCAACTTCCGACGCCTCCCCAAGCCATGAAATTGTGGACTACAGTCTTGTGCTGGTTATGACCGGGATTTAATAACACCCGACAAATAGTCGAGCAGGTAGCATGTGCGCTACTACTCAAGAGGCCTGCCAGCCGATCTCGCCCAGCTGGCCAGGGGTCGGCCGATTAGGAACATGGTCTTATTGATTGAGATCTTACAGGCAATAAGGGCGGAGACCTACTCGAGGGAACCAGAAAGGAGATCTTACAGGCAATGAAGGTGGAGACCTACTCAGGGGAACCAGAAAGGGACCCCTGTGAGCCTGGACAATCTTTTGTCCTTACCTCAGTGCCCCAGTGCAGCGTCCATCTTCCTGGGGTGAGGAAGGGGTCTGCAAAGGCACAGAAGGGGGAGTGTTGTGCTCTCACTAACCCTCTGGCTTCCTCGCATACAGGGGAGGTGCTATTGAACGGAATTAAAACACCAGCCATATTTGAAGCTGGCAGTAACATTTCAATTGTTGCTTGCCACTTGGTGTTACTGCGACAATGGCTTAAACTTAAGACCAGTATAACCTGTGTACACGGGGACGTCTGTCAGTATAAGTCCGCCTCGTGCTTTGTCAGTTATAATGGGGCAGTAAAAAGACTGGTGGTAGCTGTCACGAATTACTCTACATTCCCGGTCGTACTCGGGAGAGACTGGTTGAACAGTAAAAGTGGCATAACACTCACCATCCATTAACAACAGTTGGGCCTAGTGATGGACACTGAGAAGGTGTCCCTGGCTGACTCTACATCGCGTTTATAGCTGGAGAAGAGAAGGAGCATGGCCTCCAATAATGATGTGGAAACTCCTGGACCGTCGCATGCTGATACGTCAAACACAGACACCACGGCAACAAGGGAGGAAACCACGCCCCTTGAGGTAGACTCCGACCCTCTCTCCCAACTGCATTTCCAATTCAGGGTGACTCCGGCTTCTTTTAAAAGGGAACATTGGAATGATGACTCCCCTGAGTTTGTGAAAAATGCAGTCGTTCTGATAAATAGCCACTGCACTCACCATCCAATGCCACAGGGTCCTCACTTTGTGTTCAATAATGACCTCCTATATTGGGTAGCTGAACACAGAAGGAGGTGCGGTCTCTGTTGCTAGTCCCACAGACTTACCACCAGCAACTCTGTGATCTAGCACATAACCACCTCCTCGGAGCCTATTTGGGGGCCGAAAAGACTCTAGAGGGTATCAATCTCCAATTTGTTTAGCCAGGGATCAATGAGGAGGTCCGCCGCTTTTGAGTATCCTGTCTAGAATGCCAACTGCGGCAGATTTCCAGAAGGGACCGTGCTTCTCTCATTCCTCTACCTCTGACTGACGTCCCATTCAAACATGTCAGGGTTGACCTGGTGGGACCCCTAGAACCCTCAGCCCGGGGTAATAAATATATAATGGTCCTGGTGGATCATGCCGCCCGATATCCTGAAGCTGTTCCGCTGCA
Source organism: Polypterus bichir lapradei (assembly GCA_026402145.1). NCBI lineage: Eukaryota > Metazoa > Chordata > Cladistia > Polypteriformes > Polypteridae > Polypterus > Polypterus bichir. The sequence goes on along the minus strand of JANRMT010062796.1, from coordinate 35,827,274 downwards.
CTCAGCTACAACAAAGGTTATTGCGTGGGAGTTGGTAGGGGTCTACTCGCAAGTGGGCATCCCTAAGGAAATGCTCACAGATCACGGGATGCCCTTTACCTCGGAAATGTTCAAGGAAACAGCTAAGTTACTGAAGATAAAACATTTAAAAACCTTGGTGTATCATCCTCAAACTGATGGTTTAGTAGAGCGGTTTAATCAGACCCTCAAACAGATGCTTCATAAGGTGGTCTGTGAGGATAGAAGGAACTGGGATCAGCTCCTTCCCCTCGTTCTTTTTGCACATCGGGAAGTTTCACAAGCCTCTACGGGGTTCTCACCATTTGAATTATTATATGGACAACAGCCCTGGGGCATATTAGACATTCTAAAAGAAGGCTGGGAGGAAGAAGCCCTCCCTTTGACAAACACATTAGAATATATTGCACAGTTACACAACAGATTTGCTAAAATATGACCCATTCTCAAAGCTCACTTGGAAAAGGTGCAAGCAACTCAGGCCCGTTGTTACGACTGTGGCACATCTCTACGGGAGTTCCGACTGGGAAATCGTGTCATGGTCTTCAGTCCTATCTCCCATTCTAACTTACTGGCCTATTGGCAGTGCCCGTACGAGGTTGAGAAGAGGAAGGGGCTCCTAGACTATTTGGTAAAATAACCAAATCATCCATTGAGCAGGTAGATATACCATGTAAATTTGCTGAAGCCGTGGAAGGACAGGTATCCCAATCCCTCCTCTGGACAGCCCTGCTCACTCTTTGCTCATAAATCCAACCTTAACTTCGGTCCTGATTTGACCACCCATCAACGATGAGAGCTGGAAGCAGCCATCTCGGCTGTCCCTGAGGTAGTGAATGAAAACTTGGGGTGAATCTCACTGGTTGCGTATGGCATAGTGACTGAACCTGGGGTAGTATTCCGAGAACACCCATTGAGGCAAAAGAGCAGAAGTGGAGCTGGAGATCAAACGAATATTGGAACTAGGTGTGATACAGGAGAGTCATAGTCCCTGGTCCAGTCCTATCGTATTGGTGGGAAAGCCTGACGGGAGTTGAAGGTTTTGCGATGACTTCTGTTGGTATAACCAGGCCTCCTGATTCCACGCTTATCTGATGCTGCGTGTGGACAACCTCCTCAATAGGCTAGGACACTCTAAATTCTTGACCACCCTCGATATGACAAAGGGGTACTGGCAGGTTTCCTTAATGGATGCCGCAAAGTAGAAGACCACGTTTAGCACCCTTAGCGGACACTGGCAGTATCGTGTTCTTCCATTTGGTTTACATGGGGCCCCTGCGACCTTCCAGCATCTGGAGGAAAAGGTGCTCCATACCCATAACTCATAGTACTGCCTACCTGGAGGATGTTATCTATTCCAGCACATGGAGGGAACACCTACAGCAGGTACAAGCAGTATTGTGGACACTAAGTGAAACTGGCCTACGAATTAACCCAAAGAAATGCCTCTTCGGGTTATCAGAGATCAAATATTTAGGATACCTAGTGTTTGAAAGTTGATGCCATATTGAAATGGCCCCGTTCGAAGACTAAGCAACAAGTCCAAGCCTTTCTCAGACTAGCAGCTACTATCACCTGTTTGTACCCCATTTTCCGAGAGAGGTCCAAGAATCATGTGGTATGGGATGTGAAATCAGAAGCTGCATTTAGTGACTTGAAGCAGGCCCTCACGTCAGCTCCTGTATTGAAAACTCCTAACTTTTCTTTTTCTTTTATCCTCAAGATGGACGCTTCAGACACAGGTCTTGGCACCATGCTGAACCAAAGTGTCGATGTACCTCAGCCAGAAACTGTTGGACCGCAAAACCAGGTATGCGGCAGTGGAGCTGGAAGCCCTAGCGGTTAAATGGGTGATCACCTAGCTGAGGTACTACCTTTTAGGCAGTGAGTTCACCCTGGTGATTGACCATGCACCACTACAATGGATGGCCTTGCACAAGGACTCAAACCCACGGGTCACAAGGTGGTTCTTAGACCTCCAGCCGTACAAGTTTTCGGTCTTTTAACGCCAGGGTAACCTGCAAGCCAATGCCGATGCCCTTTCTGGGTTCTACGCCAAGCCAGGGGGCAGCGGGTTGCACTAAATCTTTCTCTTTTCTCTCTGCAGATTAGACACGAGAAATTCCACCTGTATCCGATTACGGTCATTTCTTCCGATTCTGGCCCAGAGGGCATTACTTCCGGTCCTGGCCCCAAGGACAATACTTCTGGTTCTGCCCCAATGACATCACTTCCTTTGCACCACCTTAAAAATCATCCCTACTGGAGTCAGTTCTCTTTTGGACTCAAATCTGTACACATTATACTTAAAACTTCAACCTTTTGCAGCCAGGAAAAGTATATGGGTGGCTGCCCCAAACCTTTGTTGTGTGTGCAGCTATTTATTTCACAATATATTAATCTAATGCAAAGCTGTGAAAATTTTGAGTTTTTATGATCAAACAATCAACAAAATCTATCAATAAAATCATCCATTTATCATGTGGTTACACTATTTGTTTGTTTGAAATCTTAAATAATCCAAGATAGGCTACCTGCAGTTTAAAAAGTGCAAAGATCCTTCATTCTTTTCCATTTGTTAATGAGAAATGAGAATCATACTTGATTATTACAGTAACAGTGCTGTTTGATAATATATATATTCAGATTTTTAAAATAAATTTTAATTTCATTTGGTTAATTTTACAAGTTCAAATTTAAGCAAAAAATTCACATATACTGTAGATAACACCTCCTTGTTTGAAAACTTTTTAAGATAATTTGCCTATAAAAAAATGATATATCTCTGCATTAACCTAACAGCAACACACCTTTATTCTGAGCAGCACATACTACTTCAAACATGGTTCTGTCAGCAAATGTGTTACTCTGAACAGTATCTGGAAAACCATCACCATCTTTTTTTGAGATCTGAAATAAAGGCAAGTGTTTAGACAAAATGTTCAATAAAAATATTTTCTTAGAAAATTCTTAATTTTCTTAGACAATTCAATCTATGCCAAAAAAAAGAATGTGACATTGGTTTCTACTGTGATAATACTGTACCCTACTGAATTATACAATACTCATCTCTGAGTATATTCCATTCTAGAAGATCCTGTTGATGTTCACAATGATTTTGAGCTCATGTTTGTACCTTTCTTTGTTTGCAAATCCTACTTGGCAAAATATGATTGTATGTCACTTCCAAAAGAGCTTTTTCTGTGTTGATCAGCAGTTCCTGAGAGTCACCTCCCTGAAAATAGTTTACATTAAGATATAATATTGAATGTATTAAAATTTGTAAAGCAAGCACATAGTTGCTGTTTTTTTTCAAAAACTCAACATTTTACATGTAAAAAACCATTTTCTTTCTCAACTTTTATATAAAATGTTTTAATATTATCATGTATCATATCAATCATTTAGTTGAATTCCTAAATACCACAACAGATCATAAATAAACAAAGTAATATCCTTTATTTGTGAACAATGCTTCTTATTTTGAAATATTCAGTACTTGCTCCAACTTTTTGTCATCATCATTGTTACAGGGCACAGGAGTTACAGACAGATAAATAAAAACATCATTGTGAACTTCAGTCAGAGAGCCAGTTAAACACATTTCTGTGCCTAAGAAATTTATAGCTTTCATAAGCGGAGTACTGCTGTGGGCTATATTGTTCCACTTTGTATAGCTCATTTTCTGTTTCTGAAGTTCCTATTGATCTTTGCTGCATTTTTTTCTTTCAAGTACTCTTTTACATACACCCAAAGAGTTGTGTTATGAATTCATATGTAGTACTGCACTTTATTCCACCCATGCACCATTATAACAAGATCAACATCTATTCACATTGAAGTCATGGAAATGGAAATAATCTTCTTCTTCTTTCGGCTACTCCCATTAGGGGTTGCCACAACAGATCATCTTTTTCCATATCTCCCCGTCCTCTGCATCTTGCTCTGCTACACCCATCACCATCATGTCCTCTCTCATCACATCCATAAACCTTCTATTAGGCCTTCCTCTTTTCCTCTTGTCTGGCAGCTCTATCCTTAGCATCCTTTTCCCAGCAAAATTCAGATATGCTATGTTTCAGGCAGGGTTTATCCCATGGCTTAAGTATGTTTTCCTTTTGTTATTTCTGGCATTTTTAACTATTATTTCCCTTGTGTTCCCTTCGTCGTGTGGTGGGTATGGCAATGTGCTGTATCAGTACATGCTCCAAACCTCTCCTCCTTCTCCTTGTGTTCTTTGTCATTTTTTGTTAATATTAATTTGTTTTAATATTATTTAGTAGTTATATATCGTGTATACAGTATTTGTTTAATGGTTATTGTCCTTGTGTTTTATAGGTGGAACCCGTAAAGTCAGAGCCACAATGAGTCACTGCTGATGGATCACCCTCAGCCTTTATATTTCAAGCTGAGGAGTAAATCTCTCAAAGGTCAATTTATTGTTGTAGTGTAAGAATTGTCATTGTTTACAACTACTGCTCGGAATTAATTTTTTTTTTGTGGATTATGGACTGTGCCCTTCGGATGCATTTTTAGGCAAACCCTTTTTACCTTATTTTTTGTCTCTCTCCTTTGCTCAATATTTTCATGTTTTTGTTGATATCACAAGTTCTTTAATATTTAAATAAGAGTGTTTTGTTTCTGTCCTTTTCGTATATTTTGTGCATTTAAAGGAATTCTCCGTCCAAAAATATTTTTTATATGTTACTACCCATGCTGAGAAAATCCACTTATCACTTATCTTGCTGTATGCTCAAAACATTCAAAGCACATGCATATTTTTCTAAATTATTGCTAAATAGATGTTTTCAGAACATCAAAAAAAAAAAAAAGAAAAAGAAAATGCACTGCCATTGACCAGTGAATGAGGGGGAGAGGCAATTCTTCAATCGGGAATGACATTTTGAAGTGAAGGCCATCTCTCTCACTCAGTCATTGGTCAAGAGTCCTGTTTGACAACCATGACCCTTTAGTTTTTTGTTTATGATGTTTGTGGCTTATTCTGGAAGTAAGTGACATGCACATCAAGCCATGAAAACAATGGGTAAAGTTTCACAGATGAAGGGAAGATTTGGACTGAGTTCTGAACATGAGGATATTCTGGTAGGGTAAGGGAGGTACCCCAGTAGTGGATTGTATAGAATTTGAAGAAATTATACTCTGGAGTTAAAGAGACATTTTAAACTATTGCATTAGAATGGTATAAATGTATTGGCAATTAATATGAATTTAAAGAATGTGTTAGCCATTAGCCTGTCATTTGTCATACTTATTATATTTTTGTATTTTAGATTTAAATAGCTCAATAGATTTATAAGCAACCTATCTATGTGTTTAGTTATCCTTTCAAATACCTGGACATGAAGAGGTAACGTGCAAAAGTGAAATAGGAATTAGGAGCTGGGTGTCCTACATTTGTGAAAAAGCATTTAGATTCTTACCAGATCCTGTGGAGTATAAATATGTTGCAATAAACATGTTGACTGAGAGGGTGGAATAAATATTTTGACTTCTTATGTGTGAATAATGTCTTCTGAATTATCTTTTATATATAAAAGCAAAATTTTGCCAATTTTGTGAAGGTGGTGGGCTATGCTCACACCATGTATCAAACCCCATATTGTTTAGACTGTACCCTGCTTACAAGATTTTCTGCCCCTGCAAAAGTAAATAATGCATAGATTGTTTTTCTGCTGTGAAAAAGAGCAATCAGTTACATCATATGTGGTGAACAGAGTTTAAAGAGAGTGCCCTAGCAGCAACCTGTTTAACTTTGAGATGGCAATGACATGGAGCAAATGCTTGAATTCCTAGGGCAATGTGAGCACTGAGATAGCTAATAGAGAGATAAGTGGAAGAGTGCCCAAAACCACTTGCTCTCAATATATTCACTCCTCTCTTTTGTATCAATGGATACGTAACTGATATTTTTATTGTAATTTTACATTTTTACACTATTTTTTTGTGAGTTATAGAAACACACAAAGGTGCCTCTTGTACTTTATTAAATATACTAGGTGCGTGTGGTCTTTGGGACAAAAAACAACCCGAAGACTCCCTAGCAGTTTTACTATATACATGAGCTTAGAGAGGCATCAGCTAACTCAGCTAAGAATTATCCATTGCAGAGAACGTGGACCCACCTGTGCTTGCTGCCTCAATTGCGTTTGTAAGAAGACATTGGTGATACCATATCTTAGCCGTATTGCTGGCATATGAGTCCTATTATCCTGTGTCTCAAGAAAATACCTCCCGAGAGACAATAATTTTTAGTGAAAACTTGCCCTCCATTGCTGAGGTGTTTCACTTGTACATTACTGAGCCACTGTGTTTGTTTCGTTTCAACGTTGTGTCTCTTCATTTGTGTCATTAGTATGACGTCGTTGTTGCGTGGTTGCATTTGCTGCACACACTTTCGTAGTGTGAAGTGAGGTGCATGTAAGTGGTAAAAAAAAGTTAAAAGTGCATGCATGCGCCATCTAGTGGCTGTGGTTGAACATAAGCAGAGCAGATTGCTCCATACACACATAGGTCTTTTTTATATCTCTATAAATATAAAATCCAACATCTGTCTGTCACTCTGTCCGCTTTTCACGAGAGAACTACTTAATGGATTTAAATCTTTTTTTCTATCATTTTCTTGAACATTCCAGTTGATTTTGCAACTTCTGTCATTGCACTATGTATCATACTTCGCTCGCTGTACCGATTTACTTGTGGGAAGTTGGGCCGAGGGGGTGGGGGTGGGGCCCTCCTCACTCACTGTCAGCCTTGGGGCATTCCTTACCTCCGCATAGCTACTGAATGAGAGAACTACTTAACGGATTTAGATCAGATTTTTTTCTATAATATGCTTGAACATTCCAGTTAATGTTGCAACTTCTCTCATCGCGCTAAGAATCATAGTTCACTTGCAGGAGTGATATATTTGCGCTAATCTGAGGCGGAGGCTGTGGGCCGAGGGGAGGGGGCAAGCGTGATGTGAGGAGTAGGGAGCCAGACAGGGCCCTCTTCACTGTCCTGTTTCAGTACTACACGGGTGGAGCTGCAGGGGACGGCTAGTATTAAATATATGTGTTTGAATAAATAACACAATTAGAGAGTACTTTAAATGATGTAAACATTGATATACTGTTAGAATGCATATAAGAATGCTAAAAACTACATACCTTCATAGTGCTCAAGCACGCTGTTCTAAAATCTTCATTAGTGCTACTTAAAAAGATCCCTGAAATAGCATCCAGGATGATTGAATGGGCTGGTTTTATCTTATTTTGTATCTGCAGAAACACATACAGATCAAATAGATTTAATTATAAAAAATGTTTACAAATTTTGAGTCAATATAACCTAAAAATATAGAATGAGTAATCCTCAATTAAGTTTTAAAAAAAATATTTGTTTAAGACAGTAACCATTAAATTTGAAAATCATTTAAAACAACAAAAAATCCTGTTGTCTCTTTCAAACACATTTACCATTTAAATACAAAAAGTATTTTGTATCACATTCTTACAGGATAACTGAACCCAAGAAATGAACAGCTTACTGTTCTGAGAGGCTCTTAGAGGCTTAGTATGCAACTCCAAAGATGAATTTTAAAAGTGTGACCTTATGATTTAGAAAACAGCAGAAAAAAGTAGTAATACATAATTTCCCAATAAGTGTGCTTAATACCTGTTTTCCATAAGAGGAGTTAATTATTATGGGGGGATAGTTTTTGTGTTTTGGAGTCCTTAAAATCATAATGATTTCTGGACAGACATCTTGATATCTTGATTGAAGTGTGGGACCCAATGGAGACTGAAAGATTTTCCTGTTCATGTGCAGGAGCTTGGAACTGTATTATGCATGCTCTAAACTGCTGCTGTATATTAAAGTGTATGTGATCATATAATGGGGTTTTACTAGGATATTTTAATTTATGGTACAATATATGCTGAAACGTTTAAATGTTTTGTCTTGGAATGTACACGGATTAAGGGATAGCCCAAAAAGATTATCTGCATTTATCTTTATTGAATTTCAACCTTCAATTATATTTTATCAAGAGATACATTTTATATCTAAGAGTAAGATTCATTCTACATATCTTCAATATGTGAATCATATCACTCCACATAGGATAGTCCTACTATCTTAACAGTATGGGATAGTATAAAAGTTTTAATGAGTGAAATCCTCATTAAAGAGGATGGTGCTATGAGATTAAGACAAAACTATAGAATAAATACATTTAGCAAAATACAAGAGTCACATAGGATGGAGATGACTTACCACATGCACTTCAGAACAGGTCATTCACTTGAAGTTAAGCATGACTGGGCCCTGCCAGTACTTGGATGGGAGACCATCTAGGAAAAGCCTGGGCTGATGCTGGAAGAGGTGATAGTGAGGCCAGCAAAGGGTCATTTATCCTGTGGTCTGAATGTGGACCCCAAAGCCCCAGTACAGTGATGGGGACTCTGTGCTGCAAAAATGGTGCCATTCTTCGGATAAGACATAAAGCAATGGTCTTGATTCTCTGTGGTCATAAAAGAGGCATCCTTCCTAAACAGTAGGGTGTATCCTGATGTTCAGACTAAATTGCCCACCACAGCCTAGTCATTTTTACCCCAAATCATCCCCTGTCTTTGTCACCATTTTATCACCTAACGCCTAATATTGTTGCATTTTCCTGGTGGATGCTACACATTAGTGGTGGTTGAAGTGGCTCCGCACTCACTGAAGTGCTTTGACTAGTGAGAAAAGTGCTATATAAATGTAAATAATAATAATAATTATTACTAGGGGGCTCCGCCCCCTGCTCGCTTCGCTTGCTAACCCCCGTGTTTGGTTAATCGGATATACAATTTTAAAAGCTTTTTTTTTCTTTGGAATTGTTTCAATTTCATTATTTGCACTTTTACTTTAAAGCTTCAGTAAGAACAATATTTTTCTTTACCTTTTCTTCAAGATCGCACTGAATTTTGATTCCGTTTTTGGAGATACATTGTACGTATAACTGCCCGTGAGTGAATATCGTTTCTTTTTCTCTAATAAATAATCCGACTTTTTCTAATGTTTGCCCCTGTGATTTGTTAATTGTCATAGCAAAAGCTATTCTCACGGGAAACTATAAACATTTTAATCTGAATTGCACATCACGATCTCCTTTGGTGTCTAATGTTATTCGCGGAATATATACTACATTACCTTTCTTGTTGCCTGTTAATATTTGCATCGCTTCTCCATGATCATAAATATACACCTGCCCGAATTGTGTTTTCTTCGAAATTAAGATTGTTGTTGCTTTAACTGTTGCGGGACCACAGATTCTCAATGCGTATGGTCCATTATTGTGTATTATCTACATTTTGAGTATTGAATGATGCGAAGACGAAAAGATTATTGTAGACTCGAATATTTTGCCTGTAGTGTTTGTGGATTCTACGGTGGGCTGGTGCCAGGGGGTTTTTCTTGACTTGCACACTGTGCTGGCTGGGATTGGACAGACGGCATTAAATCAATACCCCACTGTCAGTCTTCCGTGCTGTACTCTGCCCTCCCTCAATCAGATCTAACAGTCACTCAAAAAAAAAATGGCTTCAATCTGGCTGGGATGCTACAATACTTTCGAATTTACTGCTTTTATATTCTTTACCTTTCTCTGCATGTCTTCTGCTACATGTCTTTACGACTGAGTGCTTTGCTGCCCGTGCGGTCTTATTTGATATTGGTTGTACGTAGGGCGTGTCATGCAAGAATCTCATTTTCCACGTCCCCGCGAGACGGTCTGGGGACAATCTCTTGGCACCAAGTCTCAAGTTTACAGTCCCAGCGAGACACTCTGTGGCCAATCTTTTGTCTCGCTGGTCTTTTAAGTGTCTTTCGAGACGATCACGTACACCATATAAACTTCCTCCTTGTGACAAATAAAGTACTATATATTCATCTATTCATATATCTGTCTTTCCATCTATCTATCTATCCTAAAGTAATGTAACTTTAAAGAATACATGAAAGTTATTTTTTCAAAGTCAAGTCAAAGTTATTTCTTTATAATCAAGGTATATATTAATTTGCCACATGGAAATGCGTTTTAAAGTAAAACATTTCTTTCAAAAGTAACTAGCCTGCTCTTGCATGTTTTAATGGAGATAATGGGTACCTGAGTCCCAATGTGAAAAAAAAAACTTAAAACTTACAGAATATGCCACATTGAAGTAGCAATGGTTTTATTATAAGATACCATGCCTTCTGTGTTTAAGAGGAATGCTTGTGACAACAAAAGTAATCTGGAAATAATAACTTTTATTACAAATTCTTGGCTAGTAGCAAGCAACTTGTTAAAGGATGGTCACCTGGAAAACTGTCATGAATCAGTTGTAAGTAACAAAGTAAACAGATTGTACTACTGAAATGAAAAAGTCACAGCTTCTAATTTATACATTTTTAAATCGCTTTAGGAATATATCTCTGACCTTATTGTTTGTTTTTTTTACTGTATCTGCTAACAAAGCTTACACATGTTGTAACACATATGACACCAAATATTTTGTTCCCTTGAAATAAATTTTATAGTCATTCCTAACATTCCTTTACAGACGTGAAAATATTTTTCAAGGTATTTGAAAGTGATTTTCTCTACCTTCTGCCTTTCAGAAATTTCTTTCAGAACTATGTCCAACACAGAATATATTGCTTCTTTTACTGTTTCTGTACTTTGGTTCAAGATGTCATCCAAATGTTGAACACAGATCTCATAATTTTCTGTTTGGGAAATGGAAAAAACATTTATTTGGCAGAATATACATATATGTTATTTTTGAAAAGCAGAACATTACAATGAAATACTACCCAATCAAATAATAGTAACATAACAGATACAATGACTTACTTCAAAAGCAATACAGAGAAAACAAGAGAAAAATAGAAACAAAGAAAAAAAACAAGAGAAAGGGAGAAAGAAGAAAGACACAAGCAGAAAAATTCCATCTAACTTTTTAAATATAATAGAACAATTAACAGAATAAGAGAGTCAATAATGAGCATAGCATACTTATTCTAAGATTATATTAAAAAATGATTACCATATTTAAAAAATGTTTTAGCCATATTGTTTTACAGAGAATTAGATTTTTTTTAAATTTGAGATAGAAATCCAGATCCAGAACTTTGCTTACCCAATGAATTCTAGAAGGTGGGTTGGAATTCTTTCATTTAAGCAAGATATCTGTATACACTAGTAGTGTAGTATATGATATTATTATTATGTATGGCTGAGATACCAATTTTCTGTCTGTCTAATTGAAATGTTCCTTTCTCACTGTTCCCTATTACTGGATTACTGAAGAAAAAATTCTTTTTATTCTTTATATATTGTTAAAATGCTGACTGAGTTTTCATCAAGACTAACTTAGTACTGCCCAAAGGACAGATATTGGTGTAAAGTGTGGAAAATTGGCTAGATTTTTCTAATTTATATATAACAGAAAAAAGTGTGCAGCTGGAACATTAAATCTGGAGCATATTTCACAAAATGTAAATATGTTTTCTATATAAAGATCTCAAAGTGTGTTAATTCCTAGCATTTCCCAAAGGTTAAATACTGAGTAGGTCGGAGAAGGTTGAAAAGGGTGATTGTTGAGTATATGAGCAACAGGTAAGAACTTCTTTACCTTGAAATACATTCTACATCGGATCCATATTTTAAGTAACTGGTGGATGAATGTACTGCATATATACTGATGATAGTATTGATCGGAGCACGGAGCAATGCATAAAAACAAGGTTTAGAACAATATTTGTTTTCCATTGCAAACCAGACTGATGTATATTCATGAACTCAATTTCCAAGATTTTAATGTGCAAATATTTTCTGCCTATTAGTAAAACTGTGCTATGACACCTTCTGCATTAGATCATTGTAGAGTTGACCTTTGATTTTGTGGCCATTTTGAATTCCACATGAATGATATTATGATTGAGGTTAACTTCTTAAAAAATTATTTGTTGGCGTATATGGATGCTCTGGATTATATAGAGCAGCTCAGGTAGTAAGTTAATCTTAGAGGTATTAATTCACCTTGCTACGGCAAAATGGAGGATAGACCATCTACTAACATCTTGATTGATTTTTTCCATTGTGGTTCCAAAATTGTTTTGAAAACGATCTTTATATTTACTTGTGATGGTTATCTGCAGATTTCTCTCTATTATAAAAAAAAATCCTGGGAGAGAAAGACTAGGGAGACGAGACGTGATCCACAAAAGACACTTAAAAGACCCGTGAGACGAAAGAGATTGGCAACGGAGCATCTCGCAGGGATCTTAAACATGAGACTTTGTGCCAAGAGATTGACCCAGGATCGTCTCATGGGGACGTAGAACATGAGTTACTTGCAAGACTTACAACCAATATCAATTAAGACACAGAGGTCACACAGATCCAGGGCTCTCAGTGCATATAAAGCGTATAAGAACAATACGTTATAAATGAAATGACTAAGCGAAGAAGAAAAAGCAGCGCAGAGAAAAAAAAGCAAAAAAGAAAAAGAATAATCTAGGTGCAAATTCAGAAAATAAGGAAAGTAATTATCAGCCCGGAACAAGTGGAACTAAAAAAAAAAGTATGTCCAATTGGGCTCAGAATTAAAAGGCAGAGAGTAAAAGACAAAGTAGAACTTCATAACGACGTTGGTGCTATACACATGCAGAGCAGGTTAGAGATTATGAAAGCAGTGGAATTCGAAAGGCTCAAAAAAAAATCTTGGTGCAATACACATATGGAGAAAGTTAAAGAATATGAAAATAGGAAAATTAGAAAGTATAAAAAAGAAGGCAAAGATTGCAGTAGTGCAAACAAATGGAAATTATTACTCAAAAAAGAGAAATAATCACCATGGACCAGGTGTCACTGGAAAAAAAGCTGGACAAAGCGAGGTCAGAGATAAAAGACAGAGTAGAAAACCAAGTAAAACGTCATAAAGAGGTTAAAAAACAAGGGGGCCAAACACGTGAAGAGCATTAAACACATGTCTCACAGACCTCATTTAAAAGATTCAGCATATTGGGACTCAAAAGATTCCAAATATTGTTTTTACCAAAATTCTGAAATAAAAGTGAAAGTAATGAAATAGCAACAATTCAAATAAAAAAAAAATCTTAAAAGTGTGTATCCGGAAAACCAAACACGGGGGTTGGCGAGCGAAGCCCCCTAGTTTAAACTAATGAACAAATAGGTATCCAATTGATCTGCTAGAGAATTCAGTGAAAAAAGAACATTTTAATTCAAATTACTTTTGAATCCAGAGGTCAAAGACTTATGATAAAGATGATTATGGGTCTGATTATAAATCATCATATTGTTAGTGTATAGTGATATTTTCTGTTTGAGTAATTTTCTAATAATCCACTTTATTTCTCCTCCAGAAAGGAATAACCAATGGCTATCATAAAAAACATTGGTGATAGTTAACAACCTTGTTAAGTACCACATTCTAATTGCAAGTAACCTGAGAGACAAAAAGCATTGAAAAATGACCACGAGAATTGTAGTTAGTGAATGGGCAAAATGTCAAAAACAAGAGTCAACAAAACTTAGTGTCAAAACCAAAACAAGAAACAAAAATCAGAGTCACAAAACAAGAGCAGAGACTCAGTTATTAAGAAGAGAAAAAATGAATATTCTTTATCATTGTGAAACAAGATTTTATCTATAGCTGAAACAATTCCTTGAGAAACTCGAGTAATTCAGTTGCTAAAAATCATCAAAGTAAATTCTTTGCATCGAAACTTTGACATGATTTGATGGCACAGTATTGCAAAATGGAGGAAGACTGAGAAAATAGTGAGGGACATAGTGAAGAGATAGTACAGAGAAAGTGACAGAAAGTGTCAAAAGTTTGGGATCATTTCAAGCTAAAAAAAAACTGAAAACTTTCTATAGTGTGCCTGTTGTAAAACCAACATAGCCTACCACAATAGCACAATGTCAGTGCTTCAGTATCTCAAAAGGAAGCATCCAGTCTAAGCATCCTGTCTACACATGTAGTCTACAGAGCAGATCTGACACAAGGTAACGTTAACATTAGTATTTACTGCAAAACAATATGATTACTAGATGAGATGAAGGCTAGTAAAGAATGTATATTAACTATGAGCAGATGTGATTATGAACACATATGATGGCCAGTTATGATGTGTCTAAGTTAGCAAAATTTTCTTCAAGAAAATAACCACAAAAAATAAAATTGCAGAAAGCTTCATGTTATTATGTTAGTCACACACACACCTTCCTCACAGTGATTCATAAAATACTACAGAAAGCAAAATATTAGGTGGCGTAAATAGGAATTGCAGCCAAAAATGCACCAATCCAATACAGCAGGTATATTCAGTTCCGTTTGTTTGCAGTGAGTAGAGCCAGCATTTGTAGGGCAACCCTACATAATAAATAGAAGTACATCTGCCCATCTTATGTACTTAAAGTATGATATTTAAGCCTAGTAATATGAACAATTATTTCTCTTTTTTTTTAGTAAATCACAGCATTGTATGGAAATCTTTTTGCAATTAGTGGCACCATGTTCAGTTGAGTAAGCAGCTGAATTCACAGACAGCATTTTGAACATCATTATCACAGACAAGCAAACTCTGTCCATGGTGGAGAATGAAGGCTTTCAGAAGATGATTTCGACTTTCAATGCCAGGTGCAGGTACATGCTTCCATCAAGAACCTACTTCATGGAAATGACGGAGAAATAGTATGAACAACTAAAGAACACTTACAGCATTGCACTCACAACTGACATTTGGATGAGCGTTGCTACAGAGGTGTATCTGAGAGTGACATGTCACTTTCTTGGGAAGGATTGGGAAGTGGAGTCCCACAGCTTGACAACAATGCTCCTTGAAGAGATACAGATGAGTGCAAATGCTGCAAAATGGCTAGAGAATGTTATTGCCAAATTTGAAATTCCACCAAAGAAATCAAAGCTGTTATTTGTGACAACGGTGTTAATGTTGTAGCAGCGGTGAAGATTTTGGTAGAAAAACATGGATGGGCATCAGTGCAATGTGCAGGTCACACCCTGAACTTGGTTTTTTCAAAGCACTGTGAAAACTACCGAGCTATCTTCAAGTGTGTGGCTGATGCAAGATGCCTTGTTGAACATTTAAAAAAAAAAGTAAACTGGCATGCACCTAAATAAAGGATAAGCAGCAGCAAATGGGTGCATCGCAACACATGCTGGTGCAAGACATAAGTACACACTGGAACAACACTTACCACAGGTTATCTATGCTGCTGGAACAAAGATGGCCAGTGACTGCTGCACTCTCTGACCCAGCAGTGACTCAGAAAGGAAAACACACCTACCATGATCTCAAGCCTGAACAGTGGAACCTGATTGAGGAGCTGTTTTAGGCCCTTAAGCAATATGAAGGAGCTATGGTGTTTCTGAGTGAGCAAAACTATGTTACCAACTCTTCACTTCCACAGCTAATATAAAGCCTTAAGAAGTCCATACAGAGTTCATCTTTTGAGACTGCACCAATAAGGTCACACCAAGCTCATGTGGCACAACAGATTACAGCAAGATGACAAGGACTATCTGCATTTCAACCTGAATCTCTAAAAACAGTTCTAATTGCTGCTACTCTGGACCACAGGTTTAGAAACCTTAAGTTCTTGCCTGCTAATGAAGCATTTAAGGTCCAAAGCACAATACAAACCATTGCTGTGCTCTCAAAAAGGAAGCAAGGCAGCCCAATATAAGTGAAACTGGAGTCTCCAGCACAGCACAAGATAACCCTGTAGCGCATCTCAAGGGTGCAACATCGGTCTTCGTCAACATACAGGGATCATCATCACACTCCAGCACCAGTTGTGAAGAGTATAATGGGCAGCAGTTAAACCAAGCTATGCAGAAAAAGGTCTTGACGTATTTAAGAGAACATTCCCTGGCCAAAAAGGAAAATGCACTGTCATGGTGGAAAATAAATGCAGTATGCTATCCAACACTGGCAAATTCCTTTTTGTATTATTCCAGCAACATTCATCTGATTGCATCAATGCGCAGAGCAGTTCTAATCATGTCAATATGCTCACTTTTCTTCATTGCAACCACCACATGCTCCTTCAAAGACTTACGCACACACACATACACTATATCTACCTCCTACAAATGCCAGAAAGCCTACTAAAAATACATTAAAAGACTTATGTTATGCCTGAGCTGTAGTTAGATTGAAACTTGTAATTCTGAAAGTCAAATTGTATAACTTAAAGGCATTTTTTATGTGTTATTATTGATGTATGCCTTAGTTTTAGGCTGTATGAATACCCTTTTTAAAGTACTTTGTAATTGATATATTATTTTTGTATTTATTTATTTTTGTGTTACAGTGTTTTCTTTAAAACCCAGAACATAATATGGTACTTAAATGCACTAAATGGGACTAGTTTTGACAAATAATTGTATCATATGCAATTTAAGCAAAACATGTTTTTTTCTAAAAAAGGAAATCAGTTAGCTGTTAATTTTAAGAGAGGTCTTTTTTTATTTTTGCATATTTACTATTGCTTTTAAATAAAGCAAAAGTATTTCTAATCTGATTACTCAATTAATCAATTAAATAATCGCTATAATATGTGATTACTTAAAAAATCGATTGCTGCAGCCCTTTATTTATTCAGAAACCTCAGATACAATGCCACTGCTGAGGACAAACTTTAAACTGTTGCCTTGATGATTTCACAAATGAGCACATTCCAGTGTATTCTGGGAAACATTACAAAAGAATACGCAAAAACAAAAGGCTATAAATAGAGATGCTCAACAGGAAAAGAAAATGGCATCACAGCAAAATGTAAACAAAATATACTCCCTTAAAATAAGTCAGATACATAATTTCTGACTAAATATTCTAAAAACCTGCATAAAAAATTCAGCTTCCATATATAAAGCCAAGAATATATTAAGGAAAAATATAATAAATTTATTGAAAATTACAGAATACAACACCTTCTTACTGAGGCTCTAAAAAAGTCAGAAAGTGTCTGAGGTTTATCAAGTTCTTCTACACTAAGAATATGACATTTGTATTTTATCAAAGAAATTCCTTAGTTTGTGACTCATTTTCTTTACACTTAGAGGAATATAAGGATTTATAGTACTCTTTAAATGATTTATAGTACTCTTTAAATGTGAAACTTACCTCTTTATGCTCTATAATTTTATTTCCAGTTTCACAGGTATTTTCTATTATTGCATTGCTTTGTAGAACTCCCTGCTTATGGATTTGTTGACCTAAAATCTTATTAGCCTTCTCTCCATGTTTGTGATCTAAAAATAAGTCATTCAACTTCTCTTGTTATCAAAACATTAAATTCTGTTTGTAGATCCAGTCTTTTCAAATCTTTATTGCCGGGTATTATATAATGATTGGTAACCTAGCCAATAAACTGACCCTTACAACTGTGGGGATGAAATAAATACATTAATATAACTCTCTTTCCCTTCTCGTGCCAAATCTTAATGAGGCTAAAACCAAACATCACAGAATCCCAGTCCTCTGACATACCAAAGGACAAGGTACGCCCAAAACACAAAGAATCCACCCCTGACAGCGGTGAAATAAAGATTAAACTGAGATATCATCAGCTGATTTGGCAGTCTAATATGAAATTCCAGATTGACTTCTACAGAAAGATACTGTATAATCAAATCACAAATACTCTGTACTAATAATTATTACTAATTAATCATAGGCTAAGAGGTCACAAAATATCACTATAGGTACTGTATTTGAAGAAAGATGTACATTTAATATGCAGTGAAAGAGGTGGGTTTTCCATCATAAAACATAGCATATATTAGACATAGACGCTATAACTGATGATATAAAATTACTGTATGAAGAAAACACTGATCTATTTCCTGGTGCCACTTAATACAATTAATACAATATGGGAATATGATGAATCAGAACCTATCCTATCATAAAGAAGAAACCAACTCTGAACAGGGCAAAAACAATTGCAGGGCACACTTGCTTACAACAGCATCAACTAATCAACCTAACCCGCATTTCCTTAGGAAGACAACTCACATGGTAAAATGGTTTGACTCCTTACAAACACGAATTGGGATTAGAACTCTGTTTACTGGAGTTGCACTATAAGAGTGCTAATTACTGTGTTGAACGTAATATTATTTTATATAAACCCAGGCTACTTTCATTATAATTATAACATAGTCATTAAAGATACTCTAAAAATGTGCCACATGCACTTGTGATGAGTTTTTTGGATGGCAAGGAGATGCAAAAGAGGAAAAGGTGATGAGGCACAGAATACAGAAAAGATCAAACACAGCAGAGAGAGAGAGAAAATATGCATTGATTACGGCAAAAAAATCAACATGCCAGTGCAGGAAGGAGTAACCTGTGTTTTGAGTATTTCACTTTACTGTGATGGGTCATATAGTTGTTATGGATGTGCCCTTGGAAGTCACATTCATTATGTCATAGGTGCAATGCTTTATGAACCTAAAGTGTTATGTAATCTGTACCCTAGATTGTGGATATTCTATCAGGTGTTTTTCTAGTGTAAAGTGTTACAAGTTACAGAATAGTCTAACTCAATTTTGGACTATGAGTTAGGATAACATACTGGGTCTAGGTATTTATAATGATTTCATTGTACTCTTTTAGTATTTAAGATTATTGGGACTTTTGGTTTTGACTATGGTGTGTTATTTGATTACCATGTCCCGTCCGCTTATGTTTTTAAGCACCTCTTTCTGCCTACTTCTAGTCAGGCATAATAGAAGAAAGCTCCTGACATAAGGCTATAAGCTATGGGTATAGCAGGACTAGCATCCCAGTACATGTCTGAAATAAGACAATCAGACTAAGACAGAAAGCACATTGAGGGCTGGCAGAAGTGTAGAATACTTCCTGGCTGATTGAAGGTGCAAGTGTATGGTTCAAGTTTTGGGAGAACTGAGACCATGTTGTCTTTTTTAAGGTGATATATGGAAGGACTAGTAATAATTAAGTTGGATCTCTCCAGCCCATTATGTTATATCACATATTCCTATGCTGAGAAGTTGTAAATAGGCCCCAAGACATTTAAGAGGGATTTTAACTTGGTGTACCTCTATTCAAAGAATACCTGCTAGTTACCCTAGAAATGCTTATGGCTCTTAGCTAGAAATCACTACCTGCAGAGGATACATTAGGCTTAGAACTGGGAAGTGAGAAGGAAGGAAGTGTACAGGGTACAGAGAGAGAGAGGGACAGACACAAAGAGTGGGGGGAATGACACTGGTTGCATTTTTTAGTTTTACATTACTTCTTCATTTGTACCATTTTATTTACAATTGCTTATCCGTTTCTGATGTTTTACCGTATATACTTGCGTATAAGTCGAAAAATTTATGCCTTAAAATTCATTCAAAAAACAGGGTCAACTTATCCACAGGGCAACACAATTTTCCATAGAATTTGGGTAATGGGATTGTACACTCAACACTTCACGGTATTAAGTCACCGGTCATCTGCCGTTTCCCATGGTCTTTGAAATAATTATAAGCCAGCAATACTATTGCTAATTATCTAGTTTTTTTCTAATTTCATTAAATAATTAAACTGTGAAATACTTGAATTTGAGCATTAGCTTTTGCTGGTTTTGGATAACAAACATTAGCTGCCACGTGCAACCAGATTTGTAATCAAAAGAACCAAGGCAACGCACGCGATGGCGGTAACCGGAAACATACACTCAACATTCATTTGGCGTTTTACAGCTCTTTATTAAATTTGCATTGAATTATTTCTGTACCCACAGTATATCTAATTTAGGTCCATCTGTTATAAAAGTTGTTTAAATTAGCGTCTACCATTAATATTCCATTAAATCGCCTAGCATCTAACGCTTATAAACAGGTTTTACTTAAATTACAAAACATGAGTCTATGAAATTTGAAATCCACTGACTGTAATTTGTAGAGCCAACTATCATAAAACATGGACCAACTGCAATACAATGAACATTTCATTTTAATTTTTTATTGCTCAAGCTAAATGAGGCGAAGTCCAGCTGACTTGAGCTATTGGCTATCGCTCTATTAGTTGATAACCACTGTCATCCGATACTGTGGTTCAGTTTAGTTTCACCTACCTGATATGCTTTGACTGCTCAATTAGGCGTACACGCGGTGGGGGTTAGTCATTATTGTAAGAGCGGGTGTTAAGAGTCCACTACTCTCCTTACCAGATTTCGGCGTCGGTTCTTCTTGGCTTGCGGGCGACCTCGGTAGTGTAGCCGACTGAGTCTTCGATGTATGGAAAGGCACAAAGAGATGGTCACCCCAGTTTTGTGGACTATTTGCCATACATACATTTGTATACAACTGTGGACATACCGCACTGAGCTACACAAAAAAGCACTTCTCTTTTTTTTCCCCTCTATCTCCCAACTCCACCCACCAAATTTCTCCTCCCTTAAACAATCTATCAATTATCTTTGTTGGAATTTCCTGATATGAACTCCTGCTTACATTATAAAGGAAATGCGAAACACTGGAACCGCAATTCGTTGGAAGAAGCTTGAAGACACCACATGCTCTGCATTATTAGCCTACGTATATTTAATTGCAGTTTATTAGTAAAATAGATCAATATATTAAGTTAAACTTCTTACCAGTACGATCATGAGTTCTGAAAAGAAGACAAGAGCTTTGTATCCAGCATCGTTCAAACTGAAAGTTATTCAGCGTGCTGAGGAAACTAATAATTGTGTGGCTGGCAGAGAGTTTTGCATTAGCGAAAAACTCGTAAGAGATTGGATAAAAAATAAGTCATCTCTACAAGCAATGTCAAAGTCTAAGAAAGCATTGCGTTTTGGACTTTCACCTTTCAGCGGACTGGAAAAGGACTTGAATGACTGGATTGTGGAATGCAGACAAAATAAATACATTGTGACTCATTCAAGCATTCGGATACGGGCACTTCATTTGGCAAAAGAAGGAAAGTATTTAACGATCGATGGTAAGTCTTTGTTGGAATTTCAAGCATCGGCTGGCTGGTGTACGCGGTTCATGCACAGATATGGGCTGTGCCTTTGTCAGCGAACAAAAATCGCGCAGAAGCTGCCGAAAGATCTAGAAGATAAGGTCAGTTCCTTTCATAAATTTATTATCAAGCAAAGACAAAGGCATGACTTTGATCTCAGTAACATTGGTAACATGGATGAAACGACAATGACATTTGATAAGCCGGGGAATCGAACTGTAGCAGGTATTGGTGAGAAGACCGTACTTATTATGACAACGGGCCATTAAAAAACCCATTTTACCGTTGTCCTCTCTTGCTTGGCAGATGGTACAAAGCTACGCCTAACGATAATATTCAAGAGGAAGACGTTCCCAAAGAACATAAAATTTCCTGCAGGCATTACTGTTCGTGTACACTCCAAAGGCTGGATGGATGAGGCTGGAACAAAATTGTGGCTTCAAGATGTGTGGGCTAGGCGATCAGGAGCAGGGCTAAGAAAACGCCCATCACTTTTGGTGTGGGACATGTTCTGCACTCATACATCAGAGGATATGAAGGATGAAGCCAGGAAAATGGCGACTACATTAGCTGTTATTCCTGGCGGATTTATATCGATGCTCCAGCCATTAGATGTTTGTTTGAACAAGCCATTCAAGGACAGAGTACGCAGCATGTGGCAGCAGTGGATGTGTTCTGGAGAAGTAAAATTAACAAAAGGAGGGAATTTGATGAAACCAGACATTGATTTAGTAGCTAAATGGGCAAAGGAAGCTTGGGACTCAATTCTACCAGAAATGATCAAAAAGTCGTTCGTGAAACGCGGCAACAGTAATGCTATGGATGGATCAGAAGATGATGCCATCTATGAAGGCAAAGAATCAGCAGTAGATGATTCAACAGATGGCGACAGTGAAGAGGATGATGTTTATGCTGACGACGTCACGGAAGAAGACTTTCACGTTTTATTCGGACATTCTGATGACGAAGAATCGGACTTTGAAGGATTTGAAGAAGACACTTAGGGCCACTTTATTATATGTGAGGGACTTGAATATGAATTTATTTGAAATATTCTAACTTTAAGTGAATAAATAAAAATGTTTTTAGAGTTTTAATTTTGGCTTTCTAAAATTCTTCAAAGATTAAAATGTTGAAAAAGTCTGGGCCCAGGTACATTGGGTATAATTATGAAATTCAAAGAATTTGATAGCTGTCAAGTTTTACCCTCGACTTATACGCGAGTCATAACAAATTTCGTAATTTTCGGCTTAAAAATACACTCGACTTATCTGCAAGATCGACTAATACGCGAGTATCTACAATACGGTATTTATAATAATGATATAACTTTTGCATACAATACTTTTGTTTGCCATGGAATTTTTTCTGGATGTGGATGGAAACCACAAAGGCCCTTCTCTATCAGAAAGCCAATAACTACAACATTTTAACATGACTCTAGTTTTAAATCCATAAAAAACTGCCATAAATCCAAGAAGTTCTTAATATTTACTTTACAAAATGAATATGTCAGCAATGCTTGTTAGATTTGCTAAAAGACATTTAACTGTAGTTTAAATATTTACAGAAATATTTTTAAAAATACTGAAAGATATATTTGTTATATTCCCATTGAATCTGCTGTTTCATTGTGATTTTGTGTACGAGTCATACTTAAATAACTATAATGGAATATTTAATGAATCAGTGCTAGTCACTTCTTATTTTTGTATTAATCTTTCAATTATATTTTTTTTAATTCTACAGCACATCATCAGAAATATTTTTTCTAGTTAATGTTTACATAAAAATAAATTATGCAATATAAAAACATTTTCTACATACCAATAAGTTCTGAAAGCTCTGGCTGAAAAGTAGTTTTGCATTCAAAAAACAGAAAAATGCAAAGGGTCTGTTCAACACTGTTTTTCTGGTCAGAAGGTACAATGTAGCTAACATCACACCTGGCTTGGCCTTTTAAACATAAGCAAGGTCCATTAGCGTACACAACAAATTAACATTTCACATAATATTGAAAATAAATTATATTATTACTAATAAGCTAAAGACATCTGGCAATATCTGTCATGTCATTTATTCATTAAATGTAGAATATATAAATTACTAATTGTATTAAAACACAGACCAAGAGCAATGGTGGCCAACAAGTGAATAGTTTAAGAATTCATAATTTGAAACACAGATGCCATTATCATCATTTTTGGCCAAGTTACAAATGCACGTTTAATGGATTTAATACAAGGTCATAAGTACTTAAATTGTATACACACATAGACAAATATTATATATACTAATAAAGAGCAGAAAAAAGTTGAAAACTTATAACTGTATAACTGAGTTGTTTAAAGAGAATGACTAAAAAGCTACAAAATAGTAAAGATAAAAACAGAAAAAAAAACTACACAATATATTAGATATCTTAACTGTCTATACAATTTAAGAAGTAACAAGAACTTTTTTATAAAAGATTTTATAAAAGAAGCATTGATTATTTGATATGTTCTTCGTACAATATTGTATGCAAATTTAAAAACTCAAGGATTTCCCATTTCAATTTTTTTTCTGTTCTTATAGTAATTGATCTGTTGTATTAACAGCAGACAATTTTACCTTCTTTTAAGGACTAAATAAAGAATTGAAGGACAACACTTTAGTATCATCAGTTTGTAATTAGAAAACTCAAGCAAATGTGGACAAAACTTGCATTCTCTGCATAAAGCACACAATTCCGGGACTTAAGATTTGTAAGGCTGCTACCTCAATGACAGCTTACAAACTGACAAAAAATGCAAAACATCTGATTACAACAGAAAGCAAAATTAATAAATACAGAACACAGTCTTAGGAAAAGGGCAAATGTGACTTGTCTTCTATTAAAACTAATATGCTTAAACTTAGTTTATTTTGTATTTGTTTCTACTTTTTATTGAAATACTTCTGTTTACCTTAATAAAAGGATAACTATCTGTATACTCGTCTGGTTGCTGTGTCTCTGTCAGTTCAACAGATGACACATCACAAACATTTGTAGTAATAAAATGCATTATTACAAGTATTTGTGATGCATCTATTGGAATAAAAAATGCAATGAATATGTCTCTGCTATATTTCATTTGATATGAGATTTACAAAAGCAGTGTTAATGTCTGTGATGTGCCATGTGTTGGAATGATATAGACATATCAACCAGAAGGGCACACAGATACACAGGCCCTTATTGTTTTATTAAGGTGGATGCATTACAAAATACATTAAAATGGTGCACTGCAAACGTTAATGCTGAGGTCAATGTTAATTTCTTACATTTTCAATCCATCAGAAAGGTTGCGTGGCTAGTTATTTCTATAAATGTACAATAGATTTCCACTATAGTTAAAAGGTTTACAGCTATTATGATGAGTAAAAATTTAACTTAAGTTGACTGTTGGTAAACTGGTGCAATAAGAACCATCTTAGTCTGAATGTCAAAAAGACCAAAGAAATAGTATTTAAATTAAAGAGACAAAAATATTCATGTTCACCTATCACTATTCTGGAGAAGGAGATAGGAATAGTGACAGAATATAAATACTTAGAAACTCTAGATAACAATCTTAATTGGAATACAAATACAAAAAACAAACACTGTAAATACAATCAGAGCTTATATCTCCTCTGTAAACTCCTGACTATTTAAAATGGACAGGGACTCCATGTTCTTCTTCTGTCATAGTATGATCCTTTGTCTGTCATTGCTTTCAACTTCAACTACTAGATTAGTAGCTGCCAAACATGCAGCTAATGTTATTGGGGTGGATGATTTGTTAAGTGTGTGTCAGCGGGAAATCCATCCATCCATCCATCCATTTTCCAACCCGCTGAATCCAAACACAGGGTCACAGGGGTCTGCTGGAGCCAATCCCAGCCAACACAAGGCACAATGCAGGAACCAATCCCAGGCAGGGCACCAGCCCACCACAGGACACACACAAACACCAAGCACACACTAGGGACAATTTAGGATCGCCAATCCACCTAACCTGCATGTCTTTGGACAGTGGGAGGAAACCAAATCACCCGGAGGAAACCCACGCTGACACGGGGAGAAAATGCAAACTCCACGCAGGGAGGACACAGGAAGCGAACCCGGGTCTCCTAACTGCAAGGCAGCAGCACTACCACTGCGCCACCGTGCAGCCCGTCAGTTGGAAATGTTAAAAAAAAAACTGGAAATCATCTCAACTGTTGAGAGACACACATGACATGCAGAATTTAACTAAATAAGGGAGGATGGCTGCTTTAAAAACCACACAAATCACTCCAGGTACAGTATTGGTATATGTCGTTTTAATAAAAAATGTGGAGGTTTCACATGTATCATTTAATCATATTTAGGTAAATATACACTAATCATATTTAGGTAAATATACACTATCAAAGTGCTAGAAGTACTGTAATTAACAGATCTTTTTTTCAAAATCATGTAAATATTTTATAATAGATTTGATTTGTTTCATTTCTTTCTGTTATTAAAGCAAATAATAAAGCAACTGTGTAAACATGACTAAACAAAAACTTAAATCTTGAATACAGTTATAAAAGGGGCACTAGACAAAAGAATATACAACAAAGGTCTTGGAACCAATGAGAAGGCCAAATCATAATCTCTCTATCAAATAAATAACTGATGGTAAACCCAGAAATGGAAAGTTAAGTTTCTAATTATAGAGACGTCTGTGGAAGTAATTCCAAGTAAGTATAAATACATGCTGTATTATAGTGTTAACTGACTCTATAGCTAGGTTATTAAGTTTGGGCAAAGACCAAATGGTATGTTGGTATTGTAGCCAGAGGTAAATTACTTGAAATCTGTAAAGTGATCATAAGTTGTGAATAATGAGGTAATTGGTCTTTGTTCTTCTGGATCATTTACTTCATTAGATTAGAATATCTCTTATGTATAGCAATTTTTGGTTCTGTTCCTTTGCATGTATATGTATTCATATATTTCAAAGTACTTCACCTCATGCACTATAAATTCACCTGTATCATATACATCCTAGTATTCATGTCTTGAGTTTATTGGAGGTCAAGTAAACAGTACCTTCTATTAATGAAGTGTCAACATATGTAACACCTCGAAGATCATATTGATCCCAGTTTAGCAAATGACACATGCTTTGTAGGAATTGCATATAATTGCAATTATTTTCAAAAAGCAATGGCAGATGAGAGGGTCCATAAACAAATATGTATGCAGGTCAAGGAATTCAGAATATGCACATTGATTGCAGGAGCAGAAATGTAATTTTAAATCTTAAAATAAAATTACAAATAATTCCACTTAATCAGTGTTCACAAAGTTTACAAAATATTTCTTGAAATTTCCAGACACAGTATATGAATAAATTTCATTTGTTTCCAGTAATTAGAAAATTATAAGTATACAGCACTGTGGATATGATATAAGATTTAGTAAGCCAAGCTACATTTAACTTTCCTTTACATTTCTCCACTTTCAATCGCTTGCACGTCATACCTATTACTTTTATGAAATTGGTTTCAAATGTAATAAATTCAAATCACATTAAGGATATGCTGATTTTGCCAATTCTGGCAGGTATATATGGGTGTTGTCTGAGACATGGGCATACAGCTGCCCAAGCGCAAATAGTGATGTCATCACAAAACCAAGATTCCACGACATTCTTTGGTATTGATAAATATAAGCCTCTTCCTTTCACTGGATGAATCTCTTCACACTGTCCAGTCAGACTGTGGTGAAGTGATCTAAAAGACAATAAACAGAGAAAAGCTCAAAGTCTTGCTAAGTGTCAAACTATCTGATCTTTATTCATAATTTCTAAATGAACCCTAAATCAATATATTATTACCCTTCCCAGGTATGAACAATAAATAATGTTATGCACCATGCTTTTGTGCCAGTCACTTATCAAATGTAAAAATGACAAGAAATTTGTTTATTGCAAAACATGAGTTCTCAAGCACTTATCAAACTAAAAGGTAAATTTACATGGAAAATATGCTACATCTCTCTTCAGAACTTTTTCAGTTGTAACATACATACAGTATAAAATTCTTTGGGCAACTTTGTGTTGAATAGCAGCAGTTTATTAATCACCAGCCAGCAGCAAGAATGTAATACCTTTCTGTTTTATGACTTATTATTTTTTTTCCATTGGTTCGGACTCAGTCTTTGATATCAATATTCTACCAGGTGAATATAGTAAACTTCAGTATGTGTTTCAGAAAGACTTTCCTCAAGAGATACCTACACGTAGAAAATATGATTTTGTAATTATTACCAGATGCCCTGACTACACAAAGAAAACATCTCTGCATTTTCTAAACCTCCGTATAAGGCAATGGAGAAGTACATGCAAGAAAATTTACAGAATGGTTTTATTGCACCATCAAACACTTCTATTGGTTCTATGTTTTCCTTTGTGGATAAAAAGAATGGTGGAAAAAGACTATATATCAACTACTGGAAATGTAATCAAATATAATTAACATAATTCCCACTACCTCTTATCTACTCTTTACTCAATCAAATCAGAAAAGAAGAGATGATGGGAGATGGCATTTAATACACCTAAAGACCATTATGAGTACTAAGTAACACCATGCGGACTTGCAAAAGCACTGGATGTTTTGTAAATTTTTACAGTATCTATTAATGGATTTATACTGATGATACGCCTACTTTTTTCTGAAGAATTAACAAACTTGTATCTAACATACAAAAAAGTTTTACATAGACTTAGGAAAAATCTAGAGAAATGTGAGTTTCATACTTCTTGGTTGTGAGACCCCAGAAGCACCAAAGCATTTGAACATTTAAAGGCATTGTTTAATGGTCATTGTGTCTAGTATTGGGGTGGGTGCTATTCTGCCTCAAACATTCTCTGATACAGGGCTTATTAATCTCCAGAGATGAGTAAAATTATGATGTTGATAAGCATGAACTCTTGGCTAAGTGCTATTGTGCCTCAAAAATTCTCTGATACAGGGCTTATTAATCTCCAGAGATGAGTAAAATTATGATGTTGATAAGCGTGAACTCTTGGCTATTAAACTCTCTTTGGAGACACTGGCTCCAGGGGAAAAAAAATCCCTTTTGTGATACATACCAATCATAAGAATCTCACTTATTTTAGAACTGGCAAATGACTAAATGCTAGGCAGGCTCATTGGACTCTCTTTTTTGTTTTAATGCTATGATGGCTCAACTGTTTAAAATGGAAAAGATGACACCCTGTCTAGGTTCCATGATCTTGACAAAATATTTTCAGATCTGGATTTTATTTTACTGACATGGACATTTTTGTTGTTACTGTATTTATGTTTTTGTCTTGTTATTATAACATATCCTTCAGAACAAAACATCATCAACATGTTGTTGACCTCTTGTTGCAAGTATAAAAAATGTAATCAATTAAAAAAATTGTGAATTAAAGTAAATGTACATGAAAAAGGCTTATATTCAGATAGATTGGCCTAATATGTAAGTACAGTAGATGACTGATACATATTCATTTAAGTGTTATGGTTACAGGTATTATATCTTTAGATTTTAACTGTAGTTTATTTTTTTTTTCTTGGCCAGCTTTTAACTTAAAAGATGCTGCTTCAACAAAGCAGTTAAAGGCAAAATTCAAAAAATAATACATTGGTCAACAAGCATTTTGCTACTGGGAGTCTTTCACCTTTACTTTAACAGATTTCATTTGACAACTCCAAATCTGAAAACTGTTTTTGGCCAGCATGTCCCGTTTTTTAGTTATGATGTTACAGGTCTTGAACAACCAGGGCGACTGGACAGTAAAGGCAGATAACCATTTTGATAAATACTGGTAATTCTACTAGGGATACCATTGAGATAAAAGAATTTGCCACATGTTACTAACAGCTGTGAGTTGTTTACCTTGTCATTATTAATTTTATTTTATTATTAATTTTTAAACAGCAGAAAAATTATTTGTTACTGATTACCAGGTCTTATATGACTCTAAAGAATAATGACACAACTCATACATGACGGTGCAGTAGGCAGAGGTTTTACTGTTAAACATAACATTGCATTTCAAGACATTTTGTTCGTTAGATTCACCATTACTTTGAAAATTTTGTCAAGGCGATGGACAGAAATGGCGATGCTTTTCAGCATTTAAGAATGAAGTTTGGTCTCGAAAAAAGTGAAGCCAAAATGAAGGAAGGTGTTTTTATTGTTCCTGAAATCCGTGAACTGATGCTTGACGATGAGTTCAGAAAGAAACTGAAGCCCACTGAATCAGTACCCTCATCTGTGCGGGTTGTCCTGAATTTTCTTGGCAATCGCAGAGCAGAGAATTGTGTTGAGCTTGTGGAGAACCTGCTGAAAGTGTATCAGCTTATGGAAGCCAGAAGGTCACTGAAGACGCATTTTTTACATTCTCATCTCCACTTTTTTCCACCAAATCTGGGCGATGTCAGCGATGAGCATAAGGAAAGATTTCATCAAGATATAAACGTGATAGAAAACTGATATTGGGGAAAATTCACTCCAAGCATGATGGGTGTCTACTGTTGGCTCTTCCAAAGAGAGATGGATGTGCAGTACAAGTGCAAAAGCGAGTGCCTCCATTTTTAGGTACGCTGACCTCACTTTTATATTGAGGTACATTGACATAAACATGTTTTAAAGTGTCTCTGGTATCATCTTCTGGTTTGTTTTCAGAATAAAGACATTCAAACAATTTTGGTGGGACAGAGTTCAAAATCCAGATATGATGTTGATATATTGATATTCAAAAGTGTCAAAACATCAATGATGTGTATTTCAAAAACCTGATGTGCTAGCTTAATTCCCATTTCATATATGAAATCAGTGTAAAACTCTGCTGATCTGAAGTTCCCAGTAGCAAAGAAAAAATATTTGTAGACCGGTGATATTTATCAAGTTTCATAACTGGACTATTTTTCTAGGCATATTTTAATTCCAGATATTTAATTGAACAACAAGAAACTTTGACAGTTCTCTGCATGTGTTCTCCCAAAATGTGGCTAGAAAAAAAGCCTCTAAGCTTCAATTGTATGTTCTTTGTTTACTTTTCAGCTATAGCCAATGGAAACATAAATTGTCTCTCAATTCATAGCAACAAAATCCAAACTCCAGGATCTCTGTGGCAATGGATAGATAGGACTATAACAGCTTCTATTCTAATAAACAAAGAGGTGTGCAAAAGAGGACATTAAATACAAAACACTTAATGTCTATCACACAACCATTTTAAAAATGTTATGAGTCAAATTATGCTTGTCTTGTAATTTTCAAATTTGAAGTTACTTTAATATATTATTTACGTACTGCTTTTTTATTTAGCATCACTTTACTCTATTAATTACACAATGAAAAGAAATATAAAATACTGGTAATACACAAATGATGCTTTTTGACAGCACAATATAATACTCACTTAACAAAATGTGTACTATCTGTAATAAGATCCATTTTTCTCCAGTTAATCCTGCTATCTTGTTTCATACTAATGAAAAAAGAACAGAATTTACTTTAAAAAATACCCACAGCCTATTTGAATTACATATGAATACAGTTTTAATACAATGTGTGACATTCTCTTACTTTTTGCAGATTTTATTTCTGTACCTGAAACATTTCCATCATACACAAAATGTAAATGCTTCTTTAATCATCAAATGCCTAAATCAACTATATCTAGATTAGTTTGGTAAAATTATGAAGATAGGGATTGACATATAACTTTTTCTTCCTGCCTTGTTGCATGACTAATACAGTATATAATATAATTAGGAATTAATAAGAAGTCTGAAGAAAAACAATTGCATTGGTGCTGATCTTTGTACTCTGTAAACACGTATCATTAACACCTACTTTTTAATTGATATTTAGCTAATTCTTTTCTTTCTGAATCTGTTCAGATGAGCTAAAACTTAATCCTTAAGTATCACAGTCAAGGCAGAAACTAATTGTAGATGTGAGGCTATGGCACTGTAGAGCACACTCTTGCATATATTCACACACACTCATAGCTGTTGTCCTGAGAGGCACCTATCACACAAGGTGTAGACTCTCAGAGACTTGACTTCTGATTGTGATGCATCTGACAGTACAGCAACACAGTTTGTTCCAACACTGCTTTTCTGCAGATAGAGGGTCTTTAAGAAATCAACAAAAGTTGGGACACTTGTAGGATTTGTTTGCATTCACTTTAGTTGCCGCAGAAAAGCTATAGGTTGTTAACCCATTACTTGTTTGAATGAAATAGGCCTTTTTGTATAACTCCGAATCACACTTTTTTGATAATTAAACTTTTTTTTTAAAAAAACCTGCAGTTTACTACTTAACTCTGTACCGTTTTAGATTATTTTAGGTTATTAATTGGACTTAAACTGCTTAAATTTCAATAATAACTGGAAAAATCGGGATTTCCAAACCTGCCTGCCCAGAGCACGACCACTGGGATACTGGTGCCCTTCCAAGCAAGCATTAGCTATATATATATATATATATATATATATATATATATATATGAATATATAAAAACTACCGTTTAACTAACAAGAAATTCTTGGCTATCTCATAACAATCTAAGAAAAAATAATAATAATTATAATAATAATAATTTAATGAGGAAAAGATTGCAGTTGCAAAATAGCATAGATGGTAGCAAAATAGTGAAGGACAACCTTTGTGCTATTTCACAGTAATTACAGAATATCATAGATGGTAGCAAAACCAACTGCTCAAGTCAGCAGTATTATGGTTCAAGGACCACCTGAATTCTTTTATATATGTTTTGTATTTGAAATGATACATAGAAGAATAACAATTAACACTAAGCAATACCAAAAATTTAAAAATTAACTGTTTATTATTATAAAATTATCTCTTATCATAGAAAAAATATACCACAAATTATGAAATGGCTTGCATTTTGCTTATCACAGTCGTTAACACATCCTACTAAACCCTACAAAAACTTCATGTTGTGCTACAGAGCAGCTACAGGGTGAACAACTAGCTTTTCTTTCCCTTCTATTCTTAATCCAATTCATATCTGCTTTTGACAGATAACAAGTTAAATGATTTAAACATCACATTCACTATTTTAGTATACAGAACAGGATATTTAAAATAATTTAATAACACTGGCTTAATTTGAAACAAAAGTTCCACTAGGCCCCTCATGAAGAAAACATTATAATTACTTAAACAAAACAAGCCACATAGGTACAGAATATTAATCAAATACTCTACATATGTCAGGGAAAAACTACATGGAAGCATGCACTTAATTATTTTGTAAACCTGCTTAATCCATTTCAAGGTTACAGGTGCTATCCCAGCAGCAAAAGACATAAGGCAGGCACCAAGCTAGACAAGGAAGATGGTCCATTGCAAGGCATGCACATACTTACACTGGGCTAATTTAGAGATGACAATTTATTCAACATGCACATGTTTAGAATTTGGGAAGAAAATGGAGTAC
Source organism: Polypterus bichir lapradei (assembly GCA_026402145.1). Taxonomy (NCBI): domain Eukaryota; kingdom Metazoa; phylum Chordata; class Cladistia; order Polypteriformes; family Polypteridae; genus Polypterus; species Polypterus bichir. The sequence continues at coordinate 35,794,677 of JANRMT010062796.1, read as the reverse complement.
CATCAGATAACCTACATTACACAGACACACAGAGAACATCCACACTTCACACAAATGTATGTATGTGCTTTGAATCGAATTTGGATTCCGGGGAGCAGTAAGGCAGTTGCAGTAACTAATATGTCACACAATAACACATATAGAAATAAAAAGACATAATGAATGTACATTTCTCACCCAAATTTTTGGAAAGAAATATCAGAATTAATCTGCCTTATGAAATGGATCTGAACCTAAACAAAAAAAAGAAACCTTATCACTCTCAAACGTATCAAAATCGAAAATGTATTAATTTCTTAAAAACAACAATGAAAATTGCCTTTGTCAATTCAATTTTAAAAACATTTTTTATGTTTTACTATCCAGATTGTTTCATGAAGATGATAAATAAAGAAAAAACATTATAAAGGATACAGGATTGAAGGAAAGAATGAGAAAATAATCAACAAAATGACATGCACAATTATAAATAACATTACAAAAAAAATTTAATTATATTAAAAAGTCAAGCAGCAATGTACTGCTCTTTGCCTATTTTATGTCAGTTAACTTTTCCATAAATCATTATTCTTGTTTTTTTTTTTTTACCTGTGGATGTACTAGACTGACACGATGAAGAAACTGTCTTAAAATCAAACAGTCCGTTTTCAATGCTGCACTCCTCTCACATACCTAAGTAAGTCAAAAAGGAAACAATAAATGTGTATCATATGTGATACAATAAAAAAAAAATTACATAGCCAGGGAACATTAATTGTGTCACTGTCCATTAAATTACAATACATGTTTTAAATGTTGTGCTGTGGTACAGTATAAATGGGTGGGTTGTAGCATGCATGTTTATGTATTATCCTCCTAATTCACAAATAGCCCTACTCTGTGAATGACTTTATATACTATTGGTTCCCTGACACTACATAAATCCCCAGTTTCTCGTTTAAAGGTGTCACATGCTAAAAACCTTAAAGTTATGAGCACCTGCAAAAAAACTGGCGCAGGCCATCTTCTTGGGTCACAGACCAAAGCCTGAGTTCCAAACATTAAGTATACAGTATACTGTATATCCATGGCATGTACTTGAAAACTAATATCATCAAAATGTTGCAATGGTTCACTTCTTTTGGCCAAAACTTGTCTAGCTGGTGGTACTCTTTGATCTTTATTGACATACTCCAAGTAATCAATGTGTCTTCTTTGACAAATAATTAATTTGAAGTTAATCCTGCCTCCTTGGTGGTTTAATTTAACCCGCCATTTACTCCTGAAATAGCTCTATTCTTCTTTCAAGAAGTAAGCTCAGTTAATTCAGGATTAGACTAAATCTAGAACTATTTCTAACCATAACTGAGGAAGCACATTTCAGTTAGTGTGGTTTAAAGCACCTTTTTAGTCAAGGACGAGGCTTAATCTCTGTCTGAGAAACCCACTGGGTAATTCTAGGGCTGAGCCCTAAATTATAACATATTACTGTCTTAATAATGAAGCAATCCAAATGAAATAAAAGAAACTGTATTCCGTGTATGACAGAGTGAGGCATGGTGCTCTTCTGTCGAGATTGTCAGCGGGCAGAAGAACGTCAGCATCTGTCTGCCAGACTGGTGTCTATAGCAAGCTCCCATGTATACAAAGTTACTGCATTGGCAGTTCCCTTTTAAATTCAGTACAGGGAAGGATGGTGTACACCAGGTATGTGCAACCTACGGCCCGTGGGCCGAATTCGGCCCGCATACTGATTTTATACGGCCCGCAACGACTTTTCCAAATATCATTGAATCTGGCCCGTTAACCCTCTTGGTGATGCCTGTTTGTTCTTGTGGTATTGTTGGATTATTTTTGATAGTATGATGCGGCCAGTGCTTTCTGAAGTACTTTATATTGTGCTTCCCCCACTTTTACGGCACATCCGTAACTCTCGCACGTTTAAAGTGTGTAAGAGCTCGTAGTCACGTAGTCGTTGACTCTGCTGCATCTCTCTGCTCTGCTGTCGTGCGTAGCATAGTGCAGTCTTTTTATGGTTTTTGCTAGTGCTGTACCTATCTGCATGTTGTTTCGAGTTTCAAGCTATATCGGCCTAAATTTCAATACTTTCAAATACTTGTGAATTTTTGACCAAACCCTAATTAAGATGGTTTCAACAAAGAAGAGAAAAATGGACGCTGAGAGTCGTACATTTCAAGAGAAATGGACTGACGATTATTTTTTTATAATGCAGAAAAAAAAACCTCTTTGTTTGATATGCTTGGAAACTATTTCAGTTTTAAAGGAATACAATTTAAAAAGACACTACAATACAAAACACGCTAATTACAACAGTTACAAAGGTAAACTAAGAACAGATAAGATACAAAATTTGAAAAAATGTGTATCAGCACAACAGATGTTATTCCGCAAACATACTGTTGTAGCTGACAATATTGTTCGTGCAAGTTTTACCGTTAGCGAAAAAATTGCGAAGCACTCAAAACCATATTCTGAAGGTGAGTTTGTCAAGGAATGCCTTACTGCAGTAACAAAAGTTCTGTGTCCAGAGAAAAGCCATGAAATGTAAAAGATAAGTCTTTCTCGTTGGACAATAACCCGACGAATCGACAAAATGTCCAGTGACATAAAATTAAGCATTAATAATACTGCATCAAAATTTGAAGCATTTTCCATTGCTCTTGATGAGAGTACAGCCTCCAACGATACCGCTCAATCGGTTATATTTATTCGCAGAGTTGACTCTAGCTTCAATTGTACGGAAGAATTACTTGCTCTCCAACCAAAGAAGAATACAAGAAGAGGTGAAGACATTTTCCAGGAAGTAAAAACTGTTTTTACTGTATTTGATTTAAAGTGGGAAAAGTTATGTGGAATATCCACCGATGGAGCTCCATTGATGATTGGACCAAACATCGGAGTTGTTGCCCAAATAAAAACCGAAATATCAAGTAACAAAATCAATACCGAAGATTTGTCGGTATTGCATTGCATTATACACCAGCAAAACTTATGTGCAAAATCAGTTAAATTTGCACATGTGATGGGCACAATAACTGCATGTATAAACTTCATTAAATCCAGGACGCTAAATCACCACCAATTTCAAGAATTTCTGGCTGACGTTCTTTCTGACCATGAAGATCTTACATTTTATTGTGAAGTGCGTTGGCTTAGCAAGGGAAAAATGTTGAAACGTTTTTATGATTTGAGAAATGAGGTATCTCTTTTCATGGACATGAAAGGAAAACCTATTCCTGAGCTAGAAAACAAACCCTGGCTGTGTGATCTTGCATTTCTTGTTGACCTAACAACACATCTAAATGAACTTAATGCTAAATTACAAACTCAGGGACAAATGATTCGACTCTGGGAAAGCCAATTAAAGGAAGGCAATACTTATCATTTTCCCACACTTGCGAACCACAAAGATTTTGATTGTGAATTGTTTGCGAATTAATTACATTCATTAAGTGGAGAATTCAACACTAGGTTCCGTGATTTTAAAAATCAAGAAGCAAACTTGCAAATTTTCTCTTGTCCATTTGATGTTGATGTCGAACTACCTCCACTTTCATTGCAAATGGAATTAATTGAACTACAAGAGAACCTTGTCCTGAAATCAAAATTCAATGATATTGAATTACTTGACTTTTATAAAAACTACTAGCAGAATACCCGCGCTTCGCAGCGGAGAAGTAGTGTGTTAAAGAAGTTATGAAAAAGAAAAGGAAATATTTTAAAAATAACGTAACATGATTGTTAATGTAATTGTTTTGTCATTGATATGAGTGTTGTTGTCTTATCTCTCTCGCTCTCTCTCTATATATCTATATTATATACTAGCAGAATACCCGCGCTTCGCAGCGGAGAAGTAGTGTGTTAAAGAAGGTATGAAAAAGAAAAGGAAAAATTTTAAAAATAACGTAACATGATTGTTAATGTAATTGTTTTGTCATTGATATGAGTGTTGTTCCCATATCTATATATATATATATATATATATATATATATATCTATACTAATAAACGGCAAAGCCCTCACTCACTCACTCACTCACTCATCACTAATTCTCCAACTTCCCGTGTAGGTAGAAGGCTGAAATTTGGCAGGCTTATTCCTTACAGCTTCCTTACAAAAGTTGGGCAGGTTTCATTTCGAAATTCTACACGTAATGGTCATAACTGGAAGCTGTTTTTCTCCATTTACTGTAATGGAGTTCAGATGGAGGGGCGGAGTTCGTATGACATCATCACGCCTCTCACGTAATCACGCATTACGTAGAAAGCCAGGAAGAGCTACAAAACGCGCTTTAGAAAACATGCATTATATAATTAAGAAGGCAGCGAAACAATTAGAAGCGAGCGACTGACATATAAAACCATATTCAGCAGCATTCGACTGTAGCGCCCACGTCCGAGGTTCGATTCCCGAGAGGGGATGCACTAAGTATGTTCGCGCGCTTCTCGATTTATTTTAACCTCGCATCCCCTTAGTTTGAGACGTATGAAAACGCATGCGGTTAACGCAGAAAGACAGATCACCTATTCACCTATTGAAGCTTCATGAATAATGAATACTTTATTCGCGATCAATGATTGTTTTGGTAAAGCCATACTCAGTGTATTCATTAGATGAACGGTAAAAAAGTAAGAACGAGGGGACGGTAACTTACTGAAGCACACAAGCAAAACCACAATAGCACGCGGGCTCGATGTACTGACTTGCACGATCACATTCCAAAAAATATTTCTTTTCAAGTTCTATTTAGTCCATATGAGTCAAACTCAAGGCCCACGGGCCACATCCGGCCCGGCGTGTAATTATATCCGGCCCGCGAGATCATTTTATATACTGTATTATTGTTATTAATGGCCCGGGTATATGAAGCGCTGGTAACACAATAAACTACAGATCCCATAATGCAGCGCTTCAGCTGCCTTGCCGAACACTTAACACGTTAATCAAGTCTAGCTTATGATACTGTAAATTATTGCGAAGCTAGCCCACACGATGCCGAAGAGAAAAGTTGATTCTGAAAA
>JANRMT010062796.1:35744985-35779656 GCA_026402145.1 Polypterus bichir lapradei | reverse complement strand
GGATTGCCGCTGACGGACGGCCTTATATGGGCAGGCACTAAATTACAAACGCCAGCGGCAGCCTGTCTATGAACTTAATTTAAAGTTTAGGTTTACATCGTGCTTTGTTTCCGAAGTAGCAGAACTCATGAATATGGTTGTATATGTCACTCGCTCGCTTCTTATTGTTTCGCTGCCTTCTCAATTCTATAATGCATGTTTTCTTGAGCGCTTTTTGGGGCTCTTCCTGGTTTTATACGTACTGCGTGATTACGTGGGAGGCGTGATGATGTCACACGAAACTCCGCCCCCACGGCTTTCAAGCTCATCTCCATTACAGTAAACGGAGAAAAACAGCTTCCAGTTATGACCATTACGCATAGAATTTCGAAATGAAACCTGCCCAACTTTTGTAAGGAAGCTGTAAGGAATCAACCTGCCAAAATTCAGCCTTCCACCTACACGGGAAGTTGGAGAATTAGTGATGAGTCAGTGAGTGAGTGAGTGAGTGAGTGAGTGAGTGAGTCAGTGAGGGCTTTCCCTTTTATTAGTATAGATTTCCCATGTGACAAGTTTCCAAAGCTGACAGTTTTTCCTCAGAAAAGAATTAATCTATTTGGCAGCAACTATAAATGCGAGCAACTTTTTTTAAGGATGAACTTCGTAAAATCCAAAACCAGGATGCGAATTACTGATGAGCACCTAGAAAACACGTTGCGAGTTTCCACATCCACAATATCTCCTACTATTGATAAGCTTGTGTCCACCATGCAATCTCAATCGTCGCATTAATAAAGAGTTTTTATTAAATAATATATTAATAAATATTTGGTTTTTTTTTTTGGCCTTCTTGCATTTTCGATTTTCAGAAATACATATATATCCTAAAGTACTCCGGCCCGCGTAATCTTTCTACTTTCTAATCCAGCCCATAGTCCTGTCAAGGTTGCACATGCCTGCTTTACAACATCTTGCACAACAGACAGGAAGGTCATATTCAACATGCCAGATGGCTGCAAAGAAGGTAAAACTGCATCCACTGAATTTAAAGCCTTAAATTTTAGTTTGGCCACCTGAAACTAAGATTAGCAGTTATCACATGACCATACTTTTTTATGTTTTATTTTTTTATTTTAGAAATACTGTATTAAGAAATTAATTTGGTTTGTAATAGGCAGTATCTTCAAAAGACACTCCATTAATTTTTACCAATTAGAACTGAGCATTATGTAGCTTTATTGTAAAGCCATTCAAATTTCTCACTTACTACACTGGAGTTATCTCTAAACAAGGTAGCAAGAAGCATGACTAATAGTAAAAAGTATAAATGTATGACCCTAGTCCTTAAATAAGTTCACTGGATTTCAGTTAACTTGTATCTGATTATTAAAATCCTCCATCTCAAAATCAAATCCTTTTAAAATTTGTAAGTAGCTTAATCATCTTCATCAGTAAAACCCCTGCTAAACATTCTGAAACAACTAACTTTCTCTCAAAGTCACTGAGACCTTGTCTTTAAGACATTAGTGAACATATGGAACAGCTAACTACTTAGTATTTTATATAAACAAGCTTAGGTATAATTTGATGTTAACTGAGTAATTACTTTTATGATAACACCTGTATATAAAACATAAAAAGAACCTGAAACTGAAAGATGATTTGGAGTTGACCACAATATTTAATGAAGTTGTCAACTTCTTCAGATTCTTCAACAGGAGTTAAAGGAAACCCTGAAAGGTGGTGTTTTATCTCTAGGGAAAAATGCATTTAATTAAAATTAACTTCTTATACATTTACAGAGCACAAAAATAAATTATTTAAATGCAAACCACCACTTCTGATGGTTTGCATAATATTTCTGTTACAAGCCCTCCCATAAAAATGAAAATCTTTTCAGCATTTCTAGGTTATAACAGGATTGTTTGAATACCTGTCCACACCCAAATGCATGGCTGAACTGCTTCAAACAAACCCTTATATTACTCAATAGGCTATTAAGCAATTCTTGTGAGTTACCTAGCAGGTAAGTGATCTCCAGAAGGTTCCCCTAAGAAGAAATAGCCAGTTTTGTCTGGGATTTGAGAAAATGTCTGCAGGTGTGTACATAAAGAGCCATTTGCAATCAGAGCACACTTTTGCATATGCTGAGGCGCTTGGCACAGATGCATGGTACAGTAGGTTGGGTTAAATTTTACGTATATAATAGGCATGCCCCAAAAGTAAGCACCAAAGAGAAAGATAGAGACAGAGGGAGTGATTATTTTTTGGAAAATCCTACAAAATATAAGAATGACTAGAGCATATAAAAGCTTAGAATAAAAGTTAGTTGATCCATTGTACATTTATGCACTATGACAACTACTGCATATTATAGTTCACTTCAAAATTATTTACCTTGATGAACAGTATCATATTTCATCACTGAGCTGAATGGTCCTGCAATTGCAACTACGGACAAAACATCAAAATGTCAACTCAACTTTAGCATTAACTTAAGCCTGATGTGATTAACATACTGTATGTTTTGATCCTAAAAAAAGATATTAAATGATGTATTCAGCTTCATTAACAGACGTTTAACATGTTGGCAAAGCTTTATATCAGTTTCTAAGATATTTTTGATCAAAGCAAAAAGATTGTCTCCTTTATTTTTGTAAGGAATGGAGGGATCAGACATACAACCAGAAGTCAGATAGCTTATATATTATGGTTAAACAGCAGAATATCTATAAATAACGTTTTAAAATGCATTTATGAACAACATATGCCAATATATAATATCTTCACATAAATAGTTCTTTTTTGTCTTATAAAAAATGTACTTGGAAAGATTCAGATTTTATCTATAGAACATTAATAAAACAATGTGTAAAAAAACAGCAACTGGCTCTCTTGGCAGTTGCTAATTAAGCTTTGTGAATAGTGAATGGATGCCATGACCAAAAGAACTACCAGAATAGCAAGAGCTTGGGTCTGGTTTCACTGGAAAACACCTAAGAATTGAAAGAAATGCATATACACTGGTACTGAGTGAACAGTGTGGGAAGACAAACACTTATGGTAGATAGCAGACCTGGGGCCTCATGTATAAACGGTGCTTACGCACAGAAATGTTGCGTAAGAACTTTTCCACGTTCAAATCGCGATGTATAAAACCTACACTTGGCGTAAAGCCACGCACTTTTCCACGGTACCTCATACCTTGTCGTACGCATGTTCTCCACTCGGTTTTGCAGATTGGCGGCACCCAGCGTCAAAGCAATGCTACTGTTCCTGTATGGTTACTCCTTATTTTCCTGACGCGGCTTTATAAATACACTGAAACTAACCGCATATTGTTTATTAGTGTAATGCATCTGATTGTAATTAATCTGTAACAATATAATGGTCCAGGGAATAGCCATAGTATTCCAAATACCATAACTGCTTTAGCATTGTTACTCTCACTGCACCTTCTTCTTCTTTCAGCTGCTCCCGTTAGGAGTTGCCACAGCAGATAATCTTTTTCCATATTACTCTCACTGCACCACTCCGAGTATTTATATCACTGTATCTGAGTGTGAATCACAGCAGCAGCTGAGCTGATCGGAAAGAGAATTATTGGTGTACAGCTTCAAGCAGACGCTGTCTCAATCACGGAAAAACGTTTCAAAGCCTTTCCTGTACAGACCTCGCGGTTCAGAAACAGTTTCATCACAAGAACTTTAAACGCACTTAATCAATTGTTCCTTGTAGAACTGCTTGTACTTATAAGTACAGTACAATCACCCCACTGTAAACCTGCACTACAGTTATAATATCGCACAACCTGAGCCACTTTATAAAGCGCGTATTTACATATGATGACGATATAATTTTTAAGATGAAATGCAGCAAAATATGTTTATTATATTATACAGATAAAACTTTAACTTCATTTAAATAATCTATATTCTTCACTGGGACTGTCGTGAAGGATAGAATAATTAAACAAGTACTACGAAGATATTTCAATGTTCCTTAAACGTTTTGAAGAATCGGCGCTCTAAGCTTACAGATGGCTTAACTTCTATTACAGAGCTGATATGTGGTGATTGGGTATTTGGGGAAAGAAAAGCAAGGACTGCAGTGGCGGCTACGCCAATATATATTGAATATAAAACAGAAAGAGAAAATAACACAGCTAAAAACGCAGCGACAAATTGTGGCAAAAGTTAAATGCTTGTGTCATGAGCACGAGGCGGCTATGCAGTGTCTGCAACGGACGTGGCCATCCACCGTGCATAAGCTACCTTACTGACATTGGCGGGCGAAGGAGCCACCGATTCTTCCTCTGCCCAGTGCCACCACAAGCCTAGGGCCGCCCATGAGTACTGCTGCAATAAATTATTTCATCGAAGGTCGCACACAATCACTGCACCGTGAAAATCATGTTTAATAACGTGCTTTAACTCCTATCATCATAAAAATTATATCACGTATACATATCAGTTTTTTAGTTATTCAGAGCTGTAATATCACGAATGTAATGGATTCTGTGTCCAGTTGGAGGAAGAGAGCCTGTTTAAGAAGCAAGTAGTGATTCACACACATAATGCACATAGAAGATCAAATACAAAACAAAGCATTTAACGTGCTACTTTAATTACGATGGGATTTGAGAAACTGGTTAAATAAACGATTTTAGGATGAAGTTTATGATGTTCTACTTTAATGATAAAATAAACTACGTGATTAAAGTGGAAATGTCGAGATTGAAGTTGACATTTCGTGCTTTTTCCCCACTGTGTGCCTTTTTTTTCTCTGTACCCTAATAAGCTCCCATATGACACTCAGACGGTGGGCTACGACTCGTCTTTTCACGGCGACTTTGATATGTGACTTCTTTTTTATTTCCGGCACTGTGCGATTTTGTGAACGTGAGCTTTCAAGTTTCTCCAACACGCTATGTCAAACGATCAACTTCCTTTTGTTGATTATACCACGGTTTATTTGAACAAATACTCGTAGTATGTTTTTCCTTTGCCTCCACTTGGTATTCGCTGAAATTCTTATATTTTCCCCCATGCTTTTCCCATTGTCTTTTCGCAGAAGGCTGAGCTTAAGGGCGATTTATATTCATTTGCATATTCAAAAAGGTGTAATTCTGGGAGGAGTTGGGGTGTTACATAAAGCGTGTGCACGAGCGTTACTTTTCACGCTGATCGGGATTTATGTAGCGGAAGAACGTGGAAATTGGAGTACGCACAGATTCCTGCATTTGGATTTTTCTGTGCGTAAACACATTTCGGCTTTTGTGCTTACGCCATGTTATAGTGCGAGTTCTACGCACGGCGTTATACATGAGGCCCCTGGACATGCCTCCTGCTCTACAAGCAAAACCTTACTGTAAAAATGATGGGGGTACATGTGGAAACATGCCATGATCTAGTAGTACATAAAACAAAGATAAATTGATAAAGTATAGAAAAACCAGAAGGAGCAACAGCCAAACAACAGATTTGCACTTTCTTAATCATTTCTAAATTTTAGTCACATACCAGTAATTTTGCAGTTTAGGTAATCTTGGTTGAAAGATGAGACGTGGGATTTAACTACCAGCAGAAGGCCATTGTGTACTGCTTTCTTACTCCTTCTATTTTCATGGTGGATTTGAATTATCAGATACTTAAGCAGCTAGGAAATATGATGGATTTAAAAACAATATACACAAAAAGCAGCACAAAAGGTATGCAGGTAAGAAAAATGAACTTGTCTTGCTTTACTTCAAGAGTGAATACCTAGTACACTCTATACTTAATTTTTACAGAGAACCAGTTAAAATATGACTGTACTAATGCAGCTTTGATTTTACCGTACAATTCTTTTAACAACTCACAATATCATGAAGTGAGATGAATACATTTTTGGCAGACTGTACTGTCTCATAACATGAATTGTACTGTATATGCACTAAAACTCAGAAAAGAGATCACATACCACATACAGTAAAGCCATGACACAAAACTACTATAATATACTATACTACTATACAGTAATAATTATAAATCACAATGATTAACAATGAGCCAATATTATCAACAGCTTTTCTCTAAATGTTGTTAAAACAGTATACTTTGAAGAATCTAGCCTATAGAGAATTATATGTCAAATAAAAAATAAAAGGTTAAATACGGCATGATCATTCAGTGTTTGGTACTGTTGCCTCATAACACTGAAGATCTGGGTGCACATCCTACCTCTGACGTTATCTGATGCTGTATGGAGAATGCACAGACTCCTTGTGTGTCCTAGGGTTTTCTATGGGTATTCAAATTTTCTCCCAAACCCCAAATATATGCATGTTAGGTTAACTTGTAACTTTGTATTGACCCACTGAGTGAGGGTGTTAAAGGTTAGTACAGCCTGTGGTAGAACTGGCATGTCTTCAAAGATCACTGAGCTCCTGATGCCTGTGGGACAGGCTTTGTCCCCAGTCCTGTACTGGAATAAGTATCTTCAGGAAAATTAATTCATCATGAAAATAAAGAATGTAGGAATTTATTGACTGCAAATTTTTTCTGTCTCTTCATTCACTTATAAATTTGTCTACAAATAATTATTACAATTTGTATACTTACATTTATGCTTACATATACAATATCTCTCTATTATATAAAAAAATCTTGGGACAAGACGAGACCCGTTCAGAGAGACAAGACGTGACTTTCTCAGAAAGACACTTTCACTTCCCGCGAGACAAGACTTTGTGCCAAGAGATTTAACCATGCCTGGGGCCAGAAAAAGACAAAGAGTAGATGACAAAGTAGAACGTCGGAAAGAATTTAAAAACGTTGGTGCGATACACATGCAGAGCAGGTTAAAGATGATGGAAGTAAGAAAATTCGAAAGTCTCAAAAAAATGAGCGAAGCGAACAGGGGGCCAAGCCCCCTAGTCTGTTTTAAATTTGAATTGTATGTCTTACATTTATGGGCAGAAGGGTAGCAAAGTGGTTCAGGAACCCAGAATACTGGGTTTCAATCCTGTACCAGGTCACTATCTGTGTTGTGTTTGCATCTTCTGCCTGTATATGTATGAAATTTCTCAGTTTCCATCTTACATCCCTAAAGATTTGTTTGTCAACTTAATTGGTAATTATAAATTGGCTTTGGTGAGAGTGTTGCATTAAATTATGTTTTTAAAGCTGCATAGTTCTTGGTAAATGTTACTTAAAACTTTTTAATTTAGGTCTTGGTAAATGTTATTTACACCTTTTTAATATACTGTTAACAGCAATTTTTCCTGAAGAAAAGAGTATGAATGAGAATTCTACTGTACTTTTTAAAAAAATAAAATCTTTAAATTTGAGAAGCAGTTTGTGTCAAAAGGAACAAAAATACAGTACTTCATTATATAGTATCTTATGGTAGATAGCTCATTCAATTTCATATTACTTATTGTAATAAATTCACAGTACATTTCCAGTACACATGTTAAAAAATAGGACTTTTTCCAGTAGAACATGGGTAGCAGAACAGTGTTTGCTGCTGCTTCAGAGATTTAGTAATCTAGTTTCAAATCCTGTACCTAGATTTTAATTGTGTAGGATCTGAACATCCTAACTGTGCCTCTGTGAGTTTTCTTCACACATCACCAAAAATTACACGTTAGGATGACAGGTCAAAGCCCCCAGCATGAGTACATGTATGAAAACCTTGAGGCAGAGTTGTTCCCTGTACGGGGCTGTTTCTGTCTTCAAATTACAAAACTTCTACTATAGCCCATGTTTCTGTGATATAGTCTCCTTGCCTTGGACTAAGAGGGTTTGCAGATGACTGACTGAGATGCAAACTGAATAGCAGTAAAGGAACATGTGTAAAAAGATTAAATTAATAAATGCTGAAACAATTAGGCAACTTTCAAAATTAAAAGTAACATACAGTACATTATCTTATTTCAAGCTTTATTCATAGCTTTGGCATAAATCCTTTGCCAATCTTGCACAAGCTAAAAAACATTCTCTGACAAACGACACTTGTCTGTTCCATTCAAAACTGATGTGATTGTACATTGAAATATGTTAAACATCAAGTGAGTTACTGTTAACATCATGTCTTACCCGTGTCAAGCACTTAAAATGTCCAAGTATAGAACAGTTGCTCAAATCAATCTTAATAGAAGTTATGTATGCTCTGTTTTCATAAAAATAGGAATACATTTAAACATGTTAACAGCCACTTCCTAAGTGTCTTAATATCTGGACATAATGAATCGCATTAAATTAAAAAATTATAATGTGTGATTAAACACATTAAGTTAGTTTGTGAATTTAAACTATATTAATAAAACCGCATTTTGGATTTAAGTCATCAGACTTTAGATGCCAAAAATGTCACAAACATTGTTCATGAATGCCACAGATAAAAACCATTGCTAGTTCTATAGGAGTTACATACTGTACTGATATTTAAAACAATGTTCTGGTAAATGTTTATAAAATCACACTTCCCGCGGCCTGTACGTTTCATTGTGACACATCTAACAGGCTGTCATATCTAATTGCTTTACAGTTTTCGATATATTTAATGGTAAACTTTTTATCTAGTACTTGGCTTTCCTCAACGTACCTTAAGAGCTAATACCTTCATATTCGGGAGCAGAGAACGCCGTTAAGGTTTCCGCCCGTGAGAATGACAACGAAGCGGCTCAGTCGCTTGAACCGCCAAAACCATCATCTCGCGGGATTTACACAGGTTGGTCGATTTCTGAGGAAGAATGTGGTTTGTTAAATATCGCACTTATTTCCAAGCACTGTATCAGGCTCTGCTTTCCTTCACTTGATCCTGCTCGTAACAGCCATACGACTTTTGAACAAAAGTAAAAAATTTGCTATTCCACTAATTCAGCATAAGCCCATGTGTGCCAACGTTTTATCAGCTGCTTGTCGTTGTTGCTGTTGCTCTTGATTGATAATTCATATAAATTGAACTAGGAAGGCGATGGCGTTGTGCAATTAAAAACTTGGCAATATTTTTCCGTTTAGTACATCGTACGAAAATATTTTAAAAATGTATCATTTTTGTGAAATGTATAATTCATGTTCGTCTTGTGATTGCTCACACCATAAAAATAATATATTTTAATGTATACCTTTTTACGGTACATTTGTTTAGTCCGTCAGAATAAAGAGTAATGTGAAATACAACGTTAAAGAAAGGTGTCGCATCGGCCTTTCCGATTATTAAGTAACAGTAAAAAGAAGCCTTGAATGCTGGTACAAAAATGGGCTTTTGCGTCACTAAACGCACGGTAAGTGGTGTGATTTTGAAAATGCCCCATCCTTGAGCTTCGAATGTTTAATCTTTAAGGTTAACGTAATGTGTTTTATACAATGGTGAAACAAACAGACCACTTCCGTTGTTATTTGAAAGAACGGCCAGGATATGACATTATACACGTTTATAGTAAACGTTTTTTAAGCGTAAAAATAGCATGTTTTGCGTTGGCCGGGAATCGAACCCGGGTCAACTGCTTGGAAGGCAGCTATGCTAACCACTATACCACCAACGCTGGCTGAGTGCTCAGTTTCCCTAAACAAAACTTTCACGGCAACTAATGCATTTAGACTAAGCGCTCAATGGTAAGAAATGTGTTTAAATGTAGTAACAATGGCGACCACTTCAATATTATTTAGCTCCGCCTTAGTAAAACGGACAACAATGAAAGCATGTCGTGTCTGCTGCAATTTGTTCTTCGCGGACATAATGCAATAATAAGAAAACATAATGTATCATTCGCGGATTGGACCTGAGCGATACGACTTGCTCATGTGTCCTTGGACCCCCAATAATATCCACTTGCTAAGCCAGAGCACATACGTCACCGTGAAACTGACTAGAGGAGTGCGTGTAGTGAAAAATCCAAATCCTCTTGCAAAAAATCATATTCCTTGCCCATTATGCGCATGCGTAGAGCTTTCAAAAGTATCGGCGACAGTCCAGTATTGCAAAAGAACTTCTTAAAGGAGACGAAGAAAATTTCCCCCTTGCAACGTTAATGCTCTCATTACAACTGAATTAATTGGCACCAGAACTGGCAACGATCTTCTAGTGCTGGGGTTTTTAATCTGAGGACCAAAATTAGAAAACTGGTATAGTGCTGGGGCAAAGAAGAGGATTATTATCATAGTGACAACTGTCATAAAGTGACAAATAACAATGGCCACATAATAAAAAGTAAATGTTTTCATTTCCTTTCAGGCATATATTCTAACATAAATATTACTAAAAGAGAAAGTGGGAGACTAATGTATTGTTAAAACAGGTCTCTGTTTATCCATATTCCATATCTGCTTACTTAGAGCAGGGTCATTGGGCAACTGGAGCCTATCACAGCAACTACAGGGTGAAAGGCAAGAACAATCCCCGGGCAGAACACCATCCCATCACTGGGTGAACACACACACACAAACAGTTCAATCCAGCACAACCAGTCCACCTAACCTGCATGTTTTTGGACTCTGGGAGGAGCACTCAGAGGAAATTCACAAAAACACATGAAGAAAATGCAAACTCCATGCAGAGAGCACTTGGAGCCTGAACCTAAAATAAATATTATCATTAAAAACAGGAACATATTTCCGAGGTGCATCACTGCCCGCAGAAATGCTTAGTTTTAACTTAGTAAAGCTAAGAGAAATAATTTCTTTGGGTGTGATGATTTTTGAAAGTATAATATGAAAGGTCACTTAACTTTGTCATTTGACTCATGGCAGCAGTTAAGGAATGAAGTAGTTAGAAAAAATTAATCAATGTGGCTTATATGCCTTGTCTACAACATTTAAGAAAATAATATTTCTCAAATTAGCTCCAACATTAACAATATATTTTTTTCTAAATAAGTATGCAAATAGTTTAACATATTATGTCTTATGGTTAACAGTTCTATTAACCAAAAAAGCAATAATATTCTTTAAAATATATATATAAAGTATGTATACTTTATATGGGTAGTAGGATAAATACTGCTGAATAATTCAGTGAACAGTCTAGTTTAAATGTTTAACTCTGCTGACTAACTTTGTGCTGACTGCCTATTGCTTGTCTCACCCTTTTGATATTTTCTGGTGCTATTACACTTCTCAATATTCTAACAAACTTGTCTTTCACAGTCCCTGTAGATTGACATTTGTCAATCAACTTTTAAATATTGTAACAAGAAGGAATTCTTCCTCGACAAGACATGTTAAACTTAATACAAAATCTTAACTGCACCATTTAATATATGCCGTAAAGGCAAACACATAATAAGGAACCAACCAGTTCTCCATGAGCACTGAAGTTTCATTTACAGTTTTTATAATTGTGAACAAACATTTGCCTATACTTAAGATACTTTTTCTAAACTCTTAACATAGAAATACATGTACATCGCACAATTAGCCATAGTTAATTTTCTGCCCTTTTTTAATATTTAAGTTTCCTTTTACTGCAAATCACTCTGCATTTTTGTTTGAATGTGAAATTTGTGCATTTTTGGCAACATATTATCTAAAAGTGAATGAGCCATGTTTATTTCATAGAATGTACAGTAGAAAAATAATAACAGAATTGATGCAGTAAAAGCTTTATTAACAACATGAAACTGCTGCCAGTGATCAGCAAAAATCCAACGTATATGGCCCTTAGTTTCAAATGTATAAAAGTAAAATACACAAAAACAGTAAAAAAGACACAGAAGGGAGAAAACATAAAAATGGACAATCCTTTTATAATCTATATGCTTTTTTTGCATTTAGCCGCATATTCTTGTCAATATCACGTTATGTTGCCTCTTGCTATGCACCTCGGATAGAAACACTTGGCAAGCTTTATCCACCCCTGGAAGTCTTCACCTGACATGTCTCAGCAGCTGGCAACCACTGCATCCAGGAGTTAAATCGGATCATGTGGCCAATGATCATACACTTTTCACCTCCAGGCAGTCAAAAATCCTCAATGCTGTGATTAGGATATTAGGAGGTAATTAGGAGGGCAGGGAAAGTGAAACCATTCTTGGATGGACTGCAAACTAGTTTATGATGTGAATGGTGGAATGATACACTGTATCATGTAATCACAAATGTCCTTATGTTTCCTCTCACCTGTTTCCCTTCTGCTTCTTTGATCAGTTCTTGGTGGAGGCCATCTAAAGACAAAAGAAAGCACTCAGTGTTTTAAGGACCAATTTGGCATTTCTGCAGGACCAAACCAGCACTCAAGATTGCAGCACACATTGTGCTATTTGCTTCTCTCTGACTTGGCACATCAAGGGGCTGCCCTTTTCCCAATGACGTATCTTCCCTGTAGACGTGTTTTTGCCAGGTTAAACCCTGCCTTGTCTAGATAAACAATTTTATATGGAGCCTGATTAGCTGACAACTTCATGAAATATAAGATACATAAGAAATTTGACAAATGAAAGGAGACCATTCAGTCCATCAAGACTGTTTAGCTAATAGCTAAGCTGTCCTAATATCCCATCCAGATTCTTCTTAAAAATTGTCAAGGTTTCTTCTTCAAGTACATGTCTCAGTAGTTTGTTTCAGTGTCCCACAAGTCTTTGTGTAAAGAAGTGCTGTCTGGCTTCAGTCTTGAATGCACTTACCCTTATTTTTCACTGATGTCCTCGAGCACGTTATTCACCCTTAAGCTGAAAGAATGTTGCTGGATCTAGTTTATCAATGCATAGGAGGATTTAAAATACCTGAATTAGTTCCCCTTACAGTTTCCTCTGCTCGAGGCTAAACAGATTTAATTTTTTGAGTCTGTCAGAGTAGGACATGTTCTTAAGTCTTGGCGTATATAACTTGGTTGCTATACTCTGCAGAGCTTCAAGTGCTGCTATGTGTTTCTTGTACAGTGATGACCGGAACCACACACTATATGTGGTCTTTCTAGTGTATTATATAGTATGAGCATAACGACCCTTGACTTATATTCAACAGTTTTTATGATATAGCCGAACATTTTATATGATTTTTTTAATTGTTTCTGTTCATTGCTTACTCAATGAAAATGTTGTGTTAACATATACCCCTAAATCCTGATGGTGATAGCGTCTCCCATCTTGTATTCATAACTGATGTTCTTTTTGCCCATGTGCAGCACTTTGCACTTCCCTACAATAAACTGCATTTTCTTAAGTGTTGGCCCAGTTCTGAAGGTTGTCCAGAGAAAGAAATCAAATACAGTATTTTCAGTATATCCTATTGTATTGACTGTAACCCTTGTTTACAAGTAGAGTGGCACAATGTAAAACTCACTAAAGAATAAGACATAACAGATGTATTGGATAGACTTCATACATGGACGAATTGGTGCCAGAATTTTTTGACCTGCTGACCATTCAATTCGAAGGGAACTGTATACAAGTGTTTTATTCAAGCTCTGTGTTTGGTCAAGCAATGGTAGTCAGGCTCATGCTTTCCACATCGTGAAATACCAGGTTGTATAAGATAAAACCATCACTGGCCACAGTATTGCATTACAGTTTTTTTTACAATTGTTTCCAGACATGCCTTAATACCATCTTCCCTTTTTCAAAACACTTAACACAAACACTATATGACTACACTATGTGAACTAAACTTTGTATACTTTTGCAATGCTTTGATACAATATGCATTCAATCACCACTTCTTCCAAAACTCATGGATACCTCCCTCAGACAATATTCAACCCCAGCAAACATCTGTACAACTACTGCAAATTTTTCAGACATTTAGATACTCTGTTCTAAACAGTTAACTTTCAGTTCAAAATCTAACACACTGTAGATTGAAATATCCTGTATTTTGACAGAAATTAAACTATAAATATGTTTGAAATAGACAGATAATTCTGACCTTAGCAAAAGTTTATTCAGTTTTCTAGTTTGCACTGTTGTTGCAATCTATACAATAATGGCCATTGACTTTTGCATCTATATAGTTAAAATGTTGATGTAACGGTTGCTGAAGAGATTTTTTCACTATTACTGCTGCCTATGTGACTCATGGGTTATCACTTCATGCAATGTAGTTGTTTAACTTATTGAAACACTTGGTTGTCATTTCAGCTAAAGACCTACCCAGATTTTTTTTGTTTGTGCCTTGTAACCAGTGTCACACATGTGCTTGGGGAACAACTTAAATGCTTTTGTGAGTGTAATTTACTGCCGAGACATGAGAGGTCACTGTGTAATAATGTTTTCTCTTCTTCTTCCCCTCCTGCAGAAAGGAAGATTGACACTTCTCTAACGTTGACATCACTTCTGGGGTCAGACAACTGGACCCACCTCTTCCTCCCAGAATCCATCTTAAGAGGAAACAACGACATCTTGGGCAGACTGATTGACACAGACATCAGAACTTTACATGTTTTATTTTACGTCTTTTGCATAACTTTAATATACAGAGTTTGACTCTGGGTGCTCCGGGCTCTGGGTGCCCAAGACCCTTTATCTTGTGGTTTTGTCTCTTTATACCACATATACAAAAGAGGCCATGTTTAGATTGGAAATTGATTTCTTTAGCCAATATGAGAAAAATGGATGCAGCTAGAGCCAGAGCCAGAGGCAGAGGAAGAAAAAGACACCACAGAAGTGCAGGAACAGTTGTGTCTGATGAAATCAGAGCTACAGTAATCAATTATGTGGTATATCATTGTCTGTCCTTGAGAAAAGCAGGTCTAAGGGTTGAGCCAAATTTGCCTAGATTCACAGTAGTATCAAAACTCATGATTTTAGTGCAAACCAACAGGTACTGTGTAGTATTTACAACATTCTGATTGAAGGCATCTGATGATGTGTATATCTGATGATGATGTGGAAAATATTTACACCACAACAGGAGGATGCAATGATTGAGATGATCATTTCCAACAATGTCATCACACTAAGAGAAATACACAACAAAATGATCACAGATAACAATGTATTTTAGAACATTCACAATGTTAGCACTACAACCATTTCAAGAGTGCTAGAGAAATATCAGATTAGGATGAAAGTTGTAAACTGTCCCCTTTGAGAGGAACTCTGAGAGTGCCTAATAATCCCGATACCAATGTATCCAGTTAAGATATCTAAGGTGATTTTGAACAATACAGCACACACACAGGCATTTGTCTGAGATCTTGCACAAAACAGTTAGCTATGCAAATGTGATTAAGGGTACCTTTTGTATTATCTAATTTATTGAAGAGAGTAATGGAGCATGAAGCCAGTAAAGCTGAGTGCACATTCATCTTTGTGGATGAGGACGGTTTCAAGTTGGCAAAAAGACATGCTGCAAAAAGACTGTGACCAGGAAAAGAGTAACTGTAGATGCTCAAGGCCAGAGGGTGACTGACATCACCATGTGTGCTGCAATATCTGGTGATGGACTGCAACTACTTAAGCCTGTCATGGGCCAATAAAATACAGCAAGCCTTACTGCTTTTCTTGATGAACTGCATGAAAGGCTTTCAGCAGAATGAGAGCAAGAGTTGCAAAGTTTACCAGTTTTTGTGATTGTATGGCACAAAGAGACCTTTCATCATTCCCGCCCAGGTTACAGAATGGCTTAGAACACATCTCAGGATGATGTCATTATTCCTGCCTCCACACTCTCCTTTCCTCAGTCCCATTGAAAATTTTTTTTTGTATGGAAATGGAAGGTATATGACAGTCACCCACATGACCAGATGTCACTTCTACAGGAGCTGGTCATAAAATTAGAATATCATGACAAAGTTGATTTATTTCAGTAATTCCATTCAAAAAGTGAAACTTGTATATTAGATTCATTCATTACACACAGACTGATGTATTTCAAATGTTTATTTCTTTTAATTTTAATGATTATAACTGACAACTAATGAAAGTCCCAAATTCAGTATCTCGGAAAATTAGAATATTGTGAAAAGGTTCAATATTGAAGACAGCTGGTGCCACACTCTAATCAGCTAATTAACTCAAAACACCTGCAAAAGCCTTTAAATGGTCTCTCAGTCTAGATCTGTAGGCTACACAATTATGGGGAAGACTGCTGACTTGACAGTTGTCCAAAAGACGACCATTGACACTTTGCACAAGGAGGGCAAGACACAAAAGGTCATTGCTAGAGAGGCTGGCTGTTCACAGAGCTCTGTGTCCAAGCACATTAATAGAGAGGCGAAGGGAAGGACAAGATGTGGTAGAAAAAATTGTATAAGCAATAGGGATAACCGCACCCTGGAGAGGATTGTGAAACAAAACCCATTCAAAACTGTGGGGGAGATTCACAAAGAGTGGACTGCAGCTGGAGTCAGTGCTTCAAGAACCACCACGCACAGACGTATGCAAGACATGGGTTTCAGCTGTCGCATTTCTTGTGTCAAGCCACTCTTCAACAAGAGACAGCGTCAGAAGTGTCTCGCCTGGGCTAAAGACAAAAAGGACTGGACTGCTGCTGAGTTATGTTCTCTGATGAAAGTAAATTTTGCATTTCCTTTGGAAATCAAGGTCCCAGAGTCTGGAGGAAGAGAGGAGAGGCACAGAATCCACGTTGCTTGAGGTCCAGTGTAAAGTTTCCACAGTCAGTGATGGTTTGGGGTGCCATGTCATCTGCTGGTGTTGGTCCATTGTGTTTTCTGAGGTCCAAGGTCAACACAGCCGTCTACCAGGAAGTTTTAGAGCACTTCATGCTTCCTGCTGCTGAAGAACTTTATGGAGATGCAGATTTCATTTTCCAACAGGACCTGGCACCTGTACAAAGTGCCAAAACTACCAGCACCTGGTTTAAGGACCATGGATATCCCTGTTCTTGACTGGCCCGCAAACTCGCCTGACCTTAACCCCATAGAAAATCTATGGGGTATTGTGAAGAGGAAGATGCAATACGCCAGACCCAACAATTCAGAAGAGCTGAAGGCCACTATCAGAGCAACATGGGCTCTCATAACACCTGAGCAGTGCCACAGACTGATCGACTCCACATTGCTGCAGTAATCCAGGCCAAAGGAGCCCTAACTAAATATTGAGTGCTGTACATGCTCAAACTTTTCATGTTCATACCTTTCAGTTGGCCAACATTTCCTAAAATCCTTTTTTTGCACTAGTCTTAATTGACATTCTAATTTTCCGAGATACTGAATTTGGGACTTTCATTAGTTGTCAGTTATAATCATCAAAATTAAAGAAATAATCATTTGAAATACATCAGTCTGTGTGTAATGAATGAATCTAATATACAAGTTTCACTTTTTGAATGGAATTACTGAAATAAATCAAATTTGTCATGATATTCTAATTTTATGACCAGCACCCATAAATACAATAGCTACTTGGTGCATGAACATTACAGTGAAAGACATTCAGGGCTGGATATGTCACTCAAAGAGATTTTTTGCTCAGTGTACAGGTATAGCTGGAGATAGCATTTGGTGTGATATTGATGAAAATCTATGGACAAATGCAGAGGACAGGATGGATATACATAATTAGGGCTACAGCAGACTTATACTGGTTGTTTCATGCGTTTTCTTTTCACTTGCTGTACTGGACATGAATAAATGTGTACATGATGTGACCTACTGTAAGAGTTGTAATACTTCTTTCTTTTATTTTACAAAGTAACAGTAAATTATGGAAAAACAGAGGACACAGAAACACATAATATATGTATTTTGTGATGCTTCCATTTTTGTGTTTTGGTTGATTGTACAATGAGTGATAGAGTAGTCTTATGGGAGGTAGCATAAATCACTTTTGGGTAAAGTAGGAAGCGTTTTTTGTGGTTGAAGTGCATTTTGCACCAAGAGTTAACTGATGTGCTCAAGCGCGTTTTGTAAAGTATACTGTACAAAGAGTTTTGATAAAGTGGGCATGGTATTGAGACAAATCTGAAAACAATTGTAAAAAACTGTAAGATCCTGCTTTTTCCCTTCTATCTAGACAGGGTTTGGTGGTATACCCCCCTCTAGCAGGCATTTTTGGTACTACATGCTTTACAGTACTTGGGACTCCTAGTAATAACAAAAGCATAGATTAATCTGATTTTGACATGCAAAGGTATTGAAGACTCCGAGCATGTGATAAGGGGATGGAATTACGATCAAAAAGTTTGGAATACAGCATCAAAACCTTCTTAAATACAATACAAATCAACAAGGAAAAAGTTCTGTAGGGTAAGTTCCAAACCATACTAACAAAAAATAAATAAATCAGTAGTGGTTAAGAGTAAATATTACTAAAAATGTAATTTGGGAGTAGAAGAGACTGTTAAAATGCATAGAAAAGTAATGCACCTTCAACATATTTTACAGATTGATGAGAAATTAATTAAAGAACACACATACACCATTCAGGGCCAACAGATGGAGAAGAATTAATATGTTGTTTTTAAGAAATAAAAAGGTTAATTACAATTTCCCTTGTGTTAATTTGCACAAAGGAAGGAGGAAAACTGAAAGAAAAAATTAAAGTAGACTTTTAAATTCAGATGTTTTAAATACAATGGAAAATAAAGTAAAATTAGAACAAAAAAGTGAAAAAGGAATGACATTTTCAGAAAAGTGTGAAAAGAATAAAAAAAATCCAGTCTCTGCCATTATAGTCAATTTGCTCTGTTTTTGCAATGTTGCGTCTCAAGCATGTATTATTACAAGAGAGTCATGCAGTCAAACATTGCTGCAATCGAATGTCGTTGTCATCATTCTGAAACTGTCAAATCGCTGCTTTACATTAATCACTTCCTCATCCTGTTCTCACCAGTTGTGGCACATCTGTCGTGTCCTCAGTTTTCAGTCTACAGATATGACAATGTTGATCCACTCAAAGCATATTAAGCACTGAAGCAGATGAATATGCAGACGTTTGGCAATACAAACAACATGAAAACAGCATGTCAGTAGTTAGGATGGATGGATACTGAAATACATCAATAAATGGACTTGAATAGCTTGTAATATTAACTTGAACAGTCAAAAAAACTAACAAACAAAAATTGGATATGAATAAGAATTTATAACTTGGAGACATTTCACAGTAGTCTTAATGTAGCTTTACTAGGCTGTAGCAACCCAAAACTCAACCGCAAAGGTATGGATTTTTCAGCTGATTTTTATCATTGCAATGTTTTAAAGATACTATCTGCACTTTAAATAACAAAACTAATATATTACCTTATACTTAAAGTACCTTGACTACAAATAGCTTAATAAATCCATTTTTTATTACACTCAAGTCTAATATTCAATATATTTTTAGATCAACTAGCAATGAGCACATTATAATTTCAAAATGTCCAGAACGTAAGTAAATGAACTGTTGTCTTATTAAGGCAATCTAAATGAAAGGCACGAAACAAGACTGGTCTTGTTCTAATTTCTTTGTTGTAAGAAATCTTTTTTCCTTGATATGAGCTATTAAGCCAGGTGGCTTTAAAGATGCCAAATTCCACTCACTCTCATGCATAAAGTGAAAGAGAAGCTCCAGTGTATGGATAAGCATTGGAGTAATTAGCAGAGTGGAGGAGCCAACTGACTTGTGTGCAGGCATTCTGGTAGTCCCAAAGAAAAACAGTGCTGTGTGGATATGAGTTGACTTCACCAAGTTAAATGAATCGGTATGCACAAAGCAAGTGATCCATATTTACCCCTTCTAGTCTATAGATCTACACCTCTACACAATAGGTACAGCCCTGCTCAGCTCCTTATGGGAGGTCAGCTCCATACTACTGTACCAATACTCCCACAACTATTGAACCCTTCAGTTCCTGATGCAGTCGCAGTTCCTGAAGGGAAAATAGTATAACAGATATGCAGAACTTTAACTAAAGGCACAAAGTCAGAAGTTGCCAGTTGAAAGTGAAGTCTGGGTGATTGATTCTAACCTACATGGAACAGTGGTTCAAGAACATCCAACCCAATTATCATATTTGGTTGACATGCCTCATGGAACAATATGCTGCAACCTAATACCTGTGCAGCCACCTGCTACAGAAAGAACAACTATGTGCCAAAACCTTTGCCTTTCACTGCTTCACCATTGTCAGAAAGTAATGTTTTATCAAACCAGCCCTCAATACCAAGAACCAGATGTGGGAGACCCATAGTTAAGCCTAAAAGGCTGGACTTATAATGACAAAGAATGTAAGTGACAATTTTGTTAAGATGAAATTATATAATTTATGTTAAATATTGTTTAAGAAAGGTGTTGCTTTCTAAGATGTGGGATAATTTGTATACAAAACTGGTAAGTGTTAGGCTGCAAGAAGAGATGCTGGGTGCTGGAAAAGACAAGCACATGGACTCTTGAGGCTGTAAGACTGTGCTTGTTAAGTAAACGTTAACAAGTTCCCACAGCAGAGTGTTGAACTCCGTTGTTGAACATGATTAGGTCGAGAAACCTGATAGCTTTTGCAATTTTAATAGCTCTATTGCTGGCACCGCTGCATCAAGACACGAGTGGATATGAGAAAAAAACCAGCAATGGTGGGACCGTGACGGTTTCTCTTGGGTAGAGCCCCTTTATTGTTGTGTTGCCTCGCTGCTGGTGCTGGCTGATGACGGCAACACTCAGCACATTTGTATAGCCAAAAAGAAGCATGAATTCCGAATCGGATACACATCCGACCCAAGAACACGCATGAAAGTGACTCAAATCTGATTTGAAAATATTCGATTTGCGTGTCCATGCAGCCCTGAAAACATCCGATTTGTGTCACCATAAGGCAAAAAAATGCATCTGAGGCATTTAAGCTCGGTAATGCGAACATAGTCTAAGTTTACTGTGAATGTTGTGACTGAAGTTAATTACTGTACCGTCGACGCTAAGCACCGCAATGTATTCTCTGCTCTTTCCGTGGTTTGCTATCCTTAAAAGCACTGATCGCCTTTCGTCGCACTAGTTGGTAACGCATGCGACTCTGAAGGCTTGCCATTTATATTGGCACCCCTACCACTGGTGATGTAATGCTAGGTCATTCTTGGGTGGCCTATCCCTGGCTGACGTAAGTTGTCAATGCCACTACAATACATTTTGCCTAATCAATACTTTTTGAAAAACACGATGGGAAAAGGTGGTCGTGGGTATTTATTGATTATAAAAACCACCCCAGTCCCCAAACCCGTTTCACGCATCACCATCCACATTCAAATCCGTATGTGCCCCCAACCCCACACTCCCCAAACCGCCGTCGTTGCCTTTCTGTCAGCACTGGGCAGTTGTCTACACCTTTTTCCATGTGTTTATAAATTACTGTCATCAGCAGCTTTAAGTATTTCATTCGTAAAGTTTTAAAGGGTTGTTAAGCGAACTTAGACATTATATGCACCAAATTGTCTACCTAATTGTATAACTAGTGATCACGAAACGTTCACTCTTACTCATTTTACTCCAAGTTAATGAAAAGCATGCGTAGAACAACACACGTGCATTCTACAACCTTATGCATTACATTAAATCACAAAAAGTACCACAAAGTGTAAGTTACTCAGTCACATAACACTCAACACTATGTTATATCCTTATTTCCTGCTCAGCCAAAACCCTACAGTGGCTGAGAAGCGCCAAGAGGCTGGGCGCCATTGTGGCTCTGCGTCTCCCGCGTCGGAGCCAAAATGGCGGTGACACTCGCTCAAGCTTTGCGACGAAGCTGGAAGCAGTTCTACTTGCATACTACAGGAGGTGCATGGGAAATCTGCTTTGTGTGTTAGGTGTCGTGTAACGCGGTCGCCTGCATCTGTCAGTGTTCTTCAGACTGCTGTCAAGAAGTTATAGTTCATTATATTAAAAAAGGGCAGTCTGAAGCAATGAGCTCTGAATCGGGTCTAGTGTCGGTGGACTACGAAATATTCGGAGATGTGCAAGGTACGCATTGCTTGTGAAGTTGCCCTGGGTTTAGGAATAGATACTGTACGCTGAGACAGGTTCCCCTCATTGGCGTACACGCCCCTTTTTTTTATAAATTCTGTTGTCACTTCGTTACGGAAGCCGTGAAAAATAGTCTGCTTTTTGTGGTCCTGTTGTAGTATTTCATCTTATCCAATATATTTCAGAATTCTAAATATATGTAATATTTTTCTTTCAGGAGTATTTTTCAGAAAGGTATGAGCTGCTGGAATGAAAAAAGCTGTCTTGCCTTTTTCCTAGCCAAGCATGCAGTGACATTTTTAAAGCAACAGCTCAGGTCAGGTCATATAGTTTTTTTTCTTGCATGATATAATTCATTAAAGTACAGTATATTACAGCGCCCATTTTATTTGATATCCAGTGTTAATGTTATACTGTAAAACCAACTTCACTGAGTAATACCATCACAACCTGGTTTTATTTGGGCACTAATGAACAGAATATCCTATGTTATAGTTTGGAAAATCCATCTTTCACGTTGTAGATGCCCCAGCTACAAAAATAAAAAGTAAGCGTGGATTACATGTTGTTATTTCAAGAGTTAGGGCTTAAACTTTGTTTTACTAAAAAGATATTCTCTAATTTCTTATATTTCAAATGTTACTAATTAAATCTTGGAATTTTAATCTTTTAGCTATTTATTTAGTAAATAGCACACTTTCATTTACAAGGACAGTCCACTGTACACTATAATTAAATCTTCTGGAATTTTCATCTTTTAGCTATTTATTTGATAAATAGCACACTTTCATTTACATGGACAGTTCACTGTACTCATGTACAAAAACATTCTCAAAAACACATAACTTGAAATAAACTATTGAAGTATGTATCGATTTAATCGCTAAATCCAGTTAATGTAATTTTTAAATCATGGGGAGTCAGTGCATTTTTAAAATGTAAAAAAAGTTGGACACTGTGTAAAATGTAAACAAAAAACAGAATGCAATGATTTGCAAATGTCATAAACCCATATTTTATTCACAATAGAACATAGAAAACATATCAAATGTTTAAAAATGTAACATTTTAATAAAAGGATAAGTCTATTTTGAATTTGATGGCAGCAGCACATCTCAAAAAAAGTTGAGACAGAGCTATGTTTGCCACTGTGTAGCATCCACTCTTCTTTTAACAACAGTCCTTACATGCCTGGGAACTGAGGAGACCAGTTGCTGGAGTTTTGAGAGACTAATGCTGTCTCATTCTTGTCTGATATGGGATTCTAGCAGCTGAATAGTCCTGGATCTTCTTTGTCGTATTTTTCATTTCATGATGTGCCAAATGTTTTTAGTTAGTGAAAGGTCTGGACTGCAGGCAGGTCACTTCAACACCTGGACTCTTCTACTATGAAGCCCTGCTGTTGTAATAGTTTTCGTATGTGATTTAGCATTGTTAAGCTGAAATATGCAAGGCCTTCCCTGAAAAAGATGTTGTCTGGATGGGAGCATATGTTGCTCTTAAACCTGATATACCTTTCAGCATTGATAGCGCCTTTCCAAATGTGCAAGCTAACAGCTACATAGGCACTAATGCACCCCTCTATACCATCAGAGATGCAGGCTTTTGAACTGAGCACTGATATCAAGCTGGATGGTTCCTCTCCATTTTAGTTGGGAGGACGCGGCATCTACTGTATGTTTTCCAAAATAATTTCAAATTTTGATTTGTTTGACCGCTGAACAGTTTTCCACTTTGCTTCAGTCCATTTTAAAGAGATTTGACCCAGAGAAGATTGTGGCGTTTCTGGATCATGGTCACATATGGCTTCTTCTTTGCATGATAGAACTTTAACCTGCATTTGAGGATGGCATGGGAAATTGTGTTCACAGACAATGATTTCTGGAAGTGTTCGTGAGCCCATACAGTGATTTCCATGACAGAATCATGCCTGTTTTTAATGCAGTGCTGCCTGAGGGCCAGAAGATCACGGGCATCCAATACTGATTTTCGGCCTCATCCTTTGTACACAGAGGTTTCTCCAGATTGTCAGAATCTTTTGATATTATGTATTGTAAATTATGATATTTTGAAAGTCTTCACAATTTTACATTGAGAAACATTATTTTGAAATGGATCCGCAATCTATAGGTACAGTTTTTTCAGATTGGTGAACCTTTGCCTATCTTTGCCTGTCTTTACATCTGAGATACTGACTTGTTACCAGTTAACCTAATTAGTTGTAATGTTCCTCCAGCTGTTTCTTTTTAGTACCACTTACTTTTCCAGCCTTTTGTTGCACCATCCCAACTGTTTTGAGATGTGTTGCTGCTATCAAATTCAAAATGAGCTAATATTTTTTATGAAGTGTTGAAATATCTCACTTTCAAAATTTGATATTTTTTCTGTGTTCTGTCTATACTAATAAAAGGCAAAGCCCTCACTGACTCACTCATCACTAATTCTCCAATTTCCCGTGTAGGTAGAAGGCTGAAATTTGGCAGGCTTATTCCTTACAGGTTACTTACAAAAGTTAAGCAGGTTTCATTTCGATATCCTACGTGTAATGGTCATAACTGAATCCTACTTACGTACATATATACATCCTTAGCCAGCAGCTCGGTCGCCGTGTGAGGCAGCGTTGCGTCCTCCATCCCCACGCCTCCCACGTAGTTGGCTGCCTCCCCATATAAGGCCATCCGTCGCTCCGGTCTCTTCATTCCCTTCCTTGCTTCACCATGGTATTCATGTCTCCCTGCTGATAACTGCAGCCTTTTTATTTAATCCACGGCTTCTCCGCTGTTTTATTGTTCATTTATTACGATTACAGTTATTGTGTAGGTATTTTAGACTTAGTTTACTGTTCAGGTACCCATTTCCTTTACCATTCCAACCGTACCCCCATTAACATGTCTATCGAGGTGATCATCATCAATCAAAGAACTGTCACTTACCGAGTGGTTTCCACGCCCGGAGATGGCGCCTGCCTTTTCCATTCTCTGTGTTACATATTGCACAACCATATCAGGCTCACTTTCTATATCCGGAGGAACATTGTGTCTTATGTATTGAATGACTGGGACAGGTTCAAGGTGTGGACTGATGACGGTACAGGAGATAATTATACTACACAGGAGTACTATAAGAGTGAAATGCTTAAGCCCTTCACCTATGGTTCTGCATGTGAGTTGATGGCTGCCGCTGAATTGTTCGGTTGTCACTTTCAAGTGTACTGAAATGGCCAAATATTTTACACCTTTGGAGAACCGCCAATGCCTCTAAAACATTTTAGATTCACAGGTGACGATTTGACTAGTGGACACTTTGATGTTTATGAATGTTTCAACTCTCAAAAGCTGGATGCGAAGTTATCAATGAAACCAGTTGTATGCTTACAACACTTGACAGATGCGGAATGTCACTTCAACACAACAAGTCCTGCAAATACTAACGTAATTGAAACAAACCATGAAACTCAAACCGATTATGACAGCAGCAATCCAAGCTGTGAGAAAACAGTAAAAAGGAGGCGTGTCAGACGTCGTGGTACATTTTCTGATGCAGCTAGACAGAAACAACTTGGTGACGCTGCCGCCAAATATTCACAGAAAAATCCACAAGTCAATAGACACGCTGTCACTAAATACTCACAGGCAAATCCGCAAGTTCATAGAGACGCTGTCGCTAAATACTCGCAGGCAGATTCACAAGTTAATAGAGACGCTGCCGCTAAATACTCACAGGCAATTCCACAAGTTCATAGACACGCTGCCGCTAAATATTCGCAGGCAAATCCACAAGTTAATACTGGGAATGCCTGTTAAACATCTTAGATTCATGAGTACCGATTTGGGTAGTGAACACTTCAATGAATTAAACCTGTTATCTTTACAACGGTTGACAAACACGGAATGTAACTTGAACACAACACGTACTCCAAATACAAACCTGATTGAAAGAAATAATGATAATCAAATCCTTGATGACAGCAAAACTCATAACAGTGACAAAACAATTACATTGACAATCATGTTAAGTTATTTTTAAAATGTTTCCTTTTCTTTTTCATAACTTCTTAACACACTACTTCTCCACTGCGAAGCATGGGTATTTTGCTAGTTGTGAATAAATATGGGTTTATGAGATTTGCAAATCATTGCATTCTGTTTTTATTAAAATTTACGCAGTGCCCCAACTTTTTCAGGGGTGCGGAAATCCAATGCCCGACTCGTCTGACACGGGTAAATTGACCGTCGGACAAGCGTGTTTTTCTGGTTTGAGTTGTCCGTGGACAAGTGCAATTTTCTGGAGAAAAAAGAATTATATGTGCTGTGCAGGGCACATTTTTACCACTACTTTCAAACTTTAAACATTTGGGTACGTACTTCGTGCGGAAACAGTCTACTTAGGCATGTTTTTCATGTCAGATTGGTCTTCAATATTGTTTACAAAATGACGGCTGATTTTTCAAAGGGGAAGCACTCTTATGGTCTTACATAAGTATTTTACTCTACTATTTACACACTTGGAGATGCAGTCATTTTTTTTCATGCCGACATTACGATGTAATCTGATAATTTTTCATTATAATTGATAACTTTTATATATTTTTGATAAAACTCATTGTTTCTACATAAAAATGCGGTCATTTTACTTACAATGCAAATGTTTTCACCACATAACAAAGCTTGTTAGGCAGTTGATCTTTCCTGAAATTTGCGATTTCGCGTAGGTTGTAATATATTGAGGAGTTAAGAAATTTATTGCGTGAAAACATTAATTTTGATGAGCCGTCTATAGATCGTTTTTGATTAGAGAATTTTTCATATAAAACAAGTTGGTTTTGCTCTGTCAGTTTATTAAAAACTAGCAGAATACCCGCGCTTCGCAGCGGAGAAGTAGTGTGTTAAAGAAGTTATGAAAAAGAAAAGGAAAAATTTTAAAAATAACGTAACATGATTGTTAATGTAATTATTTTGTCATTGATATGAGTGTTGTTGCCATATCTATATATATATATATATATATATCTATATCTATATATATATATATACAGTATATCTCTTTATCTATATCTATATCTATATCTATATATATATATATATATAGCAAAATACCCGCGCTTCGCAGCGGAGAAGTAAAAAGAAAAGGAAACATTTTAGTCAAAGTCAAAACTTGAATATATAAAGTCAAAACCTCAATATATAAAGTCAGCGTCGGAATTTATAAAGTCATTCCTGATTATATAAAGTCAACATCGGAGTATATAAACTCATTCCTGAATATATAAAGTCAAAGTCAAAATATATTGATTGAAACGACTCTGAACTGAACTAAGTTAACAAAAACGTATTCAGAAAAATAAATTAAAAAACACTGTTCAGTTAATGTTTTGAAAATGATGCATGTGCCCTGCCCAGGATTTTTTCCTGCCTTGCGCCCAGTGTTGGCTGGGATTGGCTTCAGCAGACCTCCGTGACCCTGTGGTCGGATTCAACAGGTTGGGAAATGGATGGATATTCCAGCGCTGACTTTGTATATTCTGACGCTGACTTTATATATTTAAGTTTTGACTTTATATATTCCAGCGCTTACTTTATATATTCCGACGCTGACTTTATATATTCAAGATTTGACTTTATATATTCCAGCGCTGAATTTATATACTCCGACGCTGACTTTATATATTTAAGTTTTGACCTTATATATTCCAGCGCTTACTTTATATATTCCGACGCTGACTTTATATATTCAAGTTTTAACTTTAAATATTCCAACGCCGTCTTTATATACTCGGGTTTTGACTTTATGTATTTGGGAATGACTTTATATATTCAAGTTTTGACTTTATATATTCCAGCGCTGACTTTATATATTCAAGTTTTTACTTTATATATTCAGAAACAAGTTTTGACTTTATATATACCGACGCTGACTTTATATATTCAAGTTTTGACTTTATTTATTCCGACAGTGACTTTATATAATCAAGTTTTGACTTTATATAGTTAAATGTAGTCATCATTGCATAAATTTTTCTTCACCATACAAATGTAAAGAGTAAATTCGCCTTACATTCCAACCAAAGATATTTGTGTCGACTAAATAGAACTTGAAAAGATATATTTTTTCGAATGTGATCGCGCAATTCAGATCGAGTTGACGCGCACGACGCATCGAGCCCGCGTGCTATTGTGGTTTCGCCTGCGTGCCTCAATAAGTGACCCTCCCCTCTCTCTTACTTTTTTACCGTTCATCTAATGAATACACTGAGTATGGCTTTACCAAAACAATCATTGATTGCGAATAAAGTGTCCATTATTCATAAAGCTTCAATTGGTGATCTGTCTTTCTGCGTTAACCGCATATTTTTTCATACGTCTCAAACCAAGGAAAATGAATCGGGAAGCGCGCGTACATAATCAGAGTAGCCCCTCTCGGAAATCGAACCTCGGTCGTCAGCGTTAGAGGCGAACCATTGCGCCACGGCATATGGTTTGTCTATTTGAGAGTATGTAGATCGGGGTATATATACCTGCGCTTCGCAGCGGAGAAGTACTGTGTTAAAGAAGTTATGAAAAAGAAAAGGGAACATTTTAAAAATAACGTAACATGATTGTCAATATACAGTAATTGTTTTGTGACTGTTATGAGTGTTGCTGTCATCAAGGATTTGATTATCATTATTTCTTTCAATCAGGTTCGTATTTGTAGGATGTGTTGTGTTCAAGTTACATTCCGTGTTTGTCAATCGTTGTAAAGATAACAGGTTTCATTAATCGATTCGTTTCTTACTGCATCAATAAACAGCTCGTCTTCTTCTTTATCTGAGACCTGACACACTGCATGCACGGGTTTTTTTTTACACTGTCTTCCTTTAGCGGGACATTGACTTTTTCCACCGTGTGCTTTGTTTCCGCAGTAGCTGCACTTATGAATATGCTTCTATGTATCACACGCTTCATATTTTTTTGCTGCCTTTTCAATTGTGTAATTTGGTTTTTGTTCAGCGCTCTTTGGAACTGTTGCTTTTTGTCTGTGCACTGCGTCATTTCACGTGAGTCACTCGGTGTACATGCATCGAAGCTTCTTAGCTGTGCCGGTGCCATCTTGTGCGATGTCCACGGCTGTATTATGTTAGCTAAGACCCGGCACTTAAAAGTTTCTCTCGCAGTTTCGCCGAGTTTGTGCCAAACACCACCCTGACCATCTCATCTTCCTCTGCATAAGCACAGTCCTTCACCCGTGAATATTTAGCAGCAGTGTTTCTATTGGATTGCCGCTGACGGACGGCCTTATATGGGCAGGCACTAAATTACGTGGGAGGCGTGACTCCGCCTCCCATGGGCATCGAGCAGAAGTCTATTATAGTCTTTGGACGAAAAAATAGGTTCCAGTTATGACCATTACGCGTAGAATTTCGAAATGAAACCTGCCCAACTTTTGTAAGTAAGCTGTAAGGAATGAGCCTGCCAAATTTCAGCCTTCTACCTACACGGGAAGTTGGAGAATTAGTGATGAGTCAGTCAGTGAGTGAGTGAGTGAGTGAGTCAGTGAGGGCTTTGCCTTTTATTAGTATAGATAAAGAAGAAAACATTCTAACGATTTCCAAATGTTATGAAATATCTATAAAAATCTTCACTTAGGTGCGATTATTTTTTCCCCGACAACATATGTAATATTTACTTCTTTGGAAATGTACCATCTTGCGGAATTTCGAATACGTCATTAGGAATTACCTGTGTAACCCATAATGCACTGCGGTAAGCACGTTTTTCTCGCTATATGCGTGTTGCTGAAACTGAAGCAAGTAGCATCGCGGATGAGAAATGGATCGTTTCTTGATTAAAACTAGCACAACAGGCCCTGAAAAACCTGACAATGAGGACAAGAAAAGGAAAACAAAAGTTGAAAGGGACCATGAGTATGATAAAAAAACGAAAACGGTCTTTTCAATTGCAATGGCTCAAAGAGTTTCCATGGGTAAATGCAGACGACTATGACTCCGTTTTTTGCCAAATTTGCCGTCAGTATCAGTACCAGGAACCATGCAGTTCAGCTCAAGCAGAAATGAACAGCATTCAGCCCATGCTGTCTGAGATGGTAAAGATTCTTGGGGGAAATATTGCAAGACAAAAGCTGAAGAACATGGCAGAAAATAAATCAGGACAGTGTTCTGTTATGTAACTGTAATATGTGAAACAGAACTAGTGTAGCTATAATGAAGGCATTATTTATTAGTGAGTTAAAATGATAAGGGAATCTTTTTTATATAATGTTCTAGAGCAACTCCCTGAAATAACTTTTTTCAGTTTTAAAATGGAAGGCAGTTTTGGCATCAATAAAAGAGATCAGAAAAAATAAACTATTTTTCACTTTTGTTATTTGTTTATGGGCAAGTGAATTTAACTGGTGAACAAGTGGATTTTCTAAATTTACTTGTCCGTGGACAAGTAGAAAAAAATTTGATTTCCACACCCCTGTTTTTTGGATTTGGGGTTGTAATTTATCTGTCCCAATATCTTTTAACCTACTCATCTACCTATCATTATCACAAGAAATTGGTGTCTGGCTCAGCAGCACTGGGGAAAGATGAAAAAAAATACTATGAACAAGCTCTGGACTTGGTACAAGGCCCTCTCAGGGGACTCTCATACCCACACTAATTGCAGGCCAATTTAGAGTTGCAAAGTAACCTAAAATGCGTTTTTTGGGAAAGTGAAGGAAAAACAGAGTGATCAAAAGAGAATGAACAAACGCTACAAACTCAGTGTCTGGGATCCTGGAATTTAATCTCAGCACAGCACCAGAACACCACCTATGTTAGGTTTATAAAGCTTGTACATATTAACAATATAAATACAAATTGATTGCAAGTATATTAACATAATGTCA
This sequence comes from Polypterus bichir lapradei, assembly GCA_026402145.1. Lineage (NCBI taxonomy): Eukaryota > Metazoa > Chordata > Cladistia > Polypteriformes > Polypteridae > Polypterus > Polypterus bichir. The sequence continues at coordinate 35,748,986 of JANRMT010062796.1, read as the reverse complement.
CCTGGCAGCAATAACAAAGGGAAAACAAATACCTCGTATAGATTCTATCTGTGGTGCAGCATAAGTCATACTGAGTTGCAATAATGTAGCACTATAGACATAAAGCTGAGATAAAGCCTCCACTTGCTCTGTCTTAAGCTTGAGAACATTTAAGAATAAGTAAAATAAAACAAATCTTGCAATTTGCAATTTATCCATATCAGAGGAAAGTCCCTAAAGAAAGGTGTGTTTAATCAAGGGCATTACTGTCTATATGTGGCTGCATTGTTGACAACATTTAAAATTGTTGGAAGGAGCTCTGTGCCTTTCTTATTTTAATGATTATTACAGCCTTTTGTCACTTAACAAACCCATCTTTGCCTCCATTTTGTTACCCCACTTATTTAGACCTTGGTCACAGGGACTATAGCCTGTCTGTGACAACATTGAACAAAGTCAGGAAATATCCTAATAGAGAGTCAGTTTATCACAAGTAATACACATTCACTCATATATGGACAATTTGCAATCACCTGTTAAGCTAACATGCATGACTTTGGGATGTTAGGAGGACAACTAGATTACATGGACATAAGCTTACACAGGCACTGGGAGTAAAAGCAAATTCCACAAAGGCGGAGTCAAGACAGGTTTTTGGAATTGCAGCTGTGAAGAAGCAGCATCAACCATTGTGCCATCATGTCACTGTACATTTTAGTATAGTTTTAATAAAAGTAAGAAAGTATTTTTGATATATGGAGGAAAAAAAAACAATCTCTTAGTATTCTTAGTATCATCAATAACTTACCTGAAGCAATATTTGATTTTTTTCTTATCATTATACTCTTTGTAATGTAATTGTTAAAGTAAAATGTTTTAAACTATGAAAGATCACATATCAATACTCATTAAACTCTCCTAGACTGATGCTTAATGCATACAAGAAAAAGATCAGTAGATCCTTATTTGGGAAAATAAAAGTTTATGTCAATGTTTAATGCCTTCTAAACTCCCTGTTTGTTTAAGTACATGAAGTATGCATTTACAAGTTCACATGTTAAGTAAGCATAACAATGATTTATTCTGTTGAATGAATCTGTTTGATTCTCAGACTTGTGCATGTAGCAAGTTCTTTTTTGTTTGTTGAAATTCAAGACCTCATTTGCAGAATTCTTCATATAACATTTCTTTTTATAAAAATTTGCTATCCCACGGTCATTTTATTGTTTAAGATATATAAGAGTATGATAATACAAGTAAAATACACCTTCAACATTGATATTAATGTTCAGTATCTGAGATATGTAATGCAAACAAACTTTTTCGATGTAATGGGTTATAGGGAAACAAAAGGTAAAACTGTTTGATATTAATAATAGCAATGCCTTCATCTTTGATTCAAAGTTTAATTGAAATGCAAAATATAACTAACCATTGTAAACCAAGTTTTATTCCTATAGTTGAAGCTCTTTTGCAAGTATTATAAAACAGGCAGCAAAACATTTTGAGTGAATTAGATGTATATATGGAATATCAATAGCCTCTTCTGAGTATATGGTTTCTTTGTTTTTATTTCATGTTTTTCAGTACACTGAGGAGCAAGGTCGGAAATTGAAGCTAGTGGGATGGGTTAAAAACACTCCTCGTGATACTGTAGTTGGGCAGGTTCAGGGACCCAAGGAGATTGTTGAGATCATGTGAGTATTATTGCCATAGTCTGTATAGTACTTCAGTATGATCTTATGCTACAGAAGCTTTCTGATTTGTTAAAAATAATTTATCAGATTTATACATGAATTAAAAGAATATACCCTAACATCTCATACTGAGTCATTTGGTAAAATAATTTGTTCAGAAATGATTAGTCTCCTGTGGTGGGCTGGTGCCCTGCCCAGGGATTTGTTCCTGCCTTGTGCCCTGTATTGGCTGGGATTGGCTCCAGCGCACCCCCGTGACCTTGTGTTATGATATAGCGGGTTGGAAGATGACTGACTGACTGAGTAGTCTCCTAGAGACTGTCTGACAATATTCCAAAAAAGAGTAATTTTTATGAAAAGTTAAAAATTTAAATAAAAAAAATGTAATTCATCCATATTTTAACAATCATTATTCTTCATCCCTCTTTGATTTTAGTTTCACTTAAATTAGTAGTCAAAGCTTTCCTCCCTACAGCTCAAAGCTTTATTGAGTGGGCCTTCTTATCCAGTGGTACATGCAACAGCTGTACAGCAGCTGGAGGGTTTTGAAAATCAACATGCCTGTTTGGTTGTGAGTGGGAGAGACCATCTTCATTCGAAACGTCTAGGTCCTAGACAAATACTGTGCTTAAGTGTGTTTTTCAATTTTCTTCATCAGCTCCAGCCCCTTTCTTTTCAAGAGGCTTGGTTTAGTGCTCAAAATTGAACTACCTTTTGATACTTCAGTCCTACTGAGAGGCTTTGCATGGGGCATGGTACAGATAAATGGAGGGCAAAGATTGGGAGGAATGGCTTGTCTGAAATAAACAGAAATGATAAATTGATACCGGATTTCTTACATAGGCGTGGATTGTATTGGACAGACACAACATTTAAAATGGGGGTACGGTTGGAACGATAAAGGAAATGGGGACCTGAACAATGTAAACTAAGTCTAAAATACCTTTACAATAACTATAATCGTAATAAATGAACAATAAAACATCGGAGAAGCCGTGGATTAAATAAAAAGGCTGCAGTTATCAGCAGGGAGACGTGAATACCGTGGCGAAGCAAGGAAGGGAATGAAGAGACCGGAGCGACGGACGGCCTTATATAGGCAGGCAGCCAACAACGTGGGAGGCGTAGGGATGGGGGACCCAACACCGCCTCACACAGCGACTGAGCTTCAGGCTATTGACGTATATATTTACGTAAGTAGGATTCAGTTAGCGTTGGGAACCCACATACCAAATTTCTTGAAGATGGGCCCATAGGTAACAAAGACCGTTGGAAATTTCAATATGGTGGCTGACAGTAGTGTCATACCACCGAAATAAGTATGTACATCGGTTTTGGTTAGTGCACGGAAGCCGCCTACCAAATTTCATGAAGATGGGGCCATAAATAAGGAAGTTTAACATGGCGGACGTTGTCGACCGTTATGACCGTTACGCGTAGAATTTCTAAATGAAACCTGCTTAACTTTTCTAAGTAAGCTGTAAGGAATGAGCCTGCCAAATTTCAGCCTTCTACCTACACGGGAAGTTGGAGAATTAGTGATGAGTGAGTCAGTGAGGGCAACAAAGACTATTGGAAAGTTCAATATGGTGGCCGACAGTGGTGTCATACCACCGAAATAAGTACGTACATCGGTTTTGGTTAGCGCCGGGAAGCCGCCTACCAAATTTCGTGAAGATGGGGCAATAAATAAGAAAGTTTAACATGCCGGACGTTGTCGACCATTATGACCGTTGCGCGTAGAATTTCGAAGTGAAACTTGCTTAACTTTTGTAAGTAACCTGTAAGGAATGAGCCTGCCATAAATTTCAGCCTTCTACCTACACGGGAAGTTGGAGAGTTAGTGATGAGTGAGTGAGTAAGTGAGTCAGTGAGTCAGTGAGTCAGTGAGGGCTTTGCCTTTTATTAGTATAGACTAGCAGAATACCCGCGCTTCGCAGCGGAGAAGTAGTGTGTTAAAGAAGTTATGAAAAAGAAAAGGAAAAATTTTAAAAATAACGTAACATGATTGTTAATGTAATTGTTTTGTCATTGATATGAGTGTTGTTCTCATATCTATATATATATATCTATATACAGGATGGGCCATTTATATGGATACACCTTAATAAAATGGGAATGGTTGGTGATATTAACTTCCTGTTTGTGGCACATTAGTATATGTGAGGGGGGAAACTTTTCAAGATGGGTGGTGACCATGGTGGCCATTTTGAAGTCGGCCATTTTGGATCCAACTTTTGTTTTTTCAATAGGAAGAGGGTCATGTGACACATCAAACTTATTGGGAATTTCACAAGAAAAACAATGGTGTGCTTGGTTTTAACG
>JANRMT010062796.1:35705874-35739985 GCA_026402145.1 Polypterus bichir lapradei | reverse complement strand
GCAGACTTAAAAATAAAGTGGTAGTTTAAGTACTTTAAGTACATTTTCAGAATGGTATTGTCTTTAAATAATAATAACCAAAATTTCAACATAAAGTGCAGTTTTTCTTCTTAAAAAAATAAGTCAGAAACATAAAAGGTAATTTGACCAGCTTAATCTTTAAACTCTGAGTAACCTTAGCCAAAATTATTTTGTACATTAGGCTAAAACAGTGTGATCATTGAACATTTTGTAATTAGATGTAATTAGAATTACTAACGGTCACAGAAGTCCAATGATCCCCAGTAAGAGCCACAAAGTCCGCTTTCTGTAATGCATCTAATTTTGCTTGCTTTTCAGTGTGCACAAAACCATGCTTTTATCAAGGCTTCGGTCGGGTAGTCTCTTGAAATGAAATTTTCCTCCGATCAGTCGTAGGAACGCGATTTATTCCGACTCTAACATTTTTGTAACTGTGATGTGTGTATCAATGTAATCGATGTACCAGGAAATCATGCATTGACAAAAGTTCCCCTTTGCTTGGATTTCAAAGTGTGATTAAATGCGTTATTTTTTTTACGCGTTATGGAGTACATGCATCGAAGCTTCTCAGCTGTGCTTATGCTAAGAAAAGGAAACATTTTAAAAAAAAGTTACATGATTCTGCGTTAACCGCATATTTTTTCATACGTCTCAAACCAAGGGGATGCGAGGGTAAAATGAATCGTGAAGCGCGCGTACATACTCAGTGCATCCCCTCTCGGGAATCGAACCTCGGATGTCGGCGCTAGAGGCAAAGCCTCTACAATTGCGCCACGGCGTGTGACTTGTCCATTTGAGAGTATGTAGATCTGGGTATATATACATATATAAATATATATATATACCCGCATCTTGCAGCGGAGAAGTAGTGTGTTAAAGAAGTTATGAAAAAGAAAAGGGAACATTTTAAAAATAACGTAACATGATTGTCAATATACAGTAATTGTTTTGTGAGTGTTATTGAGTGTTGCTGTCATCAAGGATTTGATTATCATTATTTCTTTCAATTAGGTTCGTATTTGTACGATGTGTTGTGTTCAAGTTACATTCCGTGTTTGTCAATCGTTGTAAAGATAACAGGTTTCATTCATCGAATCGTTTCTTACTGCATCAATAAACAGCTCGTCTTCCTCTTTATCTGAGATGTGACACACTGCATGCATGGGTTTTTTTTTACACTGTCTTCCTTTAGCGGGACATTGACATTTTCCACCGTGTGCTTTGTTTCCGCAGTAGCTGCACTTATGAATATGCTTGTATGTATCAGACGCTTCATATTTTTTTGCTGCCTTCTCAATTGTGTAATTCGGTTTTTGTTCAGCACTCTTTGGAACTGTTGCTATTTGTCTGGCACTGCGTCAGTTCACGTGAGCCGCTTGGTGTTCATGCATCGAAGGTTCCCAGCTGTACTGGTGCCATCTCGTGCGATGTCCATGGCTGTATTTAATGTTCGCTAAGACCCGGCACTTAAAAGTTTCTCTCGCAGTTTCGCTGAGTTTGTGCCAAACACGACCCTGACCATCTCATCTTCCTCTGCATAAGCACAGTCCTTCACCCGTGAATATTTAGCGGCAGTGTTTCTATTGGATTGCCGCTGACGGACGGCCTTATATGGGCAGGCACTAAATTACAAACGCCAGCGGCAGCCTGTCTATGAACTTAATTTAAATTTTAGGTTTACACCGTGCTTTGTTTACGAAGTTGCAGCACTCATGAATATGGTTGTACATGTCAGTCGCTCGCTTCTTATTGTTTCACTGCCTTCTCAATTATATAATGCATGTTTTCTTCAGCGCTTTTTTGAGCTCTTCCTGGTTTTCTACGTACTGCGTTGATAGTCAGTTCACGTGATTACGTGGGAGACGTGATGATGTCACACGAAACTCCGCCCCCCACGGCCATCCAGCTCAACTCCATTACAGTATATGGAGAAAAATAGCTTCCAGTTATGACCATTACGCGTAGAATTTCGAAATGAAACCTGCCCAACTTTTGTAAGTAAGCTGTAAGGAATGAGCCTGCCAAATTTCAGCCTTCTACCCACATGGGAACTTGGAGAATTAGTGATGAGTCAGTGAGTGAGTCAGTCAGTCAGTCAGTGAGGGCTTTGCCTTTTATTAGTATAGATACCTGCGCTTGGCAGCGGAGAAGTAAAAAGAAAAGGAAACATTTTAATAATAATGTAACATGATTGACAATGTAATTGTTTTGTCATTGTCATGAGTGTTGCTGGCATATATATATATACTAGCAGAATACCCGCGCTTCGCAGCGGAGAAGTACTGTGTTAAAGAAGTTATGAAAAAGAAAAGGAAAAATTTTAAAAATAACGTAACTTGATTGTTAATGTACAGTAATTGTTTTGTCATTGATATGAGTGTTGTTGTCATATCTATCTATATATATATATAGCAGAATACCCGCGCTTCGCAGCGGAGAAGTAGTGTGTTAAAGAAGGTATGAAAAAGAAAAGGAAAATTTTTAAAAATAACGTAACATGATTGTTAATGTAATTGTTGTGTATATATATATATATATATATATATATATATAGCAAAATACATATCTATATACATATCTACATATACATATATATATGCATACCTATCTACATCATATATACACACACATATACATACATACATACACAGACACACACATATATATATAATTTGTGTGTGTGTATGTATGTGTGTGTGTGTGTGTGTGTGTGTGTATACACATACATACAAACATACACACAGGTATATATAAATATATGTGTATATATATATATATATATATGTATGTGTCTATATGTGTGTGTATAGCTTTGATCACTGAGTGCAAGGGAAAAATAATAAAATGTAGTCTATAAGTTATTAAACAGTAAAACATTAACGTTTTAAGAAGTAAAGGTACATTGAGCACTACTGGAGTGGTTGCGGGTAAACTACATTTTAAAGACGGTATAACAGAAGAGGTAAGTAGTACTAACAGCAGCTAAAATGTATATGGATCATCTCTCGGTAGTAGATCCCTTTTGAAAGGCGCTACACGACGGCTGTGGTATAGAAATTACATTTTCTATGTGAAAGTCCAAATTTCTGCCTCTAATAATGTGCCTTACCAGCAATTAAAGAAAATTAGTTTTGTGTCCTCTGCAGTGTTAAGAGAGAAAGGCTTTGGTTTGGGATAAAAGGAAAAAAGGTGTAAAGAAAGGAAAGTTGCCTTTTTCTTTTATATAGTATAGAGAGATGTGTTCGCTGACGATATGAGCGCCTTTTGGGGACAGTCGCGGTGGGTCTTGTGCAGACTGGTGAGACGTCCCAGCTATTAATCGGCTGTGATGGCACTGTCAGTCCTTCACTCCTGTGCGTGTCTTCATAATCCGAGATGACGACCTCATAATCGTATACGTGCAAAATAAAGTGCGAAGCGCCTTAATATTATTTTGCCGCAGAAGCGCAGTCAGCGTCTGAAAGGCCGGCACAGCTATGCGCGCGCGCCGGCTGCTCGACTTTTGCTGGGCAGGAGACGCCAGTTTTTGCGACACGTTCACATGATCAAAAGTCTCCGCGCTCTTTGGAGGTCATTCATATACAAAATACCCGCGCCTCGCAGCGGAGAAGTAGTGGGTTAAAGAAGTAATGAAAAAGAAAAGGAAACATTTTAATAATAACATAACATTATTGTCATGAGTGTTGCTGTCATATATATGCCTGCCTAAATAAGTCACCCTCGCTTCGCTCTTACTTTTTTACCGTTCATTTAATCATGGCTAGTGGCGGAAAAATTATAAAATGGAAGGAGGATTACACTGAGTATGGCTTTACCAAAACAATTATTGATGGCGAATCGATTATTCATAAAGCTTGAATTGGTGATCTGTTTTTGTGTGTTAACCTCATATTTTTTCATACTTCTTCTCAAACCAAGGTGGTGCGAGGCTAAAATGAATTGGGATGCGCTGATCAATGTTATCGGTGTACCAGGAAATCATGCATTGACAAAAGTTCCCCTTTGATTGTAATGCAAAGTGTGATTAAATGCATTATTTTTTAACGCGTTATGGAGCACATGCATCGAAGCTTCTCAGCTGTGCTTGTGCTAAGAAAATTAAACATTTTAAAAATAACGTAACACAATTGTCAATGTAACCTTTTGTAAGTAGTGCCTAGAGGATTCAGTGTGGAGAAAGTCTAGAGACAGAGTGTGTATTAACTTGTGGATTTCTCTGTATTTGGTGGCAGTGTGACGAAGTTGCTTCGGAAGACGGCGTTAGCCGCGGAGCACAGCTCAGAGCGAAATGAGGTAAATGGGAGGGGAGATGATGACGTGACTCCCCCACCCGCCTTAACTGTCAATCCCCCACAAACACAGTCTCTCGGAATTTGCATAAGCACACCCCTTCACCTGCAATTTTAACTTAGTTACAAAGTGATCAAAACTCTCGTTTATATCCTGCGTCCTCTCATTAAACTTGTATCCCGCATTACCCGTGGGCACGAAAAGCACCAGCGGCAGCCTGTCTATTAAGTTAATTTAAAGTTTAGGTTTATACCTCGCTTTGTTTCCGAAGTAGCTGTACTGATGAATATGGTAGTATGTCACTCGCTTGCTTCTTATTGTTTCGCTGCCTTCTAAATTATATAATGCATGTTTTGTTCAGCGTATTTTTGAGCTCTTCCTGGTTTTCTACATAGTCCGTTGACAGTCAGTTCACGTGATTACGTGGGCGGCGTGATGATGTCACACGAAACTCCGCCCCCACGGCGGTCAAGCTCAACTCCATTACAGTAAATGGAGAAAAATACCTTCCAGTTATGACCATTACGCATAGAATTTCGAAATGAAACCTGCCCAACTTTTGTAAGGAAGCTGTAAGGAATAAGCCTGCCAAATTTCAGCCTTCTACTTACACGGGAAGTTGGAGAATTAGTGATGAGTCAGTCAGTCAGTCAGTCAGTCAGTCAGTGAGTGAGTGAGTCAGTGAGGGCTTTGCCTTTTATTAGTATAGATATATATATATATATATATATATATATATATATATATATACATACATGTGTACATATATACACACACACATATACTATGGGGTGCCAAACAGGCAAATACATTGATTTTGTGAATATATAAAGTCGGCGTCAGAATATATAAAGTCAAAACTTGAATATATAAAGTCATTCCCGAATATATAAAGTCAAAACTTGAATATATAAAGTCACTGTCGGAATATATAAAGTCAAAACTTGAATATATAAAGTTAGCCCTGGAATATATAAAGTCAAAACTTGAATGTATAAAGTCATCGCTGGAATATATAAAGTCAAAACTTGAATATATAAAGTCAGCGTCTGAATATATAAAGTCAGCGCTGGAATATATAAAGTCAAAACTTGAATATATAAAGTCATTCCCGAATATATAAAGTCAAAACTTGAATATATAAAGTCAGCGTCGGTATATATAAAGTCAAACTTGTTTCTGAATATATAAAGTCAAAAATTGAATATTTATAGTCATCGCTGGAATATATAAAGTCAAAACCTTAATATATATAAAGTCAGCGTCGAAATTTATAAAGTCATTCCTGATTATATAAAGTGAACACTGGAGTATATAAACTCACTCCTGAATATATAAAGTGAAAGTCAAAATATATTGATTGAAACGACTCTGAACTGAACTAAGGTAACAAAAACGTATTCAGAAAAATAAATTTAAAAAACACTGTTCGTTTAATGTTTTGAAAATGATGCATGTTCCCTGCCCAGGATCGGTTCCTGCCTTGCGCCCAGTGTTGGATGGGATTGGCTCCAGCAGACCCCCGTGACCCTGTGGTCGGATTCAACGGGTTGGGCAATTGTGTAATGCGTTTCTTGTTCAGCCCTCCTTGGAGCTCTCACTTGTTCTCTGCGTACTGCGTTCACAGTCAGTTCACGTGAGCCGCTCGGAGTACATGCATCGAAGGTTCTCAGCTGTGCTTGTGCTATGTCGTGCGATCTTGCGATGTCCACGGCTTTATTTAATGTTAGCTAAGATCCGGCACTTAAAAGTTTCTCTCGCACTTTCGCTGAGTTTTTATATTTAGCGGCAGCGTGTCTATTGGATTGCTGCTGATGGACGGCCTTATATGGGCAGGCACTCAATTACGTGGGAGGCGTGACGATGAGGGATGCAACTCCGCCTCACACAGCGACCGAGCTGCAGGCTATGGTCATATATATGTACGAAAGCAGGTTCCAGTTATGACCGTTACGCGTAGAATTTCTAAATGAAACCTGCCTTACTTGTAAGTAAGCTGTAAGTAATGAGTCTGCCAAATTTCAGCCTTCTACCTACACAGGTAGTTGGAGACTTAGTGATGAGTCAGTCAGTCAGTCAGTCAGTGAGTGAGTGAGGGCTTTGCCTTTTATTAGTATAGATAAAACTTTAACTTCATTTAAATAATCTATATCTATACTAATAAAAGGCAAAGCCCTCACTGACTGACTGACTCACTCACTCACTCACTGACTCATCACTAATTCTCCAACTTCCCGTGGAAGGCTGAAATTTGGCAGGCTCATTCCTTACAGCTTACTTACAAAAGTTAAGCAGGTTTCATTTCGAAATTCTACGCGTAACGGTCATAACTGGAACCTACTTTCGTCCATATATACAGCTATAGCCTGCAGCTTGGTTGCCATGTGAGGCGGAGTTGCATCCCACATCATCACGCCTCCCACGTAATTGAGTGCCTGCCCATATAAGGTAAATATTCGCGGGTGAAGGACTGTGCTTAGCATATTCATAAGTGCAGCTACCGCGGAAACCCTCTGACGCTGAACAAGCCTTTGTACACATATCAATAGGAAAGCAAGGTGTAAACTTAAGTTTAAATTACGTTCATAGCCACGCTGCCGCTAAATATTCGCAGGCAAATCCACAACTTAATACCGGGAATGCCTGTTAAACATCTTAGATTCATGAGTACCGATTTGGGTAGTGATCACTTCGATGAATGAAACCTGTTTAAAAAACACATTACACAATTGAGAAGGCAGCAAAAGAATATGAAGCGGGTGACGCATACAAGCATATTCATGAGTGCAGCTGCTTTGGAAACAAAGCACGGTGTAAACCTAAAGTTTAAATTAAGTTCATAGACAGGCTGCCGCTGGCGTTTGTCATGCCCACGACGAATACGATATTCGCGAGATACAAGTTTAATGAAAAGACGCAGGGTTTAAATGAGACTTTTGATAACTTTGTAACACAGTTAAAATTGCTGTAAGGGTGTTTAAATTGCTGGTATGCCAGGTCTGAGCTAACATTAAATAAAGCCGTGAACATCGCGAGATCGGACGAGATAGCACAAGCACAGCTGAGAAGCTTTGATGCATGTACTCAGAGCGGCTCACATGAACTGACTTTGCAGGACTGGGAAAGGTTAAATTAAGTTCATAGACACGCTACCACTAAATATTCGCAGGCAAATCCACAACTTAATACTGGGAATGTCTGTTAAACATCTTAGATTCACGAGTACCAATTTGGGTAGTGAACACTTCGATAAATGAAACCTGTTATCTTTACAACGGTTGACAAACACGGAATATAACTTCAACACAACACATCCTCCAAATACAAACCTGATTGAAAGAAATAATGATAATCAAATCTTTCATGACAGCAACACTCATAACAGTGACAAAACTATTACATTGACAATCATGTTACATTATTTTTAAAATGTTTCCTTTTCTTTTTCATAACTTCTTTAACACACTACTTCTCCGCTGCAAAGTGTGGGTATTTTGCTAGTTGTTAATAATTAAAGGACACGGTGTTGCTACACTAGCAAGGATCTGGTGCTCCGCTCACGATTGTTCCTGCCTTGCACTGTATGCTTCACTGGGACTGGCGTGAAGGACAGAATAATTCAACATGTACTACGAAGATATTTCAATGTTCCTTAAAAGTTTTGAAGAATCTGCGTTATAAGCTTACAGATGGCTTAACGTCCATTACAGAGCTGATTGTGTGGCGATCGGTTACTTGGAGAACGAAAAGGAAGGACAGGAATTGGAGGTTAGTATGTTTGGAAGAGACAGTACTTTAGGGGCCGCCTTAGGTATGTGCAAACTGTGCAAAAGCACAGGGCCGCCAAATCCCAGGAGCCACCACGCCAATGTATATTGAATATAAAACAGAAAGAGAAAATAACGACACAGCTAGAAACGCAGCTGCAAATTTCGGCAAAAGTTAAACGCTTGTGTCATGAGCACGAGGCGGCTATGCAGTGTCCACAACGGAAGTGGCCATCCGCCGTGCATAAGATACCATATTGACATTGGCGGGTGAAAGAGCCACCGATTCTTCCTCTGCCCAGGGCCGCCACGAGTCTAGAGCCGCCTCTGAGTGCTGCTGCAATTAATTATTTCATCGAAGGTTGCGCACAATCACTGCGCCACCGTGTTCCCATGTTTAATAACATGCTTTATTTCCTTTTATCATGAAAATTATATCAAGTATACATCTCAGTATTTAAATTATTCAGAGAGCTGTAATATCATGAATGTATGGATTCTGTCTCCTGTCGGAGGAAGAGAAAGCCTGTTTAAGAAGCACATAGTGATTCACACACAAAGTGCACATAGAAGAAACATACAAAACAAAGCATTTAATGTGCTACTTTAGTTACGATGGGATTTGAGAAACTAGTAAACAATTTTAAGATGAAGTTTATGATGTTCTACTTTAATGACAAAATAAACTACGTGATTAAAGTGGAAATTTCGAGACTGAAGTTGACATTTCGTGCTTTTTCCTCACTGTGTGCCTTTTTTTTCTCTGTACCCTAATAAGCTTTCATATGACACTCAGACGGTAGGCTACGACTCACCTTTTCACGGCAACTTTGATATCTGACAAATTCTTTTTTATTTCAGGCACTGTGCGACTTTGTGAACTTGAGCCTTCGACTTTCTCCAACACACTATGTCACTCGATCAACTTCCTTTTGTTGTTTATACCACTGTTTAAACCAACAAATAGTATGTTTTTCCTTGCCTCCACTTGGTATTCGCTGAAATTTTCTGTTTTCCCTCTTGCTTTTCCAACTGTCTTTTCACAGAACGCTGCGCTTAAGGGCTGTTTATATTGTTTTATATATTCAAAGAGGCGTAATTCTGGGAGGAGTTGGGGCGGGACAGCAGGCGCATGGACGAGCGTTACTTTTCACGCTGACCAGGATTTATGTAGCGGAAGAACACGGAAGTTGGCGAACGCACAGATTCCTGCATCTGGATTTTTCTGTGCATACGAGACATTTCGGCTTTTGTGCGTACGTCATGTTATAGTGCGAATTCTATGCACAGCGTTATGCATGAGGCCTCTGGTGTCTGTACTTTTTTGAAATTGGAGCATCATACTGCTGCCGTCTTTTGCACAAAGTATAAGGAGCACACCTAAAATCTAACCTGTTGTCTTTTTTTTAAATTTAGCACTGTTAAGGGGCTCTCTTCAGCAGTGAGAAAAGATCAAGATGCTGCTCAGCCCTGTTCTATCTTGTGCTTAATGCATTTCTGATATGAATCCTCTTTCTCCCTTTTTTTTTTCCTTCGGCAACCTTTATAGGAGGAAATGAACCTCAACTTTTTGTACCTCTTCGTTGGCTTGCATAGCATAGTTTTGAGTGGGAAAGCTCAAACTGGAAGTGTAAATGAGTGAATAAAAACATATAAATGGTTTTCTTGATTTTAATGCGGATAATGAGGGGTTTTAACCTTCTTGCATTATTGTTAAACAGGAAAGGGTAAACCTACAGGTACAATAAATTTAGCGACCTAAACACGAAAACTGCTTGGAGCTTCCATTAAGCACAGTTCCATTTTGATGTCATGTCTGAGAACTGCAACCCAGTTTGGTGACTGCAACTTTGTTAAATATGAACTAAAGTCAGTGTGTATGTGAGTTGTGCCCATTTTGGACTGTAGCCCTGTTCAGGGATAGATTGTGCTTTGCAATCACTGCTGCTGAGTAACACTCTGGATCCTTATGACTGTGACATTGCATTAAACAGGTTCAGCAGACCTGCCATTAGGTTGATTCTTAACTGTAATGCTGCTATTCCACTAACACCAGAATCTTGACTAGGTCTGGTTCCTTACATTTTTCCATCACTAGGAAGGGCTCCAAACTGTAGCTTGGTATTTGTTGCTGGTGTTAGTATTACAAAAGCATAAACTGCATGACTGTGAATGATTATGTTCTACAATAGAATGTTACCATGTACAAGGTTGATGGTGTTTGATGCTGCTGGGATAGGTCACAACCCCTAGCAACCCAAGGGTGAAATTAGGGAGTTTCACAATTTAAAGAATGAAGATGTTTACAAGTATCTTTAGATTAACTTGGTATGTGATGAGAATGATTATGAGAATAGTAAGACATTAACATCCAGGTGTGGGTTTATACTTCATTGGGTGTGGTTAGGTTTGGGTACAGCTTCAGCAGGTATACATTGGCTTAGAATTGATCAACGGTCATGCTAAACTCTAGTTGAAACCTCTGGTTGAAAAGTATGCTGGCTTCAGTTAGGAGAATGCTATAATCTTACAGTCTGATGTTGTTCTATTGCGTGCCAATGAGTTCCGTGTAGAGGCTGTGATGCAGTAGTCTGAGGCACTGTGAGCTTAAGGAAGTCTTAATAACTTCTAAAGAGGTTATTGGAAAAAAGTTTTGAAATAATTGGGATCATGTTCTACTGACTTGCCACAAAAATCCCTAATGTCTAGCCAAAGTGACACAGCTTATTAACAATGCATATTGTACAGGACAGACAAGCATTAACCAAAATAAATGTGACCCATTCTGATTTAGTGTATGCTGACTGGCTCCAAAACAGAATGAATGCACAGAGTAAAAACAGCGGTGCACTCTGTGACTTAAAACCAAGATCTCCAAACCTCATTTAGTTTGCAATGTTCAGTATTTCAATTGAGAGAATCATCTCTACAATTAAGATTGCGTGCATACGCTATCCTTAAATCAGTGCAGTTGACAAGATGCACCTATCTTATTTTTGATACCTTCTTTAAGGATAGGGGAGTGACTGTGTACTGTTCTCTGTTGGAATGCAAATGTTCACTCTCCTTCTCAAGTTAATTTAATTTTAGGTGCTGGAGCTAGTGATGCAAGAATTCAAAAAATGGGACAGGATACTAGATTGATCTACTTAATATGAGTTAATGTCACATACTACTGCTGCTATCCACAATATTCACCAAACACTGTGTTTCTAAAAGGGGAATCCTATAAAAACTCTGTTCACAACCACTTAGTGGAAAACAAAACAAAGCAAAATAATAGCATTAAAGTTACAATTTGGTATAAACAGCCACACAATAAGACACAGCAGAATGTAGCAAAACAGAGATGTCAACATGTAGTTGGTGTTCTATATGTCAGCCTCATTTATAGTTGCCTGAGAATTAATGAGGCTGTTAAATCTGTTCATTCACTTACAGATTTTTTTGTGCCTTCTATAATCCACATATTATGTGAAGCATAATAAAAATAGTTTGCATACTTTGCCGTGCCTATTTGGAGACAGTGGCAATTGCAGTTGCTTTTGCATTCCTGGAAAGAACAATATTTTAATTACACTATTGAATTTAGGCACAGTCATTTCCATTTACTGTACATAATTAAAACTGCTAACATGAAATTTTGTTAATTCTTTTCAACACCACCAGTTTACAGTAAATTGTACATACAGTATTAATCCTCTTTAGAGGTATGTTAGTATTAATTTTATTTCTGTGGAAGCTCCCAATTAGCTTTCAAATACCGTAAAGAGAAGCTCATTGATTCTTTTTTGCAGTTTCATTTTGTTCTTTTGGTATGTATTTTACTGACATTTGTGTGCCTCCTCCGATGTCATATTGCATATATGAGACATAACACCTTCTGCACACTTGCAAATCACTGTATTTAAGTGTGAAATAAAACCTTAGCAGTCTGTATACCCACTTAAAAAATTATTCAACATTTCCTTATAAACAAATGTACTCATTTTCGCATAAGGACCAAGCTTCTCTAGTTATGTGAAGAAAAAAAAAAAAAAGAATTATAGAATAAATCTTGAGCCATGCAAGAACAAATACAGGGGAAAAAAATTAAATATGTATAGTGTAAATAGCAAGATAACTTAGTAATATTATCATGAAATGGTAGGGTTCTACACCATTAATATAGAAAACCTGAAAATATATTATAGTAATAACTAATGAATCTGAAAAAATTAAGTTGCAGAATGTGAAATATACTGTACCAGATCTGTCAATCACTTTTGCATGGACTTTTCTGAAACATTCTTCTCCACCCAGTAAATTCCTTATAGTTTTTTAATTGAACTTTATTTCAGTTGTTTAAGATTCAAATATCGTGACCTGGTAGATAAATATTGTGAAACCCTTAATAACAAAAGACTCTGACACAGCTGCCAGTTATGCATGATCTTAATTTGGCATTACATCCACTGGAAGGACGAATTAAGTAGGAGGATAATTTCAAATATGAGATAACTAAATTCACACTGGTAAACGTCAAAGATCAAGTTTACATGAGAAATCTGCAAGATGTTACTGGTTAAAGGTGTTTATCTCCTAACAACCACAATACAGGTTAACCTCAAAAGGGCATACTGGCAGTACTGTTTTCATTTTATTTGTGATGTTTATATGCTTTTGAATTTTCACAATATAGAAAACCGTTTTTTGAAATGGTATCTATTTATTGTACAATTCACAGAAGATTGCTGGTCTGGCAAGGACATGTTTTTTTAGTTGCATTTTTTAACATTGGTGTTTATTTCTATAAAACTATGATTTCATTTTCAATTTAGTTGTAGTTCATGTTTATTTTTTGTAACTCACCATAATTAGTTTTTGCTTTGAGACTATCATTTCAGTATAGTTTTCATTGTGGCTAAAAAAATGGCTGTTTGATGAAGACTAAGAAATGTACTCTCTGCTTGTATAGCAAAGGGAATGCAAGCTCACACATATATGCTTGCAAAAGATTCAGAGAGGCCGTTTTTGCTGTAGCCATCTATATAGTGTGAAGGACAGCCGGGTCCCATGCCCAGCAGGGACGCCCCTGCTGCTTATGTTCCGGGGGAGCCTCCATGGACAGTCCAGTACCTCCCCCGGGACGCTTGGTGGCAGCCTCCCTGGCCGACGGTGTTTTCCCAACCACCCGCAGGGCTCCATGGGAGATGGAGTCCTCCACAGCTTGGTTGGGGCCCGGCGTGGCCGCTAGGGGGAGCTGCCTGCTTCCCACAGCCTGGCTGGACGAGCCTGCAGCCCCACCCGGAAGTGCAATTAGGACCAGGTGGTTAATCACCTGGAACGCTTCCGGGTGGGCTATAAAAGGGCCCAGCCACCACCACTCGGTGAGCCAGAGTTGGGAGGAAGAAGGAGACAAAGCTTGTCTGGGAGGAGTGGTGGAGCAAGGTGGAGAATTGTGGTACTGTGAGTTTGTGCTTTGGGACTGTGTTTGGGGCTTAGTGGTACGGGGAAGACGTGTCACACAGCTGAAGAAAAAAATAAAGCCTGTGTGATTTTGTACACGTGCCTCTGCGTGGTCTGTGCCGGGTCGGGCGCTATATAGCGCCTTTTACAATAGATATTTATCTCCAGAATGCTTTAAAAAGCATGTAAGTTGTGTTATACCATGTCAAACTGTTTACTTTGACAACGGTTGTTATTTTAATTATTGGATGGATTTCTTCACATTATCTTATGAAGGCAGATAATTTAGACAACCTGACCAAATGGAAGCTTTCTGCATAGGCAAAGTTAGTTTGTTGACCAATGTAGCCAGTCATTTTACCATCTTGTATAGGTTTGTATATTTTTCACCATATCACAGACCATGTCCTCTTTATAGACTTGTTTATGAAAGCAGTTAAAGGGTGTTTTTAATTTTGTCTGGCTGTTTCCTTTTAATTCTGTTCCACATACCCAACTGCTGTGTCATTGATTAGACATTTGCCTATGTTACTGTCAGTATCATACTCAAACTACTCCCAGACGGTACTGTCCCATTTATGAGCAGTTCTTTGTTGTGTGTCCATTTTCAAAAATAAAGTCTAAGCCACTGACAATTAGCCATATAGTTCATAGCCATTCAATGAAACAGGAAGGAGAGTCAATAGCAATGTTCCCCATAAGGATCAGTTATCTTACCTTTTGAACACTAATTACTATGCGATGTAATTATCTATTCTAAAAATATAACAAATATTTACACATTACAGCACACAAAATGTATTTATGAACATGTAATGTTTATTTGAACTATTCAGGCATAAACAATTTGACTAACATGTTAATAAAGCTGATCTGAAATACTGAATATTGCTCATGACTGAAAGTAAAAAAAAAAAAAACTGCAGGGGGTCACTTTAACCTTGTAGTTTATTACATACAACTAGATTATTGAAAATCATTTAAACCTGATATACAGTTTCAACAAATCACTGCATTTGCATCAGTGTCTAAAACAAGAATCACAATCTATATATGCAAAAATGACTACTGACCAGAAGTATATTACATTTTTATTACAAATAATGTTTTCCATCCATCCATCCATTCATTCATGACCAAATCTGCATAATCCACCACAGCCTAACTTGACATCATTGGGCACAATACAGAAATTAAAACCCAATCACAAAATGCCTTTTCTGAAAAAAGAACTCAAATATTTATTTCCTTTACATAATTAATAACCTGCTTTCCAAAGTCCTCTCATTAACATTACTAATAAATAATGAAAGTTAATCATTATTATCAGCAACTCAATTTGCATCCGTTCAAGGCCTTCAGTGGCTTAGATTGTTGTATATGTATTGCTGTTCTGCAATTGGTTTATCTAGGTTACTTTATGATTACATCTGAAATCCTTGTTTACAGTACTTTAGTAATATTTTTGGCATCTGATAAACTGTTCAATTAATCCATTATTGAATAGTTCATGTAAACTATCTTCTAGAATCAAAAAGTAGCCATTAATAAATATTACAATATTAAATTTACAAAGGAGCTCATTGAGAAAATGACAAGTAATGCTTGTTGCTAATGTTTGTGGTTGAAAATTAAACCCCACAAAAAGTTAAGGCTTTATTCTGCTGTGTAGATTATTAGATATGACTGTAATTTTTTTCCTCATGTGTTGTTTCTGTCTTAAGTGTAAAATGTGGTTACAACCAACTCCTAATTCTACGTCTTATTTTTTTAATGTTTGAAACTCTTAAATGGACCAATGCCTTTCAATGTGTTTTTTAATATTTTTATTTCATATTCCAAACAAGTGCAGCTTACTGTAGCTTAATTGGTAAATCTAAATTGACCCCAGACTAGTGAGTGGGTGTTTGTGTGAACGAGTGTGCCTTGAATTGGCGTCACATCCTTTTTGCATCCTGTCTGCTTCTATCCTCACCCCCACCCCTTACCCTTTATTAAATGTAACATCTTTGATAATGATGGATAGATACATTTTTATTGATAAATGTATAATATATAAGAAAGTAAAATAAAATACTTTAGTAGACAGCAATAATAACAGTTTATAATACCATACAGGAGCACTGTATACCCAAAGTATGTAACATTTTAGCCAAGTGCAAGTTAACTGCATAAATACTTTGTGCTCACAATTGACATCAGGGTGACTAAAAAGGTGCACTGTCACTTGTCCTAAGGAAGAAGTTGACAAGAGTGGTAAAACATGGAAAAGATTACAGGTCACAGAGAATGCAGTGAACGAGGATGACAGGTGAGCAAAGATAGCAGAGGAAGAGGTACTTAGAAAAAGAGATTGAAGGAGGAGTGAAGATGATCACATTAGTTAGAATCCTCCTACAAAATAATGCTTTGGTGACATCCCTTATTCTGTGACATCAGAGGTGATTTTGAGTCATTTGACAGCTTAAATAAAATAAAACTACCCTTAGGAATACATGTAAAAAAACACTTTTTCTTATCATTATTTCTAGTGCTTGTCAAAATGTATAATGCATTTTTGTACTTATGAATATATGTATTTTTTCATGAACGCTGACCTCCTTCCAATGCCAACAAACAAGCTATCAGGTCTTATGTCTTATGTAGAACAGACAACTTCTTCTTACATTTGTTATTAGTATATAATAGACTCCAGCTTGTTGGCATCATCCAACATTAAATGGGTAATAAATTGGTAAAGAAAACAGACAGGATGTCTGTCTTAAAACCACTAAGATTTTGTCTATTTTTTTTCTAAAATATTTATCTTAGTCTTTATGTAGTGCTTTACATATATGAACCCCTAATTATCATGTATAAAATAAATACTGTAATCTACAAGAAATCTTTTATCAGTATATAATGCTTAATCGAAACACATCTAAAACTATTTATTATTTTATTATTTATTAAAACGACATCTTAGCAGCTAACTCAGTAATTTATGTTTGGCAAATTAGGTAAAATTATTAACTCACATATTAGCAGTTATATCTGCAATCAGTAATTCCTATAGCAGGGGTGCTCACAATTTCTGCCTTCCAGAGCTGAAACATCATCAGCAAATAGGACACAGGATCAAACTGCAGGGTTAAAAGTACTATCTGTTATAATGTTTCTGTCATTCTGTCTATTTTGTTGTTCTAGAACATGTCAAAATGGATTATTAAATGTCTGTCAAACTGTTAGAGGATAAAATTGATGAATACCTTATGTGTCCCTAGTAAGCCTGCTTTAAACAACCTGGAAAACCAACCGTCACCTAAACTTAAAGATGAAAAGTATAACAAAATACTAGAATCTGTCAATTTTGCTCTTCTGGTATATCCTGTGACATATTTCGAATACCATAGGTTTAAACTGTTAGCTTTAACTGGGTACTTACACTAAGGAGTGACAGTCTGGGGTAAAGGCGTTGCCACTTTTTGCAATTATTGCCTCTACTGTAAATAGCCTTTGTAGCACTTGATTGTTATGTGAAATTCTGTAAAACCTTTTTGTTGGGACCTTTACACTGTGATCATCCCATGGGACCCAAAATAATTCTTTGTTGCACAGAATGCGATTTTATTGATGCATTTGTGAGAAGGCATTTTGGGAAAAGGATGTAGGGCTAAAATAAATAATTTATTTTTTAAGTTTGTTTTTTATTTTCTTTATAAATTTAAATAATTGAGTTTAAGGTGCACCTCAGTCTTTTAAGCAGAGTGAGCCAACATAGCACACAGCCAGCAGCAAATGCTACTGTTCAATTAGGGAGCTATACCTAGATTAGTGTGAAAATGCATGTTGGTAGAAGCAGGTTAAAAAGTCCATCACCAATGTGGAGATGGGTCTTAAAACTGACTTTGCCCATTAAAATTTAAAGTTGATTCTGTACATAAACCATAGAAAACCATTACAAAGGTAATATAAGCAGGATTTATAGAGTTAATCCTACATATCACTGTTGATTCCCTGGCTTAGTTTTTATTTAAGATGATTATCCTGGAAGGAAACATATAGTCAGGTTATCTGTTCAACCTACTTTTAATTCCTTAAGTTTCCTGTTCCATGTTTCATCTCACATCTCAGAAATAACGTATGTATTGTGTTAGTGTAGCATCAAATACTGAACTCCTTGAAGAACATTGTCTTTGCAAGTAAATCACATTTCCTTTCACGTTTATTTATAAAAACAGTGTTTCAGATGCTCCTTCTGTTCACTTTTTTTCAGCATGTGTCAGTATAAAATTAAGAAGGTGATCAAGAATATATTGACCCCTGATGGATATTAAGAATATTGCAGAGGAAAATGTCTTATTAACAGCATAGAAATTTTTTTTTTGGCATTTGCTTTGCAGGCCAAAATGATCTCTGGTTAAGAGAATCAGACTCGGGAGCTTTGCCCTCTAGTTTTTAATCATATTGTTCTCATGTCTGGTTGAGGCATTTGTGTCCATTCTTCCATAAAAACAATTTCCGCTGATCCAGATTTGCTGGCTACCTTGCTTGAACTGCTAGATTTGAGTTTTGCTGTAACAATTATTCTGGTCTGAGATTTAAAGTTTGCTAAATGGGATTATTTTGGGGTTGCCCTACTTTGGAGAAGTTCTATGGAAAAGAC
Source organism: Polypterus bichir lapradei (assembly GCA_026402145.1). Taxonomy (NCBI): domain Eukaryota; kingdom Metazoa; phylum Chordata; class Cladistia; order Polypteriformes; family Polypteridae; genus Polypterus; species Polypterus bichir. Next base: position 35,721,814 of record JANRMT010062796.1, on the reverse strand, counting down.
AGAATTCCTATTGAAAGTTCATTGTCACTCGTTGCTATCTGGCTCTACCCTGTCTGTTCATAAAACAAAATAATAAAATAAACTTCTCAAAAAATTAAAGGAACACTTTGAAAACACATCAGATCTCAATGGGAAAAAATCATGCTGTAAATCTATACTGATATGGACTGGGTAATGTATTAGGAACGAAAGGATGCCACATCGTTTGATGGAAATGAAAATTATCAACCTACAGAGGGCTCAATTCAAAGACACCCTGAAAATCAAAGTGAAAAAATGATGCGGTAGACTAGTCCATTTTGCTGAAATGTCATTGCAGCAACTCAAAATCGTACTCAGTATTTTGTATGGCCCCCACGTGCTTGTATGCATGGCTGATAATGTCGGGGCATGCTCCTAATGAGATGACGGATGGTGTCCTAGGGGATCTCCTCCCAGATCTGGACCAGGGCATCACTGAGCTCGTGGACAGTCTGGGTGCAACCTGATGGCATCAGATGGACCAAAACATACTGTCCCAGAGGTGTTCTATTGGATTTAGGTCAGGCAAGCGTGGGGGCCAATCAATTGTATCAATTCCTTCATCCTCCAGGAACTGCCTGCATATTCTCACCACATGAGGCCGGGCATTGTCGTGCACCAGGAGGAACCCAGGACAAACTGCACCAGCATAGGTTTTAACAATGGGTACAAGGATTTCATCCCGATACCTAATGGCAGTCACGGTGCCGTTGTCTAGCCTGTAGAGGTCTGTGCATCCCTACATGGATATGCCTTCCCAGACCATCAATGACTCACCACCAAACTGGTCGTGCTGAACGATGTTACAGGCTGCATAATTTTCCCACAGCTTCTCCAGACCCTTTCATACCTGTTCTCATCTGTGAAAAGCACAGGGCGCCAGTGGAGGACCTGCCAATTCTGGTATTCTATGGCAAATGCCAATCGAGCTCCACAGTGCCAGGCAGTGAGCACAGGGCCCACTAGAGGACGTCGGGCCCTCAGGCCACCCTCATGTAGTCTGTTACTGATTGTTTGGTCAGAGACATTCACACCAGTGGCCTGCTGGAGGCCATTTTGTAGAGTTGTGGCAGTGCTCATCCTGTTCCTTCTTGCCCAAAGGAGCAGATACTGGTCCTGCCAGTGTGTTAAGGACCTTCTACAGCCCTGTCCAGCTCTCCTGGTGTAGCTGCCTGTCTCCTGGAATTTCCTCCATGCCCAAGAGACTGTGCTGGGAGACACAGCAAACCTTCTGGAAATGGCACGTATTGATGTGCCATCTTGGAGAAGTTGGACTACCTGTGCAAGCTCTGTAGGCTTCAGGTATCGCCTCATGCTACCAGTAATGACACTGACCGTAGCCAAATGCAAAACTAGTAAGAAAAAAAAAAAAACAGGAAAGATGATGGGGAAAATGCCAGTGGCCTCCACCTTTTAAACCATTCTTGTTTAGGGAGTTGTCTCATTGTTGCCCCACTGGTGCACCTGTTGTTAATTTCATTAACATCAAAGCAGCTGAAACTGATTAACAACCCCCTCTGCTACTTAACTGACCAGATCAATAGCCCAGAAGTTTCACCAATTTGATGCTATACCTTGATTAAAAAGTGTTCCTTTAATTTTTTTGAGCAGTATATATTCTCTTCAATCATAAATGCATAAGTTAATAAAACACATTTCTTTCATCCTTACTATATACTGTATGGATAATTTTTGCTCATCTACACTTGGTAACCCATAATGACAGAGTGAAAACATATTTTCAGAAAATTGTGCACATTTTTTGAAAATCAAAAATTTAAGTCTGTTATTCATATAAGTTTTTAGACTCTTAATGCAGTACTTTGTAAAAGCACCCTTTGGCAGTAATTACAGCTTTGAGTCTTCTTGAGTAAGTCTCTGAATGTTTTGCACATCCAGATTTGGAAAGTTTATTCAATTCGTCCTGGCTAATCCTCTCCAGCTCTGTTAGATTTAATGGGAAATGTCTGTAAACTGCCATCATCAGATTTATCTACACATGTTCTATGAGTTTTAAGTCTGTGCTTTGCAGGGCCACTCAAGGACAGTCAATGTCTATATGATTTAGGTCATTGTCATGCTGAAACTGTCTGCCCAGTCTGAGGTCATGTGAACAATGGAGCAGGTTTTCTTCAAGGTTTTCTCTCTGTATTTGGCTGCATTCAACCTTCTCTTAGTTCTGACCAGTCTCCCTGTCCCTGATACTGAGAAGCTCTCCCATAGCATGATGCTGACACCACCATGCTTCACCTTAATGGTAGTATTAGGCACGTGATCAACAGTGCCTAGTCTTCACCAGACATTTTGCTTGTAGTTCAGCCCAAAGAGTACAGTTCTCATCAGATGGAATCCCTTAAACTACCATATGCCTTTTAGTCAAGAGTGACCTCAATCTAGCCACTCTAACATAAATGCAAGATTGATTTTCTGACGGGTTTACCCATCTCTTCTGAAGAATTCTAAATCTCTGTTAGAGTGACCATTGAGTTTTTGATCAGTTTGCTGACCAACCCCCTTACCTGATTTTTCACGTTGGCCAAAAGGCCAACTCTAGGAAGAGTCCTAAGGGCCTCATGTATAACACCGTGCATAGAACTCGCACTATAACATGGCGTAAGCACAAAAGCCGAAATGTGCTTATGCACAGAAAAATCCAGATGCAGGAATCTGTGCGTACTCCAACTTCCACGTTCTTCCGCTACATAAATCCCGATCAGCGTGAAAAGTAATGCTCGTGCACGCGCTTTATGTAACGCCCCAACTCCTCCCAGAATTACGCCTCTTTGAATATGCAAATGAATATAAATCACCCTTAAGCTCAGACTTCTGTGAAAAGACAATGGGAAAAGCACAGGGGAAAATATAAGAATTTCAGCGAATACCAAGTGGAGACAAAGGAAAAACATACTATTTGTTCAAATAAACCGCGGTATAATCAACAAAAGGAAGTTGATCGAGTGACATAGCGTGTTGGAGAAACTTGAAAGCTCATGTTCACAAAATCGCACAGTGCCGGAAATAAAAAGGAAGTCACATATCAAAGTCGCCGTGAAAAGGCGAGTTGTAGCCCACTGTCTGAGTGTCATATGAAAGCTTATTAGGGTACAGAGAAAAAAAGGCACACAGTGGGGAAAAAGCACGAAATGTCAACTTCAATCTCGACATTTCCACTTTAATCACATAGTTTATTTTGTCATTAAAGTAGAACATCATAAACTTCATCTTAAAATCATTTAATTAACCAGTTCCTCAAATCACATCATAATTAAAGTAGCACGTTAAATGCTTTGTTTTGTATTTGATCTTATATGTGCTCTATGTGTGTGAATCCCTACTTGCTTCTTAAACCGGCTCTCTTCCTTCAACTGGACACAGAATCCATTACATTCGTGATATTACAGCTCTCTGAATAACTAAAATACTGAGATGTATACGTGATATCATTTTTATGATGATGGGAGTTAAAACACGTTATTTATTAAACATGAGTTTCACGGCGCAGTGATTGTGTGCGACCTTCGATGAAATAATTTATTGCAGCAGTACTCATGGGCGGCTCTATGTCCAATAGAGAAAGTCCAATGTCAATATGGTATCTTATGCACGGTGGATGGCCACGTCTGTTGCGGACACTGCATAGCCGCCTCGTGCTCATGACACAAGCATTTAACTTTTGCCTAAATTTGTCGCTGCGTTTTTAGCTGTGTTGTTATTTTCTCTTTCTGTTTTATATTCAACTAGCAAAATACCCGCGCTTCGCAGCGGCAAAGTACTGCCTTAAAATTTTTATTAAGAAGACAATTAAACCTTTTTAAAACTGAGGGAAAATATACCAATAATTATTTGTTAAGGATCTCTTTATATGCCACGTTGTCAGTTCGGCCCTCCAGTTGTAATATGACCAAGCTGTAGCTGTGTGCTGAGCTTACTCTTGAGCATGCAACGTACAGTTGGCCATGTGAACATTAATCTTGTTTCAAATCTCACAGCTTGGATTGCTGCTGTCATAATCGGTTTGAGTTTCATGGTTTGTTTCAATTACGACAGTATTTGTAGGACTTGTGTTGAAGAGACATTCGGCATCTGTCAAGCGTTGTAAGTATACAACCAGTTTCATTGATAACTTCACATCCAGCTTTTGAGAGTTTAATTTCTAAACATCAAAGTGTCCACTACTGAAATCGTCACCTGTGAATCTAAGATGTTTAAGAGGCATTGGCGGTTGTCCAAAGGTGTAAAATATTTGGCCATTTCAGTACACTTAAGCCTTTCACTCTTCTAGTGCTCCTGTGAAGTATAATTATCTCCTGTACCGTCATCAGTCCACACCTTGAACCTGTCCCAGTCATTCAATACATAAGACACAATGTTCCTCCGGATATCAAGAGTGAGCCTGATATGGCCGTGCAATATGTAACAAAGAGAATGGAAAAGGCAGGTGCCATCTCCGGGCATGGAAACCACTTGGTAAGTGACAGTTCTTTGATCGATGGTGGTCACCTCGATAGACATGTTAATGGGGGTACGGTTGGAATGATAAAGGAAATGGGTACCTGGACAATGTAAAGTAAGTCTAAAATACCTACACAATAACTATAATCGTAATAAATGAACAATAAAACAGCGGAGAAGCCGTGTATTAAATAAAAAGGCTGTAGTTATCAGCAGGGAGACGTGAATACCGTGGCGAAGCAAGGAAGGGAATGTAGAGACTGGAGCGACAGACGGCCTTATGTAGGCAGGCAGCCAACAACGTGGGAGGCGTTGGGATCGGGGACCCAACACCGCCTCACACAGTGACCGAGCTGCAGGCTATGGACGTATATATGTAAGTAAGTAGATTTCAGTTAGCATTGGGAACCCGCGTACCAAATTTCTTGAAGATGGGCCCATAAGTAACAAAGACCGTTGAAAAGTTCAATATGACGGCTGACAGTGGCATCATATCACCGAAATAAGTACCAAATTTCAGCCTTCTACCTACACGGGAAGTTGGAGAATTAGTGACGTTGGAAAGTTCAATATGGCAGCTGACAGTGGCATCACACCACCGAAATAAGTACGTACATTGGTTTCGGTTAGCGCAGGGAAGCCGCCTACCAAATTTCGTGAAGATGGGGCCATGAATAAGAAAGTTCAACATGGCGGATGCTGTTGACCATTATGACCGTTACGCGTAGAATTTCGAAATGAAACCTGCTTAACTTTTGTAAGTAAGCTGTAAGGAATGAGCCTGCCAAATTTCAGCCTTCTACCTACACGGGAAGTTGGAGAATTAGTGATGTTGGAAACTTCAATATGGCAGCCGACAGTGGCATCATACCACTGAAATAAGTACGTACATCGGTTTTGGTTAACGCAGGGAAGCCACCTACCAAATTTTGTGAAGATGGGGCCATAAATAAGAAAGTTGAACATGGCGAACATTGTCAACCGTTATGACCGTTACGTGTAGAATTTCGAAATGAAACCTGCTTAACTTTTGTAAGTAAGCTGTAAGGAATGAGCCTGCCAAATTTCAGCCTTCTACCTACACGGGAAGTTGGAGAATTAGTGACGTTGTAAAGTTCAATATGGCGGCTGACAGTGGCGTCATACCACCGAAATAAGTATGTACATTGGTTTCGGTTAGCGCAGGGGAGCCGCCTACCAAATTTCGTGAAGATGGGGCCATGAATAAGAAAGTTCAACATGGCGGACATTGTGAAAATTAGTGACGTTGGAAAGTTCAATATGGCGGCCGACAGTGGCGTCATACCATCGAAATAAGTACATACGTCGGTTTCGGTTAGCGCAGAGAATCCGCCTACCAAATTTCGTGAAGATGGGGCCATAAATAAGAAAGTTCAACATGGCGGACGTTGTTGACCATTTTGACCGTTACGTGTAGAATTTCGAAATGAAACCTGCTTAACTTTTGTAAGTAAGCTGTAAGGAATGAGCCTGCCAAATTTCAGCCTTCTACCTACACGGGAAGTTGGAGAATTAGTGATGTTTGAAAAATTCAATATGGCGGCCAACAGTGGCGTCATACCACCGAAATAAGTACGTACATCGGTTTTGGTTAGCGCAGGGAAGCCACCTACCAAATTTCGTGAAGATGGGGTCAGCCTTCTACCTACACGGGAAGTTAGAAAATTAGTGATGTTGGAAAGTTCAATATGGCGGCCGACAGTGGCGTCATACCATCGAAATAAGTACATACATCGGTTTCAGTTAGCGCAGGGAAGCAGCCTACCAAATTTCGTGAAGATGGTGCCATAAATAAGAACGTTCAACATGGCGGACGTTGTCGACCGTTATCGACCGTTATGACCGTTACGTGTAGAATTTCGAAATGAAACCTGCTTAACTTTTTTAAGTGAGTTGTAAGGAATAAGCCTGCCAAATTTCAGCCTTCTACCTACACGGGAAGTTGGAGAATTAGTGATGAGTGAGTGAGTCAGTCAGTCAGTGAGGGCTTTGCCTTTTATTAGTATAGATATATATTGGCGTAGCCGCACCTGCAGTCCTTGCTTTTCTTTCCCCAAGTAACCGATCGCCACACAATCAGCTATGTAATAGACATTAAGCCATCTGTAAGCTTAGAGCGTCGATTCTTCAAAACATTTAAGGAACATTGAAATATCTTCGTAGTACATGTTTAATTATTCCATCCTTCACGACACTCCCAGTGAAGAATATAGATTATTTAAATGAAGTTAAAGTTTTATCTGTATAATATAATAAACATATTTTGTTGCATTTTACCTTAAAAATGATATCGTCATATGTAAATACGTGCTTTATAAAGTGGCTCAGGTTGTGCGATATTATAACTGTAGTGCAAGTTTACAGTGAGGTGATTGTACTTATAAGTACAAACAGTTCTTCAAGGAGCAATTGATTGAGTGCATTTATAGTTCTTGGGATGAAACTGTTTCTGAACCGCGTGGTCCGTACAAGAAAGGCTTTGAAACGTTTTCCCGTGGCTGAGACAGCGTGTCCTTGAAGCTGTATACCGATAATTCTCTTTCCGATCAGCTGCTGCTGTGATTCACACTCAGATACAGTGATATAAATACTCTGAGTGGTGCAGTGAGAGTAATATGGAAAAAAATGATCCGCTGTGGCAACTCCTAACGGGAGCAGCGGAAAGAAGAAGAAGGTGCAGTTAGAGCAACAACGCTAAAGCAATTTGGGATGATCTAAGCTTTGTGACATGGCGTGTAAGATGTGTATGCTGCAGTCATAAAAGGATAGGCATAGTCAGCAACAATACTCAGGTAGAGTGTGGCATTTTGATGATGCTCAATTGGTACAAAGTGTGCCAAGAAAATATCCCCCACTCCATTACACTATCACCACCATCCTGAACCATTGATACAAGGCAGGATGGATTCATGCTTTCATGTTCTTGATGCAAAATTCTGACCCTACCATTTGAATGTCCCAGCAATCATCAAGACCAGACCAGGAAACATTTTCCAATATTCTGTATTCCAGTTTTAGTGAGCCCATGGGAATTGTAGTCTCAGTTGCCTGTACTTAGCTGACAGGAGTGGCACCTGGTGTGGTCTTCTGCTGCTGTAGCCCATCTGTTACAAGGTTCAATGTGTTGTGCATTCAGAGATGCTCTTCTGCATAACTTAGTTGTAACAAGTGGTTATTTGAGTTACTGTTGCCTTTCTGTCAGCTTGAACCAGTCTGACCATTCCCCTCTGAACTTTGGCATCAACAAGGCATTTTCGTCCAAAGAAGTGGCACTCACTGGATACTTTCCCATTTTCTGACCATTCTTTGGAAACCCTAGAGATAGTAGTGTGTGAAAATCTCAGTAGGTCAGCAGTTTCTGAAATACTCAGACAAGCCTGTCCAGCAGCAACAACCATGCTATGTTCTGATTCTTGGTTTGAACTTCAGCAGGTCATCTTGATAATGTCTACATGCCTAAATGCATTTAGTTGCCACTGTGTGATTGGCTGATTAGATATTTGTGCTAACAAGCACTTGAACACTTGTACCTATAAAGAGGATGGAGGTAATATTGCATTACCTTTAAAACTGCAAAAAGCACCCACTTTTTTGAAATTTTACTTCAAACTTCAGTTTGTCAAAAATGCAGTGTATCAAATTATATCATGGCTATAATTTAACATTTATTTTACATTTTGGAGCATACTGTAATCGGGTAAAGTGACTTACTCATGGTCACACAGTGTCAGTAGTTGGATTTGAACTCACCATCTCAGGGTTGAAGTCTAAAGCCTTTATCACTAGGCCACACTGCCTGCCTATATCTAACTGTGTTTCATTGAAATGTAACAAAATAACTTTTTTAGTGCATATAGTTTATCTTTTTCTTACCTTCTAAAATTATGAATTCCCCTTGTTAGATAGCCCTTTTAGAATTTAATTAGCATGGTCCAATTTACTTGTCCCCTGGCCCCATTCCCTGTGATGCTAAGGATGATGGGATCTAGGTCAGAGTCATGGTGTGGCTATTTTTACCCAACACTAGTAAGCCACTGGGAAATCAAGTACAGTTGTCTTCTTCTGGTGGAAACACACATACACACATGACATGCCAATTTTCTTCAGAGCCTTTTTAAAACTTCAGTATTGGTATTAATGTTACACTTTGTAGTTTTTCACAAATAATCAGTGCACAGTATTGCTCTTAAAGGTGTGCAAATAAAAATTTCTTATGTACAGTGCTGTGAAAAACTCTCTGCCCTTTCCCAATTTCTCTGCTTTTGCAAATTTCAGAAAATGAATGTTGAATCCAAAGCATTATTATCATAAGATTTGGTTGGTGTTCCAAGTCAGTTTATATATTGTCAGCTGCTCATTTATACAACGACATGTCCATAACAGATATTTGCATAGAGCAGTGTAACAGAGAGAGATCTAAAGTGCAGATATACACGCTAGGTTGGTTTAGCTTTGCCAGTCAGCATGGCAGCATGTCTTTAGACTGTGTGAATTTTCCAGGGAGATCCAACATGAGTATCAAATAATTATTTATATCCCACATAGAAAAGATGCACACTCTTTTAAGATGAAGGATTCCAGTGCTTTAAACTGTCAATGTTATTTGATGTAATAGCACAAAAATGATCTGTCCTTTTGTAGACTCACTTACTTCAATTCATAGTCACAGGATATTAGAGCAAGTATATCAGCTGCAAACATGAAGTAGTCAAGTATCAATTATTAATTAAAACAATCTTATTTTTTGGTTGCAAGGCAGACATTATTAAATCCATAATAAGAATTACTATTTTATCAGCTGTTACAAACAATGTCTCCATTTTCTCTTATTTCTTACACCTGAATTAATAATAATGTGAAGCTTAATACTGAGAGAGATGTTAGGTAAAATAGACAAGTCTAAAATAATTTTTCAATAGTCTGGATGTCCAATTAATAAAATTGTATAAAATGGCTTTTGTCAATGGTAGTCTAAACCTGCAGGTGGTGTTCTTTTCACATTTTGCTTGCTATTAATGACATTCTTCAGTTTACACCTTTACATTTTTTTAATTTCAAGGTATTCAGAACTGCTGCAGAGAAAGTATTCTATACTTAAACAAAGATGCTTCATATAAATATATTTATTTAATATTTGTCCATAATAAATGAAAATTTATTTTAATTGTACCCTATAGATAACATTAGTATGTAATAGTATGCAATCATTTACGTTTAGTACTTACAGCTTGTGGAGTCTTATGCTGCCAGACTAATGCAATCTCTGTCAGAAGGAAAGAGCACGTACTTTCCAATAACAGTGTCATTATAGTATATTTGCAATTATTCATTTTTCTTTTTAATCCAAACAACAAAAAATGTATAGTTAGGAAGATGTTATTTCAGGTGATAGTTAACATTACTTCCTCAAAAATACACTTGATAATTTGTGTTGCTATTATATTTTGAATAGCTTCAATATAACTAATAAATTGGTTAAAGATACAAAATACCAAATGACATTTATCTCTTACTCAGTGACACAATTAAAGATGTTTGCTTGTATACTTTTTATTTATTTAAATATATTTTCATTGGTTGTTTTTCATTTTGCTTTCTTTCAATCCAGTTAGATTAAAAAATAAACATTGCTTTGCACTTTATTTCTTAAAACATTAAGACATTTTCAAATGTACACATGACTTTGTTCAGAACTACTGGCATGTTATTCTGTAGTTCATAAAGTTTGACTGTTATGTTATTTTGAAGTGTTTGCTCACAAATTTTACCCAGCCAAATGACATTCCTGTGCCAGTGATGTATTTCGCCTACTTGAAGTATCACCCCAAAAACGCCATCTGTTTGCACCACTACATTTTGGATAGTGACAAAACTGTAGTTGACAGCAAAAGGATAAGAAAATCTCAGTTTAATCTCCAGACTCTGCCAAGTGAGAAGTCATTTGTCATTGTAGATGAAGTGTTTGGAAAGAAAAAAGAGGTCAGGAACAGCGAGATACTAGCAGAGGGAAAAAAGACAATTGATTTAACATGCACTTTGTCATATGAAAAACGAGGTTGTCTCACTTGCAACTGAAACCAGGAGAAGCAATAGTGTGGGAGGTAGTTTTTTGCAGCATTTGATTATATGGCAGACTGTCAATAACAGACTTTGTCAGTGTGGTTTAAATTGCAGACCTCCTTATCATTTAGAGTGCTGATGGGAAGTTTAATTTTCATTTCAGTTTATTTTTTATATCACATATTTTACAATTTATAAAATCAGGGCACACTGTACATGCAGTTGCATGAACAGAGTTTGGATATTCTTTCTCACCTTGCATGTTCTATTAATTTCTTAATTGAAAACATCTTAGTAGAAGCTCTCAACTGTACAAATTTAAACATGACACAATTCTTTATATTACTATTAACAAGCAAAATTTAACATGTTCACTGTAAAAATGTAAATTTGACAAGTGCACAATTTTGAGTACTGTTCTGTTCATAAAGGAATATTTTTGTAAGGCTTTAACATTTTATTGACTTACATTAAAGCCAGGTGAACACATTTTTAGACTAGATACTAAATATATTTGACCCTTCTAAAGTCTCAGAATGTTATTCCCACTTCCTTGAAAATAATGATAACTAAATTCTAAAAGTCTAAATGATTCCAGCCTGAAATTTACATTGTCAGAAGCGTCATCATAATAGAATTTAGGTCAGCTGTCAATGCAAGATCTGGAAGACTCAGGAAAAATCTCTATTATAAATGTTTATAAACAGGTTAGATACACAAAACGGACCATGCATACGACTGCAAAGAATTCAACACCAAGGACTTGATGCCTTAAATTAACAATACAGCATAGCTTACTCAAAAATTATTTCAATAGAAACATTCAATGTAAAACATTCCCATTACTTTATCACAAAAGTCCCCACCTAATGTCTGTGAAGAAATAGATAACTGAATAAGTAAAAACCTTTTGAAACAAATTGCTGTGATCTGAATAAATTAAAATAGTGGATGTTGAAAAGGCAATAAAAAGGTGCTAGAAAAATTGGAATTCTTTGACAACCATTAAAAACATTGTGTTGGCTCTGTTGAGCTTTAAGGGTACTTAGGAATGGACACATTTTGTAGCCTTTTTTATGAACACAATTACACATAGTTCAGTTAAAGTACAATTGTACAAACAATAGAACAATACAGAAAGTTGTACCACAAAAATAAATTCAACCAAAGTGAACAGATTCAATTAAAGTATCGAACAAAAACCCTTTACATCTCCTAATCGGTGAAGAAAATAAAGCTAATAACAGGTTGGATATTTCAACAAGATAGACCAAAACATATCTTAGAATTCATACATACTTACAGTGACAAATGTTTTAAGGTTTAACATTGAATAACATTAAAAAATCTTTTGCAGAGCTTTCAAGAAGACCTAAAAATATTTCTGAGTTGAGAAGATTTCTTCACAGGAAAATTTGGTTTGTAGGGATCCAAAAGCAAGAGCAAAAACGTTTTTAGAACATTACAAAAAACTTTTAGAAATTATAGGTGTTATCAAGTACTGATGAAGATTTAGTGAAATATTCAACATTACCAGCATTGCCCAATCTATTATATAAACAGTATCATGAAAAAAATAAAATAAAATTCAATAAAAAACAAGAACACCATGTTGAAAACAAAGAAAGCCTTTATTTTATTCCTCATATCATCCTGTATCCTACATTTGACCCAAAACAATGTAGGCTTTGGTCCAGACCCTTCATTTTGTATTGCCTGTGGCTATATCTTTGATGTTCTGCCAAAGTAAATATCAGCATAGTGTTTACAGACGACTGTTGAGATTCATGATTAAAGCCACAGTGTTGCCAGTTAAGTAAAATAAAAGAAAGTAATTTGCAATTCTCATCCCCACACATATGAATGCATGTAAAATTGCTCCAAGTTTATTTTTTGAATATATGTGCATAATGTAGAACTATGGCAATAATAGTTTCAGGTGAAAGTATAGTGGCCCAGGAAATAATATAATATTAACAATTTTGCGCTGTGGAATGAGCCCCGGTCACAGACAGGCGGACAACGTTTTCTCACCCAACACACACATATTTATTTACAATATTTACAAGTTTAGTTTGTGCACAACCCAGTGCCTCTGCACCGATCCCCAAAAGTCCGGGCCTCTCTCTCCAGTGCCTTTCTTCAGGCCGCCTCCACTCCTCTCTCACAAGACTCCTGTCCACTTCCACCCAACTCCATTTATCGAATGAAGGGAGGCGGCCCCTTTTATACAAGCCCAGATGGGCTCCAGGTGCTTCCCGACACTCCTCCGCGACCCCTGTGCGGCGGAAGTGCCGGCTGCGCATCTGCAAGCCCTCCGGGTGTCCCCAGTCTTCTTCCCCCCAGCACTTCCTGGTGTGGCAGAAGTGCTGAGGTCCAGGGCCTCCTCCAGACCACGAGGTGGCGACCGCCCTGGTTGCACTGGGGACCACGGGCCCCTACACGGTTGAGCTTCCAAGCTCTGCACCCGTGGTCTCCAGTGCAACCAGGGCGGTCGCCACCTCGTGGTCTGGAGGAGGCACAAGCCCTCCTCTGGTCTTCCTGGGTGTCCCGGCTGGGTACCATCCCCAGCCGTGTGCCATAGCGCAAATCTGCAATTTACCAAAGAGACCACTACAGTATCTGTCAATCTGTATTAAAAGTAATTTGACAAGTGTAAACTGTTCTACTCAAGAGAAGTGCTTGGTAGTCCAATGTATTTTTCAAGCCTGTGGTTAAAGAATTGCATAATAACTATTGGCAAATATTGGAATGTATTTGACAACAGGAGTTAAAGTTATTGCTGAGCTTTGACCAGTGTGATGCTAGACTGATGATTTTCACGTGTGTTGTGTAGTATACTGAATTTGAGATTGAAGGTGCAAAGGTTGAAGGCACAAATGTACTACTTTTTCAACTTCAGATAGAAAAGTTATTTTGAAAATTGGTCTATAATTGTTAAGGATCGTTGATGTTTAATCTGATTTTATCAATTAAGGTTTGCCAGTTGTCAGTTTTAATGTTTCAGGAAGTTTGCCTGTCAATAAAGATCTGTTAATAATGTTAACTGTGGTGTTTCAAGGACAGTAATTGAGTTTTTCCACTACCTTGGTTGGGACTGTTCCTAAGGGACATTCACTTCATTTACAATGCAGGCTGTTTGTCTCTTTGCTGTGACTAGGGTTTAAGGCAGACATCATTTTTTCCCCTAAAGGCTGTGTTTTTAGAATAATACTGCTTTTTTACAAGGCTTTGGATAAAAATTGTAAGTTTGAAAAAGGTCTGTAATTTTTAAAGCTAACTAGAACTAATTTTGATTTTCTTTAATAAATCTCTAAAAAAGGTGACTTTGTAGGAATAGGATATAATGCCAGGAAGTAAAGATATGTGGATTATTCAGTAGGAAGATTTCAACATCTGAGATTATATTTTTCATTTGATTTGGAAATGGACTTAAGGGATAGGTGGTTAGTTTAATTTCTGTTGTTAAATTTACTAAGGCAAAGTTTTTTGATGCAGTAGTACTACAGTAATATTAGATAGAGATAGATAGATAGATACTTTATTAATCCCAAAGGGAAATTCACAGTCCTTGATTGGGTTCCTATACTCCTCCTCCTGCCCACTCCTGATGCAGCCCACAATAGTAGTCTTGTCAGCGAACTTTTGCACATGGCAGGACTCCGAGTTGTATTGGAAGTCCGATGTATATAAGATGAACAGGACCAGAGAAAGTACAGTCCCCTGCGGCGCTCCTGTGTTGCTGACCACAATGCCAGACCTGCAATTCCCAAGACGCACATATTGAGGTCTGTCTGTAAGATAGTCCACGATCCGTGCCACCAGGTATGAATCTACTCCCATCTGTGTCAGCTTGTCCCTAAGGAGAAGAGGTTGGTTGGTGTTGAAGGCGCTAGAGTAGTCAAAAAACATAATTCTTACAGCACTACTGCCTCTGTCCAAATGGGAGAGGGTTCGGTGTAGCATATAGATGATGGCATCCTCTGCTCCCACCTTCTCCTGGCATGCGAACTGCAGAGAGTCGAAGGCGTGGCAGACCTGTGGCCTCAGGTAGTGAAGCAGCAGCTGCTCCATGGTCTTCATCACATTTGACGTCAGAGCGACAAGCCGGAAGTCATTCAGCTCACTAGAACGTGATACCTTTGGGACTGGGGTGATGCAAGATGTTTTCCAAAGCCTCTGGACCCTCCCCTGTTCCAGGCTCAGGTTGAAGATCTGTTCAAGCGATCATTCAGAAATGGAAGGAGTATGGCACAACTGTAAACCTACCAAGACAAGGCCGTCCACCTAAACTCACAGGCCGAACAAGGAGAGCGCTGATCAGAAATGCAGCCAAGAGGCCCATGGTGACTCTGGACAAGCTTCAGAGATCTACAGCTCAGGTCGGGGAATCTGTCCATATGCCAACTATTAGTCGTGCACTGCACAAAGTTGGCCTTTATGGAAGAGTGGCAAGAAGAAAGCCATTGTTAACAGAAAACCATAAGAAGTCCCGTTTGCAGTTTGCCACAAGCCATGTGGGGGACACAGCAAACATGTGGAAGAAGGTGCTCTGGTCAAATGAGACCAAAATGGAACTTTTTGGCCAAAATGCAAAACGCTATGTGTGGCGGAAAACTAACACTGCACATCACTCTGAACACACCATCCCCACTGTCAAATATGGTGGTGGCAGCATCATGCTCTGGGGGTGCTTCTCTTCAGCAGGGACAGGGAAGCTGGTCAGAGTTGATGGGAAGATGGATGGAGCCAAATACAGGGCAATCTTGGAAGAAAACCTCTTGGAGTCTGCAAAAGACTTGAGACTGGGGCGGAGGTTCACCTTCCAGCAGGACAACGACCCTAAACATAAAGCCAGGGCAACAATGGAATGGTTTAAAACAAAACATATCCATGTGTTAGAATGGCCCAGTCAAAGTCCAGATCTAAATCCAATCGAGAATCTGTGGCAAGATCTGAAAACTGCTGTTCACAAACGCTGTCCATCTAATCTGACTGAGCTGGAGCTGTTTTGCAAAGAAGAATGGGCAAGGATTTCAGTCTCTAAATCTGCAAAGCTGGTAGAGACATACCCTAAAAGACTGGCAGCTGTAATTGCAGCAAAAGGTGGTTCTACAAAGTATTGACTCAGGGGGCTGAATAATTACACACACCCCACTTTTCAGTTATTTATTTGTAAAAAATGTTTAGAATCATGTATGATTTTCGTTCCACTTCTCACGTGTACACCACTTTGTATTGGTCTTTCACGTGGAATTCCAATAAAATTGATTCATGTTTGTGGCTGTAATGTGACAAAATGTGGAAAAGTTCAAGGGGGCCGAATACTTTTGCAAGCCACTGTATATATATATATATATATATATATATATATATATATATATAT
>JANRMT010062796.1:35691620-35705774 GCA_026402145.1 Polypterus bichir lapradei | reverse complement strand
GGATTTTAAATCACCTGTAGGTTGCAAACTGTTTGACCTATTGACCTGAAATTTGGTACACATTGTGACAGATAGGGAGCGCTGTCATCCCCTTGAACCCTCAGACCAGACACCAGGTAAAAGTCCAATAATTATTTTTATTTGGACAAAATAGTGCAGAAAGTACCCTCCACTCCACTATACTCATAAATCAATACACAAATCAATAATCACTATAATAACCAATCCTCCAACTCCCAGACGCGTTGTTCCCTTCCTCCCAACTCAGCTCGTCCGTCTGGGATTTTCCAGAGTCCTTCATAGTCCATGACCCGGAAGTGCTGGATAATCACGTGGACTGAGGGCTCAGAAGCACTTCCGGGTCAGGTAAAAACTCCTCTTCTTCAACCCGGAAGCACATCATTTTCTCTGTTCATGTGACTGGGACATACTTCCGGGCTGTAGGGAAAATACAAGTCTCTGTGCCTCCCTGCAGCATTCCCTTGCGGCCCCGACGTTATCCAGCAGGGCTGTACAGGAAAATTCCATAGTCCATGATGCCCTGCTGGAATTTGGGGCATCTCCATGTTGCAGGGAGGGCTCCCTCTGGCGGCCTGGGGGTATTGGCCGGGATGAATGGCCGGCCATAGTCTACAATATATACTGAGTATCAGAGATGGGTGGTAACGAGTTACATTTACTTGAGTAACTTTTTAAAAAAATTGTACTTCTAAGAGTAGTTTTACTGCACCATACGTTTTACTTTTACTTGTACTCCGCTACATTGGGCAACACTCGAATCGTTACTTTTTTTCCATTAGATAAAGTCTGACAGACAGTTTTCAATCTGTCAAGTTGCGCATACGCCTTCCATTGCGTCTCCAGCTCTGATGCGAGGTTTTGGATGTCCCCCAAATCAAGGTGCTGCAGCTTTGAGGACAGATATTGCATTTTTCGTTTGAAAGCATTAACTGAGCTAATCATATTGACCATGGTTTTCTCTTTTCCTTGAAGCTGTAAATTAAGCACATTCAACATGTTGGTCAGATTGGAAAAAAAATGCCAAGTCTAGCAGCCATTGATCAGTATTAAGTTGCTTGTATTCTGAATGTTTAATGACAAGGAGAAACTCCTTTTTCTCCGGCCAGGGGTCTTGAAATTTCAGCAGTAATTTCTCCCTAGCCATCTGCCTCAACAAAGGCATCTTTTATTATCTCTCCATCTTGGAAGGACTTCTTATGCTTAATGATCAAGTCACTCACCCGGAACAATGATTCAGTGTGTCTGCCTTTGCTTTTGAATTCAGCCGAGTGAAAAATGATGGCTGTCCAATTAACTGCGATTTTAGTTCCCTCTCCTTTCTCTTTCTCAGATCACTTTTCAGAACGAAGTTAGTTTCATAGTTTTTATGAACAGTTCGAAAGTGCCTTTACACATTTTCCTTCTTTGGAATAGCAATGATAGATTGACAGATCAGACAAATGCACTTTGATCGTGAAGTTGTGAGTGAAAAAATTCCTCTTCCAATTCGACATCCAGCCCATAACCAACATATTTTTTTTAAATCCCTTCTTTAGTCGCTATAAATTGAAAGACTAACTAGATCGCTTAGATAGCTGGAGTTTTGCTGTAGCTCGCGCGTTTGATCGTGCGTGCGGGATGACCAGTGTGTTAGAAGAAAAGAGATCTCAGATTGGCCACCCTGTATGTCAATCAAGTGGCAAATGCCATAGGGAGGATATATTATAGACTAACATTAAAATTTTTTTTTTTTTTAATGCAACACGATCTACTTGCACTCCTTTTCCAATCTGCCGGTCGATCGCAATTGACGCATTGGGCACCCCTGATATAAGCCTTCCTTCATGACTACATGCACGTGAGAGCATTGAATTACTAGGACCACTCCAGTGAGAAGTCAAGCAAAATGACACTTTTTATTGGCTAACTAAAAAGATTACAATATGCAAACTTTCGAGGCAACTTAGGCCCCTTCTTCAGGCAAGATGAGAAAAACCCATCTTCTTTATTACAAACTTTAAAATACTGTACATACTGTCATCCTGCCAGACTTACCTGGCCTTGTTTTCCTCACATATCACCAAGGTATATTACATTAATTGCTAACAGCAAATTGGGTTCAGACCTGTGTACATTGCTTTTAAAATAATCTTTTGCTGTTTACAAACCTATATAAAAAACATACTTTAAAAATGGACAGATAAGTATATTATTATTCTTAAATAAGTAATGCTTTAGCAAACACTAGAGGTATATTTTAGTATTAACTTATGATTTTAGTGGTTTCAGAACTCTAGTAACAATAGTATTGTCTTTTTGTTGATACCATAGCCAAATGAACACCAAAAATGTAAAAAGTTAAATTATGCTGATGCTTTAGGGCACTATTTATGCCATCATATGAAACTGTGCTTAATGAAATAATAATCTGGGGATTGCTGTTTCTCAGAAGATGTTAAATCGCCACAAATATATGTTATGTACAGTTATGGTTTAAGGATAAAAGCAAAACAGAGTGGTTAATCACAAATTCACTTCAATTGAAACAGCATGAAAATTTTGTTCATTATAAACTATAGACTGTGGAAAAAATTTTCTTTGTGTACAGTACACTACAAAAATAAACTTTTTGATTTTAGATGCTTTGTCCTTTAAGAGTATAGCTCTAAGGACTTTTCAATCACTAATTTTTTATCTAGTTAAGCACTGATTTTGGACCTTTAAACCATAAAGCAGTGATTTTTACAGTTTCCATTCCTTATCCTGTTTTCAACTGTAAATATGAAATTTACTTCAGAATCCTTAAAAATATATGCTGCTGTAGCCTCACTACCTCCACTTCTGATCTTCCTCTATCCCCTTGTAATCTATGTTTGAAAATCTAATGGACAAGCTATAGACAAAGTAGTTACTTTAAAGCCCAGAGAAGTCTCTTTTAAATGCTTGATTCCATTGTATAATTCTGCACTATGATCTATGAAAGTAACTGGTTGATGTCTCAAGAGAATATGATGAAAGTCAGTCCTCACTATGGTAGCTTGTTATAGTAGAACTTTTGCCACTGGAAAATTAGATAAATTAATATGTAATATATAAATAATATAACAAACAACAACTCCCCACACTTACCGTATCTCGCCTTAATACAATACACTTATTGCAACAATAGTTATCACATCTCTACACACCAACTGATATGAAAATTGATTCTGTAACCCTGACATTACAATAGTCCTCTCTTGATGCTGAGAATATAAGCAATTTTTTACCTCTCTGTCAATTAACTTTTCTGCCTAAAGTTCTTGAGTTTGTTATGTTTATCCCAATTCACCAATTACCTTTTAAAAACCTGATAGTATAATTTCAGTCTACCATTATGGTGAAGCAAAGCTGTGATACTGCTGTTTCCTAAGTAACTAACAATGATACAGCAGGTCTACTTTAGTACCAGTCATACAAGATGTTCATCAAGGATCTTTCCATGGTCCTCTGATTTTTGTACCTACATGCTTTTACCTGGCCTTATTATGCACAGCTATGCAGATGATGCTCAGGATATTTTAGTTAAAAGTTGATATTGCACAGAGATCTCCTGGTTTAAAACTTACCTTGAAGAGGTTAAATGCTGGTTGGAGCACGACTCTTTAAAATTCAACCAAACTAAAACAGAGCTTATGTCAATTGGCACTAAAACTTAGTTTAAGAAAACTTTTTTATTCTTTGTGAATATGCTGTCACATCTTTGCCTTCTACAGGAAATCTAGACATTATTAAAATTTCTTATTTTGACCTTTGCAATATCGCCTATGCTGTTATGTATCCCTTTCTGATACTAAGAAACTAACCCAGTGTTTCTCAGACTCGGTCCTGGGGACCCACTGTGGCTGCAGGTTTTTGTTCCAACCAGCTTCTGATTTTAATTGAATTCCTGAGCTAATTAAGCAAACTGTTATTTCCCAAACTGTGTTTTGGGAACAATATAGAAATTATAAAACTATGTTTGGAAAAAAAAAGATTGAAATGTACTGTAATTATATGGGATTAATATTTTTTTTCTTTTTAGCAATATTTTCATCTTGATTTTCAATCTACTTTTCCAGGTGTTCTAATTGTTTAATTAATACATTATTTATTAATTAGTGGATCTGACACTAAAGTAGTTGCAGTCTTTCATGTTTCAGTGTTGTTTGCCTGGGTGTCTGCTCTGTTTGTTTTTAATTGTCATTATTAAGATACAAAGAAGGGGGCAAACTACACAGAGAAAGGGCAAAATATAATGAAATCATAAAATTGAGTTAAACATTTAAATCTATAGCAAAAATAGAAATACAGGGTGACACAGAAAAACGGGAACTTTTAAAATGTTGAGATGTTGCAATCTTTTGTTGCACCTGCATTGAACAATTTCCCACAACTTCACGAAACCTAGTTTCAACAGGATGGTGCAACATCACACACTGCAAGGCAATCAATGGCAGCTGTGCGGGAATTGTTCGGTAACCGTGCCATCTCAAGATTCGGTGACATTCCCTGGCCCTCAAGATCACCGGATTTGTCCATTTGTGATTTTTTCTTGTGGGGCTACCTTAAGAGTCGGGTCTACACAACTTGGCCAAGGACACTGAATGAATTGAAACAAAGAATTCAAGATGAAATTCGTGGTATCCCAGCTGAGATGTTGCAGCAATCAATGGAGAACCTCAACAGCAGATTGGAAGAATGCATACGTACAGGAGGACGCCATCTACAGGACGTAATTTTCAGACATTGATAATTTGGATTACTGTCTCTTAAAAGGCAAGTTGTAGTGGTTCAATTGCTGTCAATAAATTTTTTTTGTTGGATTTCATCTGTTCTTATTAGGTTTTTCAAAAGTTCCTGTTTTTCTGTGTCACTCTATTTCTAAATGTCTTATACATGTAAAAATCAAGTTGCTGTGTTTTTTCTGAATGTAGAATAAGAGAATAAAAAAAGTATTAGCTAATTAAATGAGATCAGTGTTATCAGTTGTTGTCAATGATCTGCTTGAAACAAAAACCTGAAGCCACAGTGGACCACCATGACCAGGTTTGAGAACCCCTGAGCTAACCAATACTTTGAACACATCAGCATTGACATCTGTATTGGCAAGTGCCCAATTATTATATATTTATTAATTACTAATTATCTTAGCACATCCTGGTTGAAACCTTGGTACAAGAGTCCTCACTCAGACTTGCAACTATCAGTACATAGTGCCCATTCTATTCTGTCTTTACTGGCTCCTTCTGCTTTCTAGGACAGAATACAAAATCCTGTTATTAACCTATAAAACTTGAAAAGGCTGTGTCCAGTAGGAAGTGTTACCTTTATAGATAGACAAGGTAAGTGCTGGGTTCAGTGCTGGGAATTGTACTGTGGAAAGGTTGTTCTGCTTACAGGCCGCCTAAAATTTGCAACAGTGACAAAATAACCACAACAACAACACAAATCAACCACACACAATGTAGTTATGCTTAGCTTGTATTAAAAAAATCTGTCAGCATATAAATCCACATACTGTCTGACCCACCATAAAAACCAACAGAAATGAACACACCAGTTAGATGAATTGGCTGTTTACTCCTCCAGATACTGTTGGAGTGTGAAGAGGTTTGAAGTATTACAGAGAGCAGCAACTCAAAGTCCCAATGCTATACAGTTCAGCAGCTGTCCTGCATCCAGCAGTTATGGGGTCTTAAATTCCAGGGTGTGGTAATACTTTTTGTAACTTTAGGATAATATTGTTTTGGTGGAACAAACCAATCAGTTTGTAACCAGGAGTTTAACCAACATTTTTTTAATCTTTTCAAAATTAAAATACAAATACAGATTTGTATTGCTCAAGAATGAAAACAAAAGACCAGCAGTGCATAACAAAAATAACAAATAATCACTGTAACATAGCGATAATGGTAATATGCAGAAATGAGAAATATGTACTCTGCTATATATGAAATAATAATATTTTGATAAGCAGGCAATTTATGTAAGTGCAGAGCTTGTTAAATGCACAGACTACAATGACACACTGATTATTACTGATCTCCACTTCTTCCAGTGACTGTCTTTAACTGGACTGCATCAATAATTTTCTGCATCTCTGTCCATCAAAGCTGGCAATCTTGTCCTTCCCCAAGCTAACCTATACTTTGTAGCTGACAAACACTTTGGTTCTGTTTCATTTAGTCTTTGGAATAACCTTCCTAAAGTAAGTAAGTTTGTTGATTCAATTGTTTCTTTTACTGTAAAAGAAGATTTAAAATATGTTTGTTACGCCTTCTCTCAATCTACCTTCTCTGTCTCAGTCCTTAGCATGGTACACTGTATCGCAAATACTGTATTGTAGTTTGTGCATTGTTTTCTAGCAATTAGTATTTTCTTCCTGTTTGTGTTTTCTCTTGCTTACCCAGAATTTTGTGTTTAGTGTTTAATGATTTGATGATTGTTTCTGTCCAATGTTACTCATTCAGCTTTCCAGGTTTGGCGAAAGTGTGGCCAACTAAGGCCCTGGAAAGGTCCATGTGGCCCCTGGCGGTGGCCAAAAGTTCCAACAGGGTTGAGCTGCCATGCTCATGACCCATGGGCTTACTGGAAACCAAGAGGGCTGCCCTCTGATGCCCCTGGGGAGAAACTGTCCTAAAAATACTCTTTCCCCTGGTCCTTCCACACTCTGGGCATCCCGGCCAGGTAAGGGTTCCAGCTGCCCGCCACAGTATGTATACATTAACTATTTATAAGAAATATAACATGCATTTTTAACAGAAATGTGGCATAGGACATAAACAAAACTGCACTTAAAAACATCCATTAGCAAGACTATTTTTCACATAGACTCAAAATGTTATTCAAGTTGTATTTACATGTACTATATTATTTACAACTTAAAATCAGAACACTTAAATGTAACAGGAAAAGCCAAAGGAAAACAATATATTTCTTTTAAAATCTAAAATTACAGCACTTAAAATAATTTATATGAGACACTTTGGGATGTAGACATTGTAAATAATTTTTGAAGTACTGATAAGTGTTTCTCTTAATCCCCATTCTTACTGTTAGATCTATTTAAATATATTTTTTATTGGCTTGTTTGTAAAAAAATATTTTACATTCTGAAGCTAAGTATTAACTGAAAAATGTTGACCTAGTATGTTCACCAGATTGCTGTCAGTAAAAATTGTAACACTCTGCTGTCAGAATGGAACAGACTTGGTCACAGTTAAGGTCTCATTAAAGCATTATATAATCTCAGTGAAAAAAATCCTGAGTATGCTGCACACAGAGGGTTGTATATCCTTCTGATGCTTTTAATCACTTGTAACATATTACACATTATTATACTGTATATCTCTCTATATATAAAATCCAATGTCTGTCTGTCTGTCTGCCTGTCTGTCTTTATGTCTGTCCACTTTCCATGAGAGAACTACATAATTTAGATCGATTTAGATTGGGTTTTTTTCTATAATTTGCTTGAACATTCTGGATGATTTTGCGACTTCTGTCATCACACTAAGAATCATAGTTCGCTTGCAAGAGCGATATATTCGTGCTAATCCGAGACAAAGGCTGCAGGCCGAGGGGAGGGGGAAGCGTGATGTCAGGAATAAGGAGCCGGGCATGGCCCTCTTCACTGTCCTATTTTAATGTTATGCAGGCGGAGCCGCGGGGGACGGCTAGTATAACATAATATTTACTCAGATGCTTTCTATGAGCATATTGCTGTGCAATGACTGGTATATTTGGATTATCGTGAACAGTAATAACAGCATTTATTTACAATGTATAGAGCACAAACCTGAAAGATTCTGTAAAATTGTAGATGGAATCTCCCATGAAGGGGTTTGCTCCATTAGAGGAACGAATAGTGGAAATGTTTAAAATCTTTTTTTTGCGTTACGGTATTGGAAAAATAAATGGGGTGGGAAAGGGGGATTTCCAGGGGACTGTGAAATGATTGCAGAAGTCCAAGAAAACATGTTGATTTCCAGGAGACTTGGGCTGTCCATCTTTCTGAGGTAATTCTGCTAGGAATGCACTACAGTAATATTTCCAACTAAAAACAATTATTATTTAGCATCTTGAGATGTTGTAAGAGATCTAAATCTTACATTGTTCCTTAATTGAAAGATTGCATTCTTAGTAGTATGGCAAATATGTGATTATGAAGTTTAGATCTGTGTGCATAATAACACCTAGATTCTTTCATTTTTGGGGTTTTTACAATACTTAAAATGTTTGTTTTTTTCTTTGTTTAGTTTGAGGAAATTAATACCAATCCATTTAGTAATGATAATAAAACATGGGGATCAAATGGCTTAGATCATTAGGGTCATCTAGGCTGTAATTTACCTCACATTCAAGTCCTTTATGAGTCCCAGGTAAGTAAGCGGGCTGCAAAAATGATCTCAGATCCAACTCACCTGGGGCATCACCTATTCCAAAAACTTCTACCTAGTAAACTTCTTTGTGCAGTGAAAGCTAAAACAATATGTCACCTAAATATTTTTTTTTCACGTGTAGTTATTCTGAATAATCACATCTGAGCTTCTACTCAAGATCTACATTATGTTTACTTGCACACTAGACTGCCTGGGCATTTTAATCTATTTACTTTTTATATATTTTTCATGTACAGTATGCTGCATAATATTACATCATTTTATATTTTATCTTCTTACATTTATCTTTTTGTGTTCTATGTTGTATTTATATGTTGCACCAGTGCTACAAAAATAAATTCCTAATGCACATTAGTGTACCTAGCCAATAAAGTGAATTCTAATTATGATTCTGATTTGATGCTATTGATAAGTAAAGCTGTGTGTCATCTGCATAGCTGTGGTAATTAATTTTTTGTTTGGAATAATCTTTCCTAATGGGAGCATATAGGCTGGAAATAATAGCAGGCCCAACATTCATCCCAGTGCACATTGTAGGCAATATCGTGGATCTCTGAATTTCAATCATACAAACTTAAAATTAATTTTCTATCTCTTGTAAGGTCAATTAATGAGAATACTGGGATTTATGGGATTCTCACATTGCACTCAAATCTGAAGTACAGACATTGTGTTTATGTATCAATCCACCTCATTAACCAAAGCAGTTCCTGCTTTTAATTGGAGTCCTTTTTCAATTAAGCAAACTATTATTTCCCAATTTATGTATTTTATGTAAATTCATAAATGTAGCAATTATTCTGTGTTACATGGTTTATTTTTTTATCTTTTTTATTATCATAATCATCATACTTTTCATTTTAATTTTCCAGGTGTTCTGGTTATTTAAGCATCCATTTACTAACAAACATGGTAGTGTTGCACATAAGTAGTTGCTGCCATTCAGCACGCAGTGTCTTTTGCTCCAGTGTCTACTCCACCTGGCATTTTTAAGGTACAGCTAAAGCTGCAAATTCCACAGTAAGAAAGGTGAATTCATGTTAAAATGACAAAAGACTTTCAAATTTTGCAAAAATATAAATATTGATACATTTTTCTATGTTTAAACCTTTCAGGACCATACATTTCCAGACAATATTTACCATTTAGAATTGTTGAGGCACACTAACCCAGACATGATGCCTAATTCACAGTTTTGTTAAAGCATTTTATAGGAAAGAAGCACTTAGAGAAATTTCTTATCCTACTTGATATTTCCTTTTTTTGGAGGAGACACGGTCAGAGGCATTGGTGGGAGTTGCATCAATCTCTCTTGCCAGGCCAACTAAAATGATTAAAAAGAGCTGTGGTAGCAAGGCCACAGAGGCAAATGACATCAGACTGCAATTGTTAAAGACACTAGATACTGTGGAAGTAGTTTGTACTAATGGTTTTCTTCAACATTTGTGGAAGGTTTGGACAGTGCCTTAGAATTGGCAGACTGTAATGGCACCATTTTTAAGGATTTGCACAATAGGAAGGTTTATGCTAGGTTGCAGTCCTTGTTAGAAAAAAATAGTTTGTTCAGTACAAATAAAGAGTAAGAAGTTTCCCCAAGTAGAGGAGATAAAGCACTTCAAGGTTTTGTTCATGGGTGAGATTAGAAACCATTGGGAGATTCATCAACAGCTCAGTGCAGTAGCAGCTGTTTTGCAAATGTTATCGAAAAGTAATGGTAAAGCAGCACCAAAGACCTTGGATGAGCTTCTGCTTTACTGGTTAGTCTAAATCTCCATCCTTATTTGTAGCAATGAGGAGGATGAATGACATTTCATGTACAGGCAGCCAAAATTAGGTTTTTGTGTTGGGGTACTAAGTTCAGTTCTGTTGGTCTAACTCTAACTTGAGTTCTTTGCTCATGTTGGTAAAAAAATAAATAAAAAATAACCATTGTATAACAAGAAAACCCCAGAGACATTAGGAAGGTTTGGGGCAGCCACCTGTATAATATTTCCCGGCTGCAAAATCTGTCCAAAAACAAAGACATGTTCACACAAATCGAGTTCAAAACAGAACTCTCTTAAGATGGTGGCTTTTTAAAACCCTAAGGGGAAGTGATGTCATCAGGACCGGAACCAGAAGTGACGTCGTTGGCTGCCCCAGAACAGGGCGGGGTTTCCCAAATATGGTCTGCAAGGAATTGAAAAAGAGAATTAGCGCACTTTGGCACCCCCTGGTCCAATGTGGAACTACATTTATTCAGGCCCTTTGGTTGTCCCTTAAACAAGCGTGTGTGACAGGACCTCCCCCCAGCGCAGACCCATCGGGTCGTGCGTCCTGCACCAAGAGGTCATGAACGCGAGAGAGAGCATCGCCGTTGGTGTGGAGAGATCCAATGAATGAGAGAGAACTTATAAGGCTGCAGATAAAGGAACCACCTAGTGACCCGAGGGTTGGACTTCTTGTGTAGGTCCATCCACAGTAAAGGTGCTTGGTCCGTAACAAGGGTGAACTCCCAACCCAGGAGGTAGTAGCTCAACTGTGTAATCGGCCACTTGATCGCAAGAGCCTCTCTTTCCACCGCCGCATACCTGGTCTTCCAATCCAGCAGTTTCCGAATCAGGAACATGACGGAGTGTTCAGCGCCATCGATGCTTTGGCTCAGCACTGCTCCTAGGCCTGTGTCCAAAGCGTCCATCTAGAGAATGAAAGGAAGGGCAAACTCAGGTGCTTTCAAAACAGGTGCTGATGTCAGGGCCCGTTTTAAGTCACTGAATGCAGCTTCTGTCACATCAGTCCATACCACAGTGTTGGGGGCCCTCTTCTTTGTTAAATTACTCAAGGGCACCGCTCTCTCTAAAAAGTGGGGCACAAACTGGCAATAGTACCCGAGAAAAGCTTGGACCTGCCTCTTGGTTCGTGGACGGCGCTATTTCAAAATGGAATCTACTTTGGACCACTGTGGCTTCACAGTACCACGACCCACCAGGTAGCCTAAATATTTGGCTTCTTCCAGCCCAAAAAAACGTTTTTTAGGATTGATCTGAAGACCGGCCTCACCCAGTGCCCATAATACCGCTTGGACGTGCTGTAGGTATTCCTTTTACGTACTGGAATAGATGACGATGTCACCTAGATAAGCAGCACTATATGAGTTATGGGGGCATAGCACTTTGTCCACGTGATGCTGAAAGTTGCAGGAGCCCCGTGTAACCCGAATGGAAGGACACAATACTGCCAGTGTCCACTAGGGATGCTAACCACTGTCTTGAACTTCACGGAGTCTGTTAAAGGAACCTGCCAGTACCCCTTGGTCATGTCAAGTGTGGTCAAGTATTGCACGTATCCAAGCCTCTCAAGGAGGTTGTCCACTCGAGGCATAGGATAAGCGTCAAATTGGTAGACCTGATTAAGTCGACGGAAGTTGCAGCAAAACCTCCAATTCCCATCGGGCTTACTAACCAAGATTATTGGGCTGGACCAGGGACTATAACTCTCCTCTATGACTCCTAAGTCAAGAATGCGCTTGATTTCAAGTTCCACTTCAACCTTCTTTGCCTCGGGAAGGCGATAGGGGCACTCTCGAACTACAACCCCGGGTTCAGTCACAATGTCATGGGCGATCAGAGATGTCCATCCAGGTTTCTTATCTACCACCTCTGGGACAGACGAGATAACTGCTTTGAGCTCTTGTCTCTGTCGAGTGTCTAAGCTAGAGCCAAAGTTACAAGTGCTGGTCCGAGCAAAGAATGAGCGGGGCTGGCTGGAGGAGGGATTGGGATCCCTTTCCTTCCACGGCTTCAGCAGATTCACATGATATATCTGCTCGCTCTGCTGACGATTGGGCTGTTTCACCAAATAGTCGAAGAACCCTTTCCTCACCTTAACCTCATATGGCTCCTGCCAATGGGCAAGTAGTTTAGAATGGAAGGTGGGAACCAACACCATGACCCGATCCCCCAGTTGGAACTCCCAGAGCGTTGTGCCACGGTCATAATAGCGGGCCTGTGCTGCTTGTGCCTCCTCCATGTGACTTTTAAGATAGGTTGAATTTTACCAAATCTATCGCGTAACTCTGCGATATACTCTAAAATATTAGTTGAGGGAAGAGCCTTTCCTTCCCAGCCTTCTTTCAAGATGTCCAGTATACCCCGGGATTGTCGTCCGTATAATAATTCAAATGGCAAGAACCTCTTTGAGGCTTGAGGGACTTTCCTGTAGGCAAAGAGCACGAGGGGGAGGAGCTGATCCCAGTTCCTGCCATCCCCGCTGACCACCTTGCGGAGCACCTGTTTAAGAGTCTGATTTAAGTCTTCCTAGGAGGTGGGCGTGTGCTAATTCACAAACTTGCCGCTGGAAGCTTCGCGGAATTAGCAACAATTTCCGGACCTCCCCCTCATGTTCACTGACCCGATATAACAAATCACTTTCAATAATAAAGTGGGGGCCCTGTGGCATGGGTTGATTGGTGCGTTGGCCATTGACTATTACCACTGCATTTTTTGCAAATTTCAGGGAGTCATCATTTCACTGCTCCCTTTTAAATGAGGCCGGCGTTTGTCGGAATTGAAAACTTAGATCAGAGAGAGGGTCTGGTCTGACCTCAAGGAGCGGGGAGTCAGCCCCATCCGTCAAGATGCGCTCTGTTGACATAATGGTCTGCAATGGACCGGGAGCTTCCCCATCCACCTCTATGGCTTCCCACACCGCACTCCACCGGCCGAGTACATGGCATGGAAACAACCTGCAATGTATTATTCCCATCTGTTACTAGACCAAAATTAGTATTGGGAGTGAGTAGTACTTCACCGCTTTCAATATTAGACCAGTCCTGCCCTAGAATCACAGTAAAAGGAGACTTCGGGAGGACCGCTATGGGGATTTTTCTTACCAGTCCTTCCTGGCTGATGAAACAGCAGGCGGTTTTGTAGTATCAGATATCTCTGTGTATCCAACTTATACTGGTCTTTATATTTCTCCATTGTTGCGGCAGTACGTACCAGCGGTCAACAATAGAGATGTTGCTACTGGAATCAAATAGGGCTTTGGCTTTAAATCCATTCAGAATTACTTCTCCCGTATGAGGCACTGATAGGGGGTTTGAAAGCATACACAATCCACCTCCTCCTCTCCACTTGCATCCTGCCTCGTCCCCCAGTGAACGGCTCTGGGGACTCCGGCTCAAACTCCAGCTTGTGTCGAGGGAGCAGTGTAGTAGGACTGTAATCTCCATGGTGTCTGGTAAAGCAGTGTTTCCCAACCTCGGTCCTGGGGGCACACCTGTGGCTGCAGGTTTTTGTTCCAACCAGATTCCTAATTAGTGACAACACCTGATAACACTGATCTCATTTAATTAGCTACTATTTTGTTCTTTTATTTTACATTCAGAAAAATAAAGCAGCATGATTTTTACATTTATAAGACATTTAGAAATATTTCTGCTTTTGCTATAGATTTAAATGCTTGACTCTGTTTTGTTGATTTCATTATATTTTGCCCTTTCTCTCTGCAGTTTTTCCCCTTCATTGTATCTTATTAATAACAATTAAAAATGAGCAGAGCAGAGACGCTGGCAAACAACACTGAATAATCAAAGGCTGCAAGTACTTTAGCATCAGACCCACTAATTAGTAAATAATGGATTAATTAAACAATTAGAACACATAGAAAAAGTATGAAAAAAAATGAAAAGCAAGATGAAAATATTGTTATAAAAATACATTATTCCCATATAACTGCTTGGTACATTTTT
>JANRMT010062796.1:35623766-35663413 GCA_026402145.1 Polypterus bichir lapradei | reverse complement strand
ATATACATACACAGTTAGGTCCATAAATATTTGGACAGAGACAACTTTTTTCTAATTTTGGTTCTGTACATTACCACAATGAATTTTAAATGAAACAACTCAGATGCAGTTGAAGTGCAGACTTTCAGCCTTAATTCAGCGGGGTGGACAAAACGATTGCATAAAAATGTGAGGCAACTAAAGCATTTTTTAACACAATCCCTTCATTTCAGGGGCTCAAAAGTAATTTGACAATTTACTCAAAGGCTATTTCATGGGCAGGTGTGGGCATGTCCTTCGTTATGTCATTATCAATTAAGCAGATAAAAGGCCTGGTGTTGATTTGTGGTGTGGTGCTTGCATGTGGAAGATTTTGCTGTGAACAGACAACATGCGGTCAAAGGAGCTCTCCATGTATGTGAAAGAAGCCATCCTTAAGCTGCAAAAACAGAAAAAGCCCATCTGAGAAATTGCTACAATATTACAAGTGGCAAAATCTACAGTTTGGTACATCCTGAGAAAGAAATCAAGCACTGGTGTACTCTGCAACGCTAAAAGACCTGGACGTTTATGGAAGACAACAGTGGTGGATGATCACAGAATCATTTCCATGGTGAAGAGAAACCCCTTCACAACAGCCAACCATGTGAACAACACTCTCCAGGGGGTAGGCGTATCGATATCCAAGTCTACCATAAAGAGAAGACCGCATGAAAGTAAATACAGAGGGTACACTGCAAGGTGCAAGCCACTCATAAGCCTCAAGAATAGAAAAGCTAGATTGGACTTTGCTAAAGAACATCTAAAAAAGCCAGCACAGTTCTGGAAAAACATTCTTTGGACAGATGAAATCAAGATCAACCTCTACCAATATGATGGCAAGAAAAAAGTATGGAGAAGGTGTGGAACAGCTCATTATCCAAAGCATACCACATCATCTGTAAAACACGGTGGAGGCAGTGAGATGGCTTGGGCGTGCGTGGCTGCCAGTGGCACTGGGACACTAGTGTTTATTGATGATGTAACACAGGACAGAAGCAGCCAAATAAATTCTGAGGTGTTCAGAGACATATTGTCTGCTCAAATCCAGCTAAATTCAGTCAAATTGATTGGGCGGCGTTTCATGATACAGATGGACAATGACCCAAAACATACAGCCAAAGCAACCCAGGAGTTTATTAAAGCAAAGAAGTGGAAAATTCTTGAATGGTCAAGTCAGTCATCTGATCTTAACCCAATTGAGCATGCATTTCACTTGTTGAAGACTAAACTTTGGACAGAAAGGCCCACAGACAAACAGCAACTGAAAGCCGCTGCAGTAAAGGCCTGGCAGAGCATTAAAATGGAGAAAACCCAGCATCTGGTGATGTCCATGAGTTCAAGACTTCAGGCTGTCATTGCCAGTAAAGGGTTTTCAACCAAGTATTAGAAATGAACATTTTATTTCCATTTGTTTAATTTGTCCGATTACTTTTGAGCCCCTGAAATGAAGGGATTGTGTTAAA
The DNA here is from genome assembly GCA_026402145.1 of Polypterus bichir lapradei. Lineage (NCBI taxonomy): Eukaryota > Metazoa > Chordata > Cladistia > Polypteriformes > Polypteridae > Polypterus > Polypterus bichir. Next base: position 35,661,929 of record JANRMT010062796.1, on the reverse strand, counting down.
AAAATGTTTTAGTTGCCTCATATTTTTATGCAATCGTTTTGTTCACCCCACTGAATTAAAGCTGAAAATCTGCACTTCAACTGCTCTGAGTTGTTTCATTTAAAATTCATTGTGGTAATGTACAGAACCAAAATTAGAAAAAAGTTGTCTCTGTCCAAATATTTATGGACCTAACTGTATATATATATTTTTTACCAAACTTGTTTTTCTAATTTCTATATTGTGCCCAAAACACAGAATTTGGGAAATAACACATCACTTAATTAGCCCAGGAGTCCAATTAGAAAAACATGCAGCCACAGTGTGCACCCAGGACCGAGTTTGGGAAACACTGTGCTAAAGGACCGTTCTGCTTTCTCAGAGTGTAAGGCCGTCCGGCTGGTTTCTATGAGCGTCATGAGCTCGTCCATAGTGCATTCCCCCCAGATCGGCTAGGTGAATGGCTCAGGTATATTATTCAAAAGAAAGAAACATGTCACCCTCTTTACTATTTGGAAGGTGGAGCATTCAGAGGGATTTAACCACTCTGCCACCTTCTCCCAAAGAGCATCCATCTGCTCTCAGGTAAATCTTTCTGGATCTAGTTTCCAGGTCCGCAACAACTTAACCTGCTGGTCTGGGGAATCCCCATCTTTCTCTGGGACCTTGGCCCCAGCGGGAGAATGGCCCTCTCTCCGAGAAGGCATAATAAGTCTTTGTAGCATCCCACACAGAGTCCAGCCCACTTCTGTGTGTCTTGTAGACACTCTCCTTATGCATCTAATGTGGCCCGGAACAAGATCAAGGGAGCAGAGTCTGCACAGGGTCTTTCCAAAGTCCGGGACAAACCCCCAACCCGGAAACTCAGCCCAAGTACTCTCCCACCTGTCCAAAATGCAGGTCCAATCCTGTTTTCTTCTGGGAAACTTCCATCCTGCCGGCTACGCCACTGTAACAAGAAAACCCCAGAGACATTGGAAAGGTTTGGGTCAGCCACCCATATAATATTTTCCGGCTGCAAAATCTGTTCAAAAACAAAGACGCATTCACACAATCAAATCCAAAACAGAACTGAGTATCCTCTTAAGATGGTGTCTTTTTAAACCCCCGCAGGGGAAGTGATGTCATCAGGACCGAAACTGGAAGTGACGTCATTGACTGCCCCAGAACAGGGTGGGGTTTCCCGAGAATGGTCTGCAAGGAATTGAAAGAGAGAATTAGCGCACTTCGCCACCCCCTGGTCCAGCGTGGAACTACATTTATTCAGGCCCTTTTGTTTTCCCCTAAACACGCGTGTGTGACACCATATATGTATAAAATGTAGTTAATGCGCTCAACTAGATGCACGGTGACAAATACAATACTGCATGCATCAAATGACAGAGTTGTTTAACTTTTATGTCAGGCTTATGATTGTTCAGATCAGTGTTGCTTCAAATTCTGACTGTTTGTTGATCACTGCACATTTTTTCAGGAGCTACAGCTGATAAAAGGTACTATGATTAATAGCTTATGGAACTGCTATGAGGTTTTGCGGAACCCTAGGGTTCCCCTGAACACAGTTTAAGAAATACTGCTATACAGTATATACGTACAATTTAGGTCAATTTGTGCAAGCATGTAATTAATCTTGTAATATATCAGTGGAATAGACAATCTGTAGTCTGTAAGTTAAAAAAAAAAGTTATACATAAAATGACACTATATGATTCATGTCTCCACTTCCTACACCCCCCACTCCTCTACTGTAACAGCACACAAACTTAAAACACATCTGTTGCAGAAGTATTCTAAGACATGTCAGGCTTCCATAGGATATTTTTTATAAAACTGATTAATGTAATAGGTCTATTAACATTTAAGGAGCCTGACAAGGGGGACAATGATTAAAATCTCAGTCTTCCAAAGGGACTTAGTTATAATCCATTGAATAATGGAATAGCTGTAGCAGAATCCCACTCTAATATTCAGTGAAATGCCCAATGGTCCTTGTACAGAAATGGTCTAATCTAGAAGGCTGCTTATGGAGAGGACTATAGAGTTTAAGTTATACAACTCATGTCAAATGTCACATCATACCTCTCAGCAGAAACAGATCAGTTAAACACAGGGAAATCATTGACCTCATCCACACTTGAATGCAGTTACAGCTGCAAGGGTTTAAATTTCTAACCATTCCTAACTATGCTCCTCTGTAATTTCCTTGCTAAATTTTCTGCTCATTCTTGATGTTTCATTTTAAATGTTATTTTGACATCTCTTTTGACTTGTTTCTTCACATGCTTTGCACTTTTTTCTAATTAAGTACGCTTATGAGTGAGATTGCATTCCAGTATTTTTAATTTGGACAAATTGTCATTAAGTTGCATTAACATTATTTTTTCACCATAGAATGTAATGCATTTTAATCCTCTAGGTTATCCTTTGTCCAGCTTAGCGCTGGTGTCATGATACTATCGAGAATCTTAGTAACAGTGCTCCACTTGTCTTAAAAGTCTCCAAAATAAAGAAGAGGGTAACTGGAAATGAAACAGTACAAATCCATTGGAACCATTTTTTTTAGCACTGTAAAGTCAGTCAGTCAGTCATTGTCCAACCCGCTATATCCTAACACAGGGTCACGGGGGTCTGCTGGACACAATTCTTTTGTACAAAATACAGATCCCATCATTTTTAAAGCCACAAGATAAATTTAGGAAGCAAACTTTCCCAATTACATAACATAGCATTTTCAAACCCAGTTAACCCAACTGAGGGTTGCAAGACAATGGAGATCATCCCAGCAGCTTTGCAAAAAAGACAAAATTAATGCTTTGGACATAGTGCCAGTCTATTGCAGGGACCACTCATGTACCCACCCACACTGACACAGGGCCAGTTTGAAATTGCCAGTCAACCTAACCTACTCTTCTGGACTAAATCCCAAGCAGATACAGACAGAATGTGTAAACATCACATGGATGTTGAGTTATTGTATTGAAAAGAGACAGAGGTTGGGAGCATGTGCTAATAGCATGTTTCCGTGCCCACCACACAACAAACCACCTGGACTGGGACCCGAGTGCAGCAGGTGACACCTCAGCACCACACTGGAACAGTGTAAGGTTTTTTACAGTGGCTGGAGTGCCAATCCTGCCACCAACCCCCAAGTAATTCCCTGCAAGTTGGAGAACCTGTTTGCAGGGCTGGATGCAAATTAACATGCACTGGACAAGGCAATTGCAAGTTAAGGGTCTTGCTTAAGGGCCCAACAGAGCAGAGTCACTTCGGCCATTTACAGGATTCAAACAAGCAACCTTCCAATCCCTAGCCTCAAAGCCCCCACTCTGTTGTACTGAAAGCAGTGTCTTAATTACTTAGGTTTTATTCATCATGGTTAACAAGAGGAATTCTCATCTGCTGGGCTAAAGAGCAGTTTTGTAATTTAATATGTTAATTGAATGTGAAAAGTTAATGTTAAAATAGGTCTGTATTTTACTGGGGGCATGCTCACTGAAAATCAAGTTCTTTTATCTTGCATATTTTGCTAATTGCCTAAGACTTTCACTGAACACAGACACCAAAACAGTCAATGGAAGAACCAGCACTCGGTCACTGCAGAAAATAGCACTTAGCTTAACTATTAATGCTGATTAACCTTCTTGAAACAAAAAAGTGTAGGCATACATGTTTCTCTGGTATAAGAGTAACTTGGGTAAGTTTCTTATCTGCTGCTTAGTTCTTGGCTCATTGGCTGCATTGGAAGACTGTACTCAGATATAAACTATTGTAACAGATGACAAACAGCAGGCTGTGGTGGCTGTTTTTGTATTATTTTATAAAACAAATTGTTTACTAAAGTTAGGACAGTAAATAATACTTTGCCCTATATACTCTTCCTCCCTGTTTCTCACTGTAAACAGAACATTCTAGCTTATAATAGTATCTTATTTTGGCTGTGTTTTGTTTTGTAGTTTATCTCTGGAAACTTACTTTTTACAGGGACGTTGTCTCACAGGTTAAACATGACCACAGCCTAGTTAAGTAATTAAGTAATAATGCATTAAGTAATAATGCTATTCCTCATACAGTATAAAAATATGTTTGTACTTTTATAGGAAAATATAAATGGCAACTAAATTTAAATATTAGTATAGCAAAAAAATAACACATATGTCTCTGCATAACCATTTAATGTTAAGCATACATCAAAGAGACTAAATCATTTATTGATTATATTTAGTCCCCATTCAAAGTACCACTGTTATGCATATGAAGATGGTTTTATTTCCATATTGTCAATATTATACTACATTTTTTGAATGAATATCAGTGTTTTAGAGTGTGAGAGAAGAGTATTCATTACAGATTAAATTAAAGAAACATACACCAATTACAACAGCCATTAAGAGGAGTAAACTCAGTCAGTCCTAAATGGCCATATTTAGTTTAGTATTTTGGTTCCCTGCACTCATTTGTTTTTAAGTTAACTCCTTGGTTAGTTAGGCTCATTATGTTTCAGTTTTTGCATTCAAAATATCCCATGAGTTTAAATGTAGTAGTCTAAGGAATATTGCCTTATATATGTATAGCTTGCATTTTATCTTATAAATTATAAGCAGTCAATCTTTTGAATCTTGAAATGGTTGGCTTATCTCTCTATTATAAAAAAAAAATCCTGGAGAGAAACAGTAGGGCGACAATACGTGATCTTCATGTTAAGATCACAGAAGACACTTAAAAGACCCGTGAGACTAAAGAGACTGGCCACGGAGCATCTCGCGGGGACCTTAAACATGAGACTTTGTGCCAAGAGATTGACCCAGGACCATCTTGCGATGACGTAGAACAAGAGATTATTGCAAGACATGCCCTACTTATAACCAAATAAGAGCACGGGCAGCAACACACTCAGTTGTGTTTTGGCCTTGAGCACACACAGATCCAGGGCTCTCAGCGCATAAAAAGCATATAAGGACAATACGCTATAGATGAAACGTCGATGACTAAGCGAAGAAGAAAGAAGCACTGAGAAAAGAGACTCAAAAGCGTGGAGAGACAAAAAAGAAAAAGAATAATCTAGATGCAAATTCGGAAAATAAGGAAAGTAATTATCAGCCCGGAACAAGTGGAACTGAAAAAAAAAGCACGTCCAATCCGGACGTTGGTGCTATACACATGCAGAGCAGGCTAGAGATTATGAAAGTAATGATAAGTAGTTATCTGCCCGGAACAAGTGGAATTGAAAAAAAAGCACGTCCAATCCGAATGTTGGTGCTATACACAAGCAGAGCAGGTTAGAGATTATGAAAGCTGTGGAATTGGAAAAAAATGTAGGCGCAAAACACATGTGGAGAAAGTTAAAGAATATGAAAGTAGGAAAATTAGAAAGTATAAAAAAAAGAAAGTAAAGATCGCAGTACTGCAAAGAAAGAGAAATTATTACTCAGATATGTAACGAAAAGGTGAATAGAGATTGAATATATGGACATAGGTGATATGTCAGAAGTATGTAAATATTGTAAAGCTTTGAAGTTTAAGTCAAGAGAATTTCAAAAACGAACTTTACCTCACATCCATTTATTGGTTACTTTGCAAAAAAAATTATTAACTGCTGATGATAATGATCGTTTTGTCTGTGCTGAAATTCCAAAGAGAGAAACATATCCTGAATTATGGTACAAAGTCATTAAACACTTGTCTCAATGGCCTCATTAAAAAGACAGCACATTGAGACTTGAAAGATTCCAAAAATTGTTTTTACAGAAGTTCTGAAATAAAAGTGAAACTAATGAAGTAGCAACAATTCAAAGAAAAAAAAAATCTTAAAAGTGTGTATCCGGAAAAACAAAAACGGGGGTTGGTGAGCGAAGCGAGTGGGGGGCAAAGCCCCCTAGTTACTGTAAAAAATATTTGTTCTAGTTTTTGTTGAAAAAATATGCAAACATTGCACATAGATAACCGTGCAACAATTGTTTAGCCTTCATATCCTTGTAAAAGGATCTTGTATGGTATATATCTCTGTTTCCTCCCTTTTTTCTCCTTATAAAAATTAACTCTTCCACTTTTTCCTCCTTTGCAGGAAGAACTGGCTGCGCACAGTGGGAAGCCCTATGTCTCGCATTGACAAAGCTGTGTTCACTAATGAGAAGCAGATAACATCTTTGGAGTTCACCAACTTTACCACCAAGTACTGAAGAAAGCAGGTCCTCTAACTGGGTGTCATCTGTATTTATCGTCAGTTGTACACAGTGGTATTTTAGAAATTTCTAATAGTGCATCTTTATAAGTCTAATTAACAGGTTGACTTAACTAAATGTATGCACAATGTAACTTAACCCTCAAAATGTTTTTCCTTTAATGAAAGTGGTTGTCTTTATTGTCTTTTTGATTTATTTTTAATATTGTAGTGATATACTATATTTTCAGTTAAGCTAGAATAGTCCAAGAAGAAAAATAGTAATGCATTCTTACTTTAGTTTTTTAAGAGCCCTTAATTGATTACATTAACAAAAACTGAATGTGTTATTATTCTGTTCCTAAAAATGAAAATATATAGTTTGCAGAAATCTGTTTTTATATTGGCTAAACAAAACTATAACTGGTGGAACTCTTACTCCAAATTAAAAGCCGCTTAGTAAGTCAGATATGGACAGGACTCTCCTGCAGTATTATTAAAATTCAATAACATCATCTCTCACAAATCTGTGCTTCTGTTTTCAAGACTATATTTGATTCACTAGATGACTGATAATTTACAATTCAATGAATAAATGCAGTGCCCTCACTTGTGCCTAATACAGTTCAACTTTTTGTTCTCAATATCTTTGATGATACAATGAGGCTGAAACTTAACCTTTCTGCATTGCTTACCCTTTTTTAATTAAAAACATTAATCAAAAGGTAATATATTTATAGTAGTAAAAGATAAGCATGCATTTCTTAACTGATTTATTAAGTATGTTTTATTTACCCATCCATTAATTATTTTCTGGTTTAACTTAAAATCAGTTGTATTAGCAGTATTAACTTGATCCTAACATTAGTCTGAAGCAGGATTCTTTAAGTCAAGTTCTAAAGTATTTTTTTTAAATAATGACAGGAAAACATAAAAGAAAATGTGATGGATAGTAGATACTATGTTAAATGATGTGATTTAATGTATTACACCATTATTTTATTATAGAGCAATTTTTCAGCCAATTAAAAAAAATCATGTCATCTGACTTTATTTATTAGCATTAAACACATCTTTTTTCTTACTAATTGTATTTTTCCTGAACACAAATTCAATACGTCCACTTTCTGTTCAACTAATGTGTTTGGGTGCCAACAATTTTAATGCTTGGTCTTTCTTTTAAACTATGGAAAAAGATGGAGATGTGAAAACCCCTAACGGGACAGCCAAAACAAAAAGAAGAAGATCTTTCTTTTAATCCTGCAGTCGGGTACTATTGTCAACAGATATTCTCCTCTGAGAACGTATCTGAACTTTTTTGTTTTAACCTGTAATGTTCTTTAAAGGATTCTGTGTTTTATTAAAAGTTGGAGGATAAATAAATATATTCATCTAGTCTTGTCACTTGTTTGGTGCCGGTTGTGTTTGAGGTCTGGCTCTGTAAGGGCAGTTCAGTGCCTAGGGGCTATCAGAAGGCACTCTGTTTTGAGCCATTCCTTAACTTGCGTGGCATTTTGGGGCATGCAACTTCAAGATGGGGTTAAAAAGTTGTTCTCTGTCTTTGTTGAGATATCAAGAGAAGGTAAAGTGGTATTTTATTTCTACTTGTTATTATTGTGTTACATTGCTTGTTTTTCATTTTCATTATATATTTTTGCTTTTTGTTTTCATTCTTGTGCTGTATTTGTCTGTGAGAAAATATCTCCTGGGCTGTGCCAGGAGAAAGGTTAAGAAAGACTTTGTTAGACACTGATTGGTTTATCATGCCATCTTAAAGTTATAAAAATGTGTTACCAGTGGTGGGGTTGTTGTGAGGGCCCCCTGTAGTCGGAGTGGCTTGAAGAATGGTAAGTGCAGCTGTATATTATTTTTTTTCTTCTGTTCTTCCACTCTCTATTCCTAAGTTTTCATCTTATAGTCAGATGACTAGACTAACAGCTGTTTATTAAAAGATCCACTGCCCTTGACTTCTTTGGTGTAATAAAATAGGTATCACCTTTCTAAAAGAATTTAAACTTGACAGTAAATAGGTGCACTGATGTAATAATAGGTATTATTGTGTGGCAGTTATTTCCACAGAAAGCTTTTGCAAAAGTGCTATGATTATTGTGGTGCAACAAAACTTGATGGTTAAAACCATTGATTTGGGTTCAGTTACCTTATTCAAAGTTTACTATCTTCTTGCCAAGATTAGTAGTAAAACAATAGCTTTATTTTCAAAGTACATTCCCTCTCTCTTTCAGCTATCATATTGGGTATTATTGACTAATCAAACTCTTCATTTTAAAGACTTCAAAACAATTCTGGGCATTAATGTAAATGGTTTTATAAATTCTCTTTTAGACAAATTCCCCCCCTTTTGCATCATTACTTAGCTTGTTCTATGCAGGCCGTAAGAAAGTTAGCCTCTGGATTAAACTTTGTTGATTGCTTTCTTTTAATTAATTCTTCTGCTACATATTTTTTGTATTCCTCAAATTCTAGACTGGTTTACATTTTCATTTGCCATAGCTCTCTCCTGCCATCAAAAATAGCAGTATTGTTTTAAACAATGACCACAAACAAATTCCTCTGGTTATCCCTCAGCTTTATCCCTGTATTCCTCACTGGCATTGTTTATGACCGAAACTTGCTGTTCATTTGAAAGAATTTATTTCACTAAATACTGGTACAATGGATTACTGGTTAGGTCTTTATGGCACTGTTTGCAGTTTCACTGTTTCATATTCTAATTGCTAGGCTCAGACTAATAAGAATTTAATTGCACAAGTTGAGGCATGCTTGTCATCTTTACACGCCCCCTTGTGGTTTATTCTCAGCATGAATCATTAATAATTTGTACTAAACAAAATTAAATTCCATGCTTTTTCAAAAGGCTGAATTTAAAATTCAATGCACAAGGATTAGATATTATGTATCTGGAGCCAAGCCCAGTAGATTATTAGCACTAAAAAATTGAAAATGTGAATTGTTTGCATCCATCTCTGCCATTAACATAGATCTGAGTATTTCTTTAAAATTTTCTCTGAATTATTCACAGAAAATTCAAACACTTCATTTTCTAATATTATTGCCTCTTTAAAAGTTCTGAAGCTTCCTAAACTACCCGAGGAGAAGGAAACTTCAATTTTGGATCCTTTGGTGCCAGTCTGAATTTAAGAAAACCTTAGACATCATGAGCAAACAGAAATCACCAGGCATAGATGGAATTAGTCTGGAGGTTCTTAATACTCGCTGGGATCAGTTATCTGGCCCAATTTTTCAGATAGTAAAGTCTGCAATCTCTTTCACTCTGATGAATTAATCAATCAATGTGGCAGTGCTTACTGTCCTGACAAAACAGGGCAAATACCCCTTAAACTGTTTGAGCTACCTTAAAATTTCCTTCATAAATTCTGATGCCATGTTGTTGACAAAGCTTCTTGCTCTGTGCTTTACAATCGGTCATACATAAATAAATACATCCACATCAAACTGGCTTTGTTTGTGCATGTATATAGCTGACAATATCTGTCATCTTCTCTATTCTATTGATGTATCCCCTACCCTTTTCTCGCCAGCCACCCTTCTCTCTTTAAATGTTGAGATGGCGTTAGACCACATGAACTGGACTTTTCTTTGGCAGACCCTGGGGCAGAAGAGGTTTGTTGTTGAATTTATTAAAATAATTAAAACCCTATATTTATCAACTTCCACAGTAATTTTCACTAAGTCCAACATATCTTACCTAATTTCAAATTTGCAGAGGTGCTACACAGGGGTTTTCTTTATCTCCACTCCTTTTTAATATTTCCCCTTAAAGCAGTCCTTATCCTTAACATTACACAATGCATTACACGTTTTTTTAAATGTTGATGATATCCTGTTTTTCCTGAGTGATGTCACCTCAGGCATACCTTCGTGTAATTCAATTTCTTCAGCACTTATACAGTAAATCCATTTGAAAGTACAACATTAATTGCTCCAAGTCTGCCCTTGTCCCTTTAAACCATCTTTGTCCACACTCTGCTCTTCATCCTTCATTCTTGTTGCTAATTTGTAGAATACTATCACCTCCAGTTACAGTTTGTACTTTCTCTCTACCTGAACACATATCTTTCCATGCTCAGTTGGCCATTATTAAAATCAATATTGTTCCTTATGTAAACTTTGTTAGCTCAATGCTTCTCCTCTCTTTCTATCAATTACAGGTCCTACTCACTCTACATCTTTGGAATGGCAAGAGAACCCATGTTAAGCATTCTCCTCAAATCCTAGACAGGTCTTATGGGGGAGTTCCTCTTCTAGAGTCTGAACTTGATCAATGGGTTTATACCTTTCTGGAATTGCCTCAATGCTCCAGCCGACCCTTCATCTTGGATTTTTCAGTGAACAAAGACCAGCTTCCTCTCCATCCTCCCCTTTTTAACTCCTTAAGGCTAAAGTGTTTTTATTCTAAATCTGGACTTTTTATCCTTTATGTTTTGAAGACCTGGCACTGGATAGAGAAGCTTTTAGGTTAACTATAAATACTCCCTTATTCATAATGAAGCCTTTTGTATTGGTGGACACCACATTTCTCTCCTACATTTGTCTCTTTTAGGTATTAACACTTGTTTTTGGTTACTCTGGACTCCAGACATTTCAAGCACTATGGTCCAGGTTCACCATTCCTTCCTCTTCTTTTTTCTTTTATCTTCAACTAAGGCTGGTTCTTGGGACTTGATTGTGCGTCACTTTCCTCCTCATTTCCTCCTCATCCTCTGTTTGTTTTTGCTCATTCTTTTTCATCACTTAAAAAATAATTTGACACTCTATTTGCTGCACAGTGCAAAGCCTTCTGCGACCTCTTACTTTTGTACTTAATGTGGTAATGTGATTTCCTGTCCATCATTGTCTTGTGGTGGAACACCATCTTTAACAATATCACTCTGTCCTCCAGGATCCCAAATCATCAGTATACTCAGTTTAATTTGTCCATCACTTGTATCTTACCTCTTATTAACATTTTGCAATAGGTTTATCCACTGATCCCTTTTGTTACTTCTGCTCCTTAAATGATCCTGAAACCTTCCTCCACATATTTTGGGACACTCCTACTGTCACCCCGCCTATTAGCTGGATTTCTTGATTTCTATCTGTTTGATCCTCTCTTTCTAGATTCCTCTTTAAGCTCATATTTTCCTTTTAGTGGTACTTTCCACACTCTGTTTCAGTTCAGTCTAACAGAGGTTGTTCTCTCTAGGTACCATTGCTGCCAAACTGGCACTGGACTCTCAAAGGAAAGTCCTCCTTTCATTTTCTGTTCACTCTTGGATATCTTTCAGTATTACCTGATTCTTCTTGTGCTCTCAGCCTTCAGGATCTAATTGAGCATCTGGTGCCAACATCAGGGAATGGTTCTCAGTCACCAAGCCATTTATTTGGTGCCTAGGGATGGTGAGAGCTTGTCCTCCTTGTTGATGTTTCCTTTTCAGTCCAGCTGTGGACCAATGGCCATTTTGATTAGTTACACAGACTTTCTTTGTTCATAGTCTGCTTTTTTTGTATTACGGTTCCTTACAAGATTGAGGAGGGGATGGGCATCACTGTTTTATCTTGCAATTTTACATATACCTTATGAATTTCATTTATTCTTTTCAATTAAAATTTGTTCACAAAAGAAAAAGAAAGTGTTGCCACGCCCTTGCATTTGAGAACTCCATCACTGCTGAACCCTAGACAAACTGCAGCACTACAACATGTTAAACCATCCGACTTTTGAATGGTGGTCTTATGTAATCTTCCACCCTTCATTTTTTTTTTTTTTTTTTGCATACTTTGACAACATTTGGAGAAGACAACAGCAGGAGCACAAAGGGCACGTCAGCTAACAGAGAGCAAGAGAGTGGCCACTACAGCAACATTCACTCTACAATTATTCAGGGGAGGTCTCCTGGCAGAGCCTAATGTGAATTGTATGCTGAAGAAATTCTTTAATACAAGCTTAGTATTAAATTATTATTTGTGTCCTGATTAATTATTGTTGTTGTTTGGGTTATTGTTGCTGTTGTGGCTTTGAAATGGCACTGTAAGTGGGTCAGCTTTTCTATAATGCTTTCTCAGTATTGAACCTTTAATAATACATTTTATTTATATAGCTCCTTTCCCATGCTCATTTTCAGAAATCTTCTCCCTGTTTCTCCTTAATATTATAGCCCATTGTGCTGTCCTAATTAACACTGACCATGTATGCACAGATAGATAAGGTGCAAGTGTGAAAAAGTAATTTTCAGATTCTATCATTACTAGATATCAAAGAAGAAAAGGTTTAGTAGCTTATTCTTATCACACATACAGAGTACAAACACATTGAAGGTTGGGCACATTTCAAACTGTGCTTTGTAATTTTAATGTTGACTAACCATTGCCTCACAGATGCCAGCCTAGTGCCTGTTTGCATGGGCATTGAACATTCTTTGTGTGTCTTTGTGGGTTTCTCCGTGTCTTCCTCCCATATCCTGCTAACTTGATGGTTAGGTTTTCTGGTTCCTGTAAATAGTAAGCAGTACGATGAATGACTGTGGGTGTCTCAATAGGTGTCCTCTGGTACCACCATGTCCAGGCTAAGTGCCTGCCTTATGCCAAGTGCTAGAGGGAAAAGGTCTTTCCCTCTTTTGCTTCTCTGTACTTGGAATAAGTGAGTATAGAAAACAGATGGATAAGATGCAACAAAGTCATAACACTGGCAGTGTTTAATTCTGTTCTTACAATGATTACAATAGCCTGTCATCGGTGATTTAGATGTGTTGCCCCACTAAAATAATCTGGTCATTCTGGAACATGTCCTAAGTGACTTACTGGCTAAATAAATAGACTTTAGTGTGTCTTATCAGAAACAAGTGCATGCCTAGACTACCCAGTTATTTAGGAAAGTTAATTTCAGAGTATTAGTACAAGACAGCTTGTTGAAACAGACCACAACCTTTCTAACAGGAGCTAAGCTCAGGAACTGGGTTATGTCAGACAGAGATCAAGGCCTGGGCAGTAAAATAAACACCAGGGGATTTGTTACATACAAAAGTAAACAGCGTCACAGAAGCACTCCAAACCTTCTAATGACACACAATGACTCTGGCTACCTTCTCTTTTATTTTTGCGCTTTCTTTCCCAAACACAACTGCTTTTACATCCAAGTTAATTATTTTAGAACTGTTTGAATCTAATTTTTAAAAGTGTAATGGCTGATGCAGAGGTTAAATGTGCTTGGAAAGGGAAAAATGGGATTGGTAATGGATTGATGGGTGGATAGTTGGATATTTGTAGTTTCATGGGTGTCTTGTGTCTAGTGCTTGGTTTTGAAGCACTAATGTCAGCATCTAAACAGTTTGATTTACACTGGTGCTCGGTGGACTGATGACCTCAGATGGCATGTGTTTATGTCTAAAGAGCTGTTAAATGCATTTTTATTAAGCATTTTTCGCTGTGTACAGGATCACAGTGCTATTGTACAGTAATTTGAATGATTAAACCATGAAATCTTCATATTCACAAACACATACAGTACAGGCCAAAAGTTTGGACACACCTCCTCATTCAATGTGTTTTCTTTATTTTCATGACTGAAGGCATCAAAACTATGAATGAACACATGTGGAGTTATGTACTTAACAAAAAAAGGTGAAATAACTGAAAACATGTTTTATATTCTAGTTTCTTCAAAATAGCCACCCTTTGCTCTGATTAATGCTTTGCACACTCTTGGCATTCTCTCGATGAGCTTCAACAGGTAGTCACCTGAAATGGTTTTCACTTCACAGGTGTGCCTTATCAGGGTTATTTAGTGGAATTTCTTGCTTTATCAATGGGGTTGGGACCAGCAGTTGTGTTGTGCAGAAGTCAGGTTAGTTGGATGATCATTTATTTTTCAACAGGACAATGACCCCAAACACACCTCCAGGCTGTGTAAGGGCTATTTGACCAAGAAGGAGAGTGATGGAGTGCTGTAAATGGTCATGAAAATAAAGAAAACACATTGAATGAGGAGGTGTGTCCAAACTTTTGGCCTGTACTGTACGTTATGTTAAAGTCAAAGGAAAACAAGAAGTAATGTTGGGGACTAACAAAGCCGGTCAGTATAGCCAGTTCACAACTGAGAAGACAAGCAGAATTCCAGTGAACAGCATCCTGGAGAAAATAAACAGTGGCATCCGTCATTCCTGGGGTACACATTAGAAGAAGACTCAATCCCCTTATCTTTGAATCCCATGTATTTGATGCCACTTCATCTTGGAAATATAGCAGTAGCACCAGCAGGAATACTGGGAAGAGAAACAGAGGAGAGGGGAGTCAGTAACATAACAGTTCAGGATGATTGCCAGGATTTTATTTTTGAACAAATGACTAACAACAGATTTCTGATTTAAACATTGTAATCAGCAGCTTTAATCAGAGTCTATGCTACACTGAAGAAGTGAATCTTCAGTGTGGATTTAAATGCCAAGAGAGATGGGACATTCCATAAACAAGTAGGCAGGTCATTCCACAGTGGGCCTCAACCTCCCACAGTAATTTTATTTATCTCTGGCACTCTTGAAAGACTGGAATCTTGAGATCATAATGTACAGTACATTCTGTTATGGATGTTTTATAGGTTTGGTTGAATAATTACAGCTCAAGCTAAATGTCAGAAGGAGGATTTTGAAATCAGGCGTACAGTATGTAACAAAACAGAACAACCCTTGTCAATTTATCATGGTTCCAAATTTCGTGTTGCATTACAAAAGTACCACAAACTATTTTCATAGTCAGTCAATGGCCTATCTCATTCCCTTTTTAACTCTACCAAGAAACAACAAATATGAAACATTGAACAGACAGCTAGGCTCACTCTATAATTTAACATTAAACAGTCACGAATATTGTATGAAACATTTTAGTTAATGAGGTGACGGGGAATCTGTCACGTTTTTGATACAGAGTCTATAATAGTTGGCAAACCCAATGAATCTTTGCATGTGTGTAATACTTTCTGTTAGTTTCCAGTTTATAATAGCTGTTACCTTCTTAGGATTCATTCATAACTGTACGTGATTTCATAACTCAAAAAGAACACTTTATCTCTGTGCATACTCATATCTTTCTCCTTTAAGAAAAATGTGATGATTTCTTAAATGTTGCAGTAATTCTCTACCATGCAGAACATGGGTTTGAAGATTTTCAGAAAAGATTACAGTAAGTGTTACGTTACTATAAATAAACTAAGACAAAAATACCCAAAATGTCACAAAATATGTCATAAACAATTGATTGAAAAACTGCAGGGGTGTTATACAATCCATAGGCCGTTACTTGGTATTCATTATGTCCATTAGTAGCATTAAATGCAGTTTTCTTTTCATGTCCCTCTCTAATGCATTTAAATTGAAAACACTTCATATTTAAAATTTTGTGAATATGATGGAAATCTAAAGATATTATGGCAACAGGTTGTTTTGTATCGTGACTTTGTTTAATTATCTATGATGCATACATACAGTATAACACCCTCACTCTTCATTCTTTTTGACGTAGAAAGAACCTGCACCCATAGGGCTGTTGGATAATGCAAAAATCAAGAGAATCGTAAACTCTCTTGGTAGTGGGATCTCGCTTCACTGTCTATTTTTGACAGGGCATATATCTTTTCTTTTGGAAGTGAGGCACCATGTTACAAGTCAAAGGAACAGTCGTATTCTCTTTTTGTTTATTAAACATATCCTGAAAGTCCTGATAATAACCCAGTAATATATTCACCCAGTTACAAATGAGGACTTTATTTTAAAGAACTTTGCAGGCTCCATCAAATGATTTCTCTACTGCACTAATCAACTGCAGAGTTGTGTTGTTGTAACCATAGAAACTCTGAAAGCTTAATCACTTGGAAAGCAGAAAAGATGGCAGTTTCCTCATGTAAAGCCCGGTGATCTGCAGAGTTTAAATTTTCCAAAATCCAACTCCCAATCAGATTGCTGTCAATCAATCCAAGTGTTTACTTTTAACAGAACCTGATGGATGCCTAATGTCTCTAATAAAACCACGATGAAGTTGCTGGTGGCCTCCAAATCATTCAATACAGATAACTTTCGAACATCAATAATGAGCACAGTTAATGAGTGTTTAAAATGAGCCTGTGCATCAAAGCCCATTTTCCCCATACTCACAACAGGTGCCTAAACATTTCCATTATGACGATAATTAAACCCACAATTTCAAATAAATGGCCTTTGTTTTATTTGTTTCTGTGTTACTATTAGTCTTTTTTATTGTTAACCCTTGTTTTGAGTGAATAGAATGAAATAAACGTCTGAAGCGATTTAATTTATTTGCTGTCTTCATTCTTCATGTTGGATCCTTAAAACTAATGTGGGCATATAATTGTTCCGTACCTGGCTGCACACTGCAGCTAAAGTTTTGAATACAATAAAATCAGAAGATAACAAGCCAAAGTTGTAACCGGGAATACAAAATTAAATGCACAAAGACCAAGATGTGAAAAAAATCAGACTGAAAAATGTACCAAGAGAGTCCATAATCAAAATAGTTCACACAGCCTAAGACAAAATACAAGACGTAAATTAAACTAAAGGAGTAGAAAAGAAATTATAATCAGATATTGTTTCAAAAATAATAATGCTAGATGTTTTTTTATTTCATTTATTCACAATGGCCTTTATATTGTCACTGTACTGATGTCACGCATCACACACTCCAAATCATCCTGTCTACCAACAACCTGTCAACACTGCACAATTAAACTCACAAAATGGTGGAGTCCATGCTGAAAATAAAATAACACAGAGGGAAGATCTATTTCATAATTAACATTTCCAAAAACAAACAAAAAAAAAAAAGATCTAATCTTTCAATTCCTTGGCTGCCAAAATACTATTTGTCTTCCTTTTTGAGACCAAGGAAAGGCTGTCAAAACTTTAAAATAGAAGGCTAACTGTAGGGCTTATGAAAGCATAAGATTAACAGTTATAAATGATAGAAAACTAAAATGCAGGTAGACAGGAATAATGTAGAAAAGGTGAAAGATGAACCAGGGACTCTTTCAGTATTTTAGTAGTAAATGACAGACAAGGAGGAGGTGAATATATCATGAATAGTAAAGTGGAATTAAAAAATACAGACAGAGAAATAGCAAATGTTCTAAACATGCCATTTTCTGAAGATTTAAGAAGAATCCCAATGTAAAGAGCTACTGAGTGATTCAAATATTATAGAAGAAGATGAGTACTACGGACATTGAAAAACTAAAATGAAACAAACTGCCAGGACCATTTATTTCAAAGTGCTTAAGGAGGTTAATGAGGGCATAAACAGTACACACCCTTGATGCACATTTTGCAAAAATCTCTGCACACTGGGGAAATTCTGAAAGACTGGGAGCTGCTACCAATACAATCCCATTGTATAAAAGGAGAGATCAGGCTAATGTTGTAGCTACATGCCAGTAAGCTTTATATGCATAAGAGGTAAATTGATGGAAGGAGTTATTAAGTAAAAGATGGAGTTGCACTTCTTAAGAACAGGTGTGTTAGTGAATCATCAGCATTGGTTCAGATGGTGGAGGTTGTGTCTCATTAATAAGTTCAAATTCTTTAGGGAAGCAAAAGAAGATTGTGATCAGAGAGGTGCTAATGATAGTTTTTATCTTGATTTTCAGAAAGCGTTTGATAGAGTACAACATGATAGTTTAAAAGAAATAAAAAAAAAACAATGTTTGGTTTGGCTTTTTGTCTCTCAAATTCTTCCCTGCCTATTATCAGTAAAAATGAGAACAAAAATAGGCAACAATTAAGAAAATCAGATATGGATACATACTTTATACAGTTCTATACCTAAACAAAGCTTGTGATTAATATTACAGTCCAGAGTACAAAATTAGATCTTCCATGTTGCCATAGGTTTACTAAATGTAATAAATATAAACCTTTACACTTTTCCCTCAGATATTATAGTATAGATATTTAGAAATCTGCTTCCTCCCCTCAGTTGGCGGCTTCTTGTTCCATCACTGTTAGCATTCAGTTTGCAGTCACTCTGTTTCTCTCCTGCTATAATGCACTGTTCTGAATTAAAGAGGAATTGCACTAAGATGGCTTAAAATCTACTTATCCAATTTGCCTCCAAAAAGCCTTTAAGAACTGAAAGCTTTACTCAACACAATTATATTGATGATCTTTGTTTTTGTAGTAGTCTGCCCTGTTAGTAGTCACATTAATGCACGATGTAAGGTCTGCTTTCTTCAGCTTTGAAAAATATGAAGATGAAGATGGTTTCTTTCAATGAAGAATACAAAGAAGTTCTTTAATTCTGTTTCTACTGGAATGATTAAGTCTCGGCTATTGAAATCATTCTACTGTCACCCTGCATTTAGTTTTAATTCTTTTTTTCTTTCTAAAGAATCATAACTGGAACAATGAATTCTGGTTAAATTTAGAATGGACTTCAGTATCCTCATTCTCATGGCAATTCCTTGAAAACAATGAATCATTGTTTATGACCCTTCAGATTTATTTCATTTTTAGGACATTCAAACATTTATTTTCACCACCTTTACTTATTTTATCCCCATTACAGTGTTGTCACCATGGCTCCACTTTATGTTCTATTTTTCTAGAAGGTTACCTCCATTTTGTGTGTATCTCTCTCTACATGGTTACTGGCATGTTGATTACAATCGCTGTGATACATTATGTTATCGTATCCCACCTATTTAAGATGGAGGTGCACAGCTGTCTGATATCTGAGTATTACATCAAATTCATAATACAATTTACTTGATTAGAGTTAGTTATGGTTAAGATAAAAGTTAGACTTAGTAACTCTGCTCCTTTTTTCCAACTACAGCTTAGGTTTTGCACTCTGACTTTGACCTTTGGTGTTTTTAGGTATCCTTGGTATTCAGTTCCCCGCTTTTTTGTTAGACTTTGATTCTATCAAAAGAAATCGTCCTGAGTACCTGCCCTCCCTAGCTGTTCTTAACCATGAATGGCTTTGCTTCTGTATAACCTACAGAGCTTATTAAGGCCTATCCTTAAGAGTATAAACTGTGATCACAATTTTCTTGCAAATTTTACAAATACATAAAACTACTTTCTTGAGGTGTAGTTTATAACTGCAAAGGCCCCACACTCTGTAATGAACCCAAAGCCAATATCTGAGTTCTCAAAACAACACCAAATCAGATTAATTATGACAGCTCTTATTAGAAATTCTGGTGAGACTTTAAATAATGAACATCAGTCTGTCAGTTATTTGTCACTCATTATGGTCTAGTGTTAACATTTGTTACCTTTTTTGTTTATATTCTAAATATCCTTCCACTGCCCTGTTGACCATGTTACTCTTCATTTCTTTAAAACCAAATGTCACTGTGGATGAGTATAATTAGGCAGTGATAGATTTGTATTCATGCCATAAGATGATTCCATGGACACTGGCTTGTGTTCTAGTACATTTTAAAATAGCCAGTGTCACACTCACGTGAATGGAAGAAGTTTAAGGAGTCAGGTGATTCTCCACCAATCCATGGGCTGGCACTATATGATAACACTCTCTCTTTTCCTTCCTCCGCAGAGCAGAAGACTGACAATTCTCCTTGAACGATGTTACTCCTGGTGTCCAGTTACCTAGACTGCCTCTTCCTGCCTGGCAGCCATATGACCAGAAGAACCACCATCGTGGACAGTCTGAATAGGACTTTAGTTTAAGAAGACTCGATTTTACATTTTCACAAGCTTTATTTTGATCAACGCTTATTTCAGTTATACGGGGTTTGGCTGTGGGTGCCCCAACACTCTCACTGTCTCTTTTGATCTTAGTACACCAGGCAGAAGCTGGCATCCAATTGGCCTAAATTAGCTACACTAGTCTATGAGTGTATATTTGCCAAAGTATTGTTAATCTCCAAAGGTTTATTTTTTTCAAGCATTTTATTTTTCTCTCTTCCATTGCCAATTTCACATATTTAATGCTGCCATACATTACCTCCATTTTCAAAATGTAACCATATACCATTCTCAAACACATTTAATCCATTTTAAGCATGTATAGGGCAGTGCAACCCTCATTAGTGCAGCACTGGACAAAAAGCAGAAACCAACCTGGGATGAGGTGCCAGGCTATCGTAGGCAAGGCCAGATTACCGCAAAGCAAAGATCAACAATTTATGGGTTTTTATCCAATACTGTATAGTTTGGAAGTTTAATGTTTAATACTGATAAGGATTCAGACATTAGTCTGCAGGGAGAGCTATTGAAAAGAGTGGACAAATTTAAATATCTAGCATCAATGGTAGCCCAAGATGGAAAGCTAGATAATGATAATGTGTAGAGTGCAGCGTGGATGGAACAATTGGAAAAAGAATTCAGGAGTATTGTGTGATTGAAGAATTAAGGCAAAGTTTAAAGGTAAGGTTTTTAAAACAGTCGTAAGACCAGCAATAATGACATGGGCAGTAAAGGCAGCGCAGGAAAAGAAGTTAGATGTGTCAGAAAAGGAAATGTTGAGACAGATGGTGGAGTTACAAAAAACGACAGAATAAGACATGAGACAATCAGAGGTACAACAAAAGTGGGAGAGATATCCAGGTAAATACAGGAAAGTAGGCTGTAATAGTATGCATGTGTGTTCAGGAGAGACAATGAATATATTGGCAAAAGATTGATGGAAATGGAAATACAGGGGAAGAGAAAGCTAGCAGGGCAAAAATGGAGATGGATGAATAAAGTAAAAGAAGATCTGAAGGAAAAGAGCTTGAATGGCTGGGAGGAGCAGGGCTGAGTCATTTGTAGAAGACTGATCAAGCACATTGACCCCACATAGAAGTAGGAAAAGAGGAAAAAGAAGAAGAAGATCAGATAGTATGGAAGTGTTCACACTGACCTTTATACAGTTGCAGAGTTGATGTCAGCTATGGGGAATTGCATAGGAATGAACTACTAAATTGTCTAAAAATGGTGGCACCCAAAATCAAAACAAGATGAAATAACAGAAAAAATAAGGATTTAAATGGAGCAAGATAAAAACAAAACAATGTCAAAATACATTTTCTAAGGCAGAAAACCCATAAATGAACATAAACATTGACCCAAACAGAAAATGAAAATAACAAAAACTGCTAATCATGACAATTTTTGCATGAAATGATTATGTTTTCATACTGCATCGCTTAACATTTTTATTGTTATTTTGGTGATGACATTGCAACATCATTTTATGTTCTACTTTTTTGGATAGCAGCCTTCATTTTGTGACTATTGCTGGACTCATGATATGAAGATTACATATGGAGTTATTACTCTGGGCCAATATCAAGATGGCGGCACACAGCACATAGCACCCCAGCTTTCAGATTTAAAACAAAAATTCTCTGGTGAAGAAATGTAATTTGTTTTTAGTTGGTTTAAGAAAGATGGAACATTTTTCTTAGTTAGGAAAGTTAAGAAGGCTTAGTTATGGTTAAGCCATTATTATTCCTATTTGGACTGCAACTTCCATCTTACTCTTTGGCTTTGTTTATCAGTGTTTTCTCAACTTTTGGCATAACCATTGACTGTCTTTTCGACTCTTCCTATCAGTTAAGCCCCAAATCATGCAATCATCTACTGATCTACAGTAAACCTCTCTTGTGTTCTTTTACAGTTAACCAAACATCATTGTGGTTACAATAAACTCCTTAAAGATGCAATGTTTCCTTTCTGCCAAACATACTGTTTCTCTTTTATTCCAAGAAGCTCAACTTTTGTCTTATCTATCCACAGACTTTCCTTTCAATGGTGGTCTGAATTATCCATTTTGTCTGTTCCAAACGTGAGTAATGTTCAGAGGAGCAGCCTGATGTTTGCTACCTCATCTTCACTGTTTTCTTTTAAGAGAAATCAAGAACTTTCGAATTAGTGAGAGCCAGGGAGGCCTGCAGTGTAACATTCTGTCCAAAGAGAAGAAATGGACTGACTAGGGTTAATGTCAGGGTAACAGAGGTCAAGTTTCTTATTTTCTATACAACTTCAAAGTAATTTTTTCTTTTTCAGGTGAAATAAATATTTTTAAACTGAGACATCTAAATCAAAAGCTGAGGAACAGAGATGTGCCAAGGTCAATATTGAAAGCAGACTCTGTGTTTTACTTTCTGGAGAAAGATGACAAGTAACGGCCATGACAACAGTAAAGACCATAGCTGCAACCATGCTGAGTCACTCATGAGACAGTAGCATAGTTCAGAGAACCAGAACCCAAAATGCTGCTGCTGTGACATCACCAAAATTGTGAAAAAATAAAGAAATAACCAGAAAAAAGAGATAATATTCATCACATAGAGGAAATGAGCTTTGTTCCTTTGATGGACTTGATCGCTCTCCGCTTCAACTATGGTCTCAGTATTGTATAATACTGTCTAACTGTCACATACCCTGATTTGTATTCACAGGTTTTTATAATTTATTATAAAAAGTAATGTAATATGTAGGAGAGCAGTTATAGTTGACTAAAGATCCTCGTAGAACCCAAGCAGAGCCATTTGTTGTTTTCATTTGGTTTCTTCCTTGGAAAACATTGTGTTTAAGTAAGCCATATATTTTTGTGGTCAGGTGACATTGGTGTTCTTTATCCCGGGGTTACTTGTGGGCATCACAGTAACAAATGGCTTGAATAAGAAGCTGCTCGAAACCCACTGACATGTTTCACTTCCAGCTTCAAGCCATTTGGCTCTGTGCTGCCCAAGTCAGCAACTCATCAAAAGTACTGAACAATGACAAAGAATGTAACAGGCAAGCCATTCACGGCCAGGGTAGGTTTAAACTAATCTCCATAAAATAGTGAAGCTCAGAGATGTTGAATTTGCAAGTGAGCTACTGCTGACAAGTCACACACAAATTACTGGTTCATCCAGTAACTGAAATGAAAGGTGGGGAAGCTCATATGACCAGGTGCTTGCAGCCCCCAGAATCACAGAACTAATTGAGTGCTAATTATAAAATCTATCTAACCTAATTCCTATGGGCCAAATCACACTGAGAATAGACTTCTGGGAATGTGTTTTGGTTGTTTGTTAGCACAGCAAACACTCTTTTTTGGATGCATAATGAAAAACAGCTATTGGGCATTTGAAGGTTGAGACGAAAAAAAGAAATGCAGGGATATGCAGTAAAAGTGAGGAAATGTGACATGTGTTTGGTATAAAGCACACCAAGGCCTCAGTGCCCCTCAAGTGGCACAACCTGTGCCTCTGCAATTTATTTGTATAACTGAACTCCACCAGATTCTGGATTTATACTTACAGTAATGGCACATTTTAACACACATATGTACTTAGAGCAAAAGTTATCCTTTAAAACTGAACATAAAGTTTATTTTTTGATTTACTTCATACCTAAATGACATATTGGGTTTCACCAGCCGCATAACAAGCTTTATAAAACACCCTGTGGTGCCTGAAGTCACCTTGCTTTGTTCACTTCATATTTGACGCAAGAATCTATGCCCTCTGTTATGGCTAACATGACACAAGCTCTTTTATTTATTCCCCCTTTTATCTTTACATCATTTGACTGAAGGCTGTTTTAGACTAATCTCAGTGTGACCCCTGCATCTAGTGCAGTGTTGTTAGCTTTCAATCTGCTCAACAGAATACTTGCTGGGAAAGACAATTTTCTGTATTCTTCCATGGAGATGGTAAACTGATACCACTTTTTCTCTAATAGGATAAATTTGTCCGACTTGGAGTAAAAGCAGCACGTCCCACAGGGTTCCATTGAGGAGATGAGGTTCTAAGAGGGAGGCAGAGCCAGGGATTTGCACCTTTCCAAAAGATACTGTAAGTAAAGCTTGAGCCATTAGCAGGTTTGAACCGCTTGTTCATAATGGGTTAAAATTCTCTCTTGATTGCGATGGGTTGTGCAATTCACTATGGGTAATTAAGATCAAGCACACTTCTATACAGAAAGTTCATTTACTCAAGGAAGAACCCACACTAGCATGTGGAGAGTCTGTTAACATGCCAAGTGAGGGTATACAAAGGGCTACTGGGGGCAGCAACACCTACAAGAATAAAGGGTGCTGTGGAAGAAGGTGCTCCACTGCTGCCAGAGAGAAATATGAGCAGTGTACCCCCAGGATACCTATGGCAAACAGTGATGCTCAGTCAGAAAAACAGGATCCTGAAGTCAGCTATACAGAGAAGCGATCCTGAATGAACCGAGCACCTCTTAAGACGTGTGCAGTTGTTCCACACTCAACTGGGAGGCAAACTGGTCCCCTCAGGCCTGAGATTTAGCAGTGAATCTCGGGCCCCAGAAGTGGTCAGCCACAAATGTTAATTCTCAGCCAAAAGCACACTAGATGTGGAGTTGAAATCTATGCCAAGGCAAAGGCCTGAGGATCATGTTGGTAGAACAGCAAAGTATAAAAAACTTCAAAAAGACAGACTCGGGCAGTTAAAATAGGCAGAACTAGGATTGTCTGGGAAGATGGGCAGTTAGATGGTGGGTACCCCTCCACCAAAGAGACATGACCTAGAACATCATTTATTTATTTATTTATTTTACTTGTAATATTTTTCTCCTAATTATTTGGTGTAATAAAAACTTCATCTTATATTCCTTTTGATCTCTTTGTTGTATTGTAACATAGCCAGAGTTTGACATTTAGGCTTTGGCGGCCAGATGAACCATCACAAATACGGTAATTGCAATTTTTAGAGTCTCAGCTTTACAGCTACATATTTAGGTCATATCCTATGTCAAAGATGGAAAATTATAATGTACGTTTATAATATAAGTCTCACTTACTGTATAACTTTGAAATTACAAAAAGTATACAAATACCATTCATGATATTTAAATGACAGAAAACATAGTTTTTTGAAGTTTGTTTTTATCTCTCTATTATATAAAAAAATCCTGCGATGAGACAAGACTTTTTGGAAGATTTTTTCAAGTCCCGTGAGTTGAGACTTTGGCCATGAGATGTTTTCAAGTCACATGTGAATGCTTTTGACAGACACAGTTCTTGCTCTCTCAGCTCTTATAAATTTCAACATTTTCCTCACTTTAAATTCCCAATTAAACAATACGTATTATGTCCAAATCTTATTGAAGAATTTCATCACGAAGGGTTATCAGGGGATTTAATTAACTGGTTGAAAAGTTGGAGCATTTTCTATTACTTATTTGCTTCATCACACAGAGAGATCGACCACAATTTTATTTTTTTAATATGCATGTGTGATGTGTGATATAGGTTTGCTCAGACCGCCAAAGGAGGCACATGCAGGTAAAAGCTCTGCTGTTGTTTTAATCTCTCCGGCCAACTACTGAGGATGTGCTGTGTCAATAAGAGCCACCATTGGACGGGTAAAAGAGGAAAATATTGAATACAAAATATATACACATTGAGGTAACCTTTCCCAGACTATAATCTAACCTAATCTGTAGTTGAAAATGTACAGTCTCTGTCTGCTTTAAGGATAGGCGGCATGCAAGTGAGATTTGTATTTTGCAGGATAGAATATAGCGGGGCGGCCAACTCTGATCCTGGAGAGCTGCAGTGGCTGCAGGTTTTTGTTCCAACCCAGCTGTTTAATTAGAAGCCAATCCTTTACAATAACAGATCTTATTTAATTTCATTGCTTGTTAGTGTTTTATGATACATGTATCATCTAAGTGATTTGAACCATAAAATGGATGAGTCATTTTGAGTTCTTCACTTTCTCTTCAGTTTCCTTCTGAGTACTTTAAACCCAATAGTGAATGATGAAGACACACAGGTGGAGACAAGCTAGCTATAGAACTGCTGGTTCCTTTGTCATTAACATATTATTGCTAACTAGCAAAATACCCACGCTTCGCAGCAGAGAAGTAGTGTGTTAAAGAAGTTATGAAAAAGAAAAGGAAACATTTTAAAAATAACGTAACATGATTGTCAATGTAATTGTTTTGTGACTGTTATGAGTGTTACTGTCATCAAGGATTTGATTAGCATTATTTCTTTGAATCAGGTTCATGTTTGGAGGATATGTTGTGTTCAAGTTATATTCCGTGTTTGTCAACCGTTGTAAAGATAACAGGTTTCATTCATAGAAGTGTTCACTACGCAAATCGCTACTCGTGAATCTAAGATGTTTAACAGGCATTCCCGGTATTAAGTTGTGGATTTGCCTGCGAAGATTTAGTGGCAGTGTCTATGAACTTAATTTAAACTTAAGCTTTACACCTTGCTTTCCTATTGATATGTCTACAAAGGCTTGTTCAGATTCAGAGGGTTGTTCCTTTCTTACTGCATCAATAAACAGCTCGTCTTCCTCTTTATCTGAGACATCACACACTGTATGCACGGGTTTACCTTTCCCAGTCCTGCAAACTTTAGCGAAGTGGTTCAATTTACCACATTTTTTACACTGTCTTCCTTTAGCTGGACGTTGACTTTTTCCACCGTGTGCTTTGTTTCCACAGTAGCTGCACTTATGAATATGCTTGTATGCGTCACTCGCTTCATATTCTTTTGCTGCCTTCTCAATTGTGTAATGCATTTTTTGTTCAGCGCTCTTTGGAGTTCTTGCTTGTTCTCTGCATACTGCATTCACAGTCAGTTCACGTGAGCCGCTCGGAGTACATGCATCGAAGGTTCTCAGCTGTGCTTGTGCTATCTCATGCGATCTTGCGATGTCCACGGCTTTATTTAATGTTAGCTCAGACCCGGCACTTAAAAGTTTCTTTCACACTTTTGCTGAGTTTGTGCCAAACACTATTCTATCCCAGACCATCTCATCTTCGTTTGCATAAGCACAGTCCTTCACCAGCAATTTTAACTCCGTTACAAAGTGATCAAAAGTCTCGTTTATACCCTTCATCTTCTCATTAAACTTGTATCTCGCGAATATCGTATTTGTCTTAGACATGACAAACGCCTCAAAACGGTCATAGTAAGTTTTCAGTACCTTGGCTTCCTCCTGGGTGAGAGTACATGTGTTAAAAATGATTTAACAGGCATTCCCGGTATTAACTTTTTGATTTGCCTGCGAATATTTAGCGGCAGCGTATCAATTGGATTGCTGCTGACAGACGGCCTTATATGGGCTGGCACTCAATTATGTGGGAGGCGTGGGTATGGGGGACGCAATATAGGTAGGCAGCCAACTGCGTGGGAGGCGTGGTGATGGGGGACGCAACTCCGCCTCACACGGCGACCGATCTGCAGGCTATGGCCGTATATATGTACGTAAGTAGGATTCAGTTATGACTGTTACGCGTAGAATTTCGAAATGAAACCTGCTTAACTTTTGTAAGTAAGCTATAAGGAATAAGCCTGCCAAATTTCAGCCTTCTACCTACACGGGAAGTTGGAGAATTAGTGATGAGTGAGTGAGTGAGTCAGTCATTCAGTCATTCAGTCAGTGAGGGTTTTGCCTTTTATTAGTATAGATAAGAAGCTGTTATAATAATGAATACAGCTATTTAAGACTAAAATAAGCTTGTTAAGTTCAAAATCTTAACAAGCGAGACAACTAAAATAAAGCAGAAAAATGTCACTTGAGCAATAAGTGCTTCATCAGCAATGAATGGTTTCTCATTAAGTAATTGGATTGGAACAAAAACCTGAAGCCACTGCAGCCCTCCAAGATTGTCATTGGTCGGCCCTGATTTAAAGGGTCTTAAATAGCAAATAAATTAAATGAAGTTAATTAGTACCAAAAACTAGTCACTAATTAAGAAAATAGAATTAATTTAGTATCATCAGTTCACCTAACCTGCATTTCATTGGACTGTGTTAGTAATTGTGCAAACCTATGCCTGACCCTCCCCTCCCCCTCCATATACTCTTTAATACGAGGTAGCAGTGCTACCACTGCATCACTGTATTCGATGATTATTATTAAATTAACTGTGGACTTAATAAAAAAACTGAGGAAAAAAATACCCTTTATTTGAGACTTATTTTAGTAACGTAGTGTAGCTACTGGAGTTAGGTTTATTTAGATTTTGGACAACAGCTGTCCTTCAAAATTCTGTCCTTGGACATGCCCCTTTGTCCCCAATTACAGTACATTCAATGAGCAACTGCACAGTCCACCCTGTATTTTGATTTTGCCACTAGGCCTCTCTATCCACTCGGCCTTTTACTTTCCACTCTGTTGTTATCTAAGGACAAATTGTATTGACTTGGGATGTTGGCCTATTGTTCTTAAAATAGCCCTTTTTAGTTATTTGGTACCAAACATCAGACCCCAAGTAGGTAGAATGCTCTCATGGGTCTCCTGACCTTCTTTTGTGTTATTCCCCCTCTAGTGTCTAAAATTGGGGTCTGAAAATGCAGCCTCCTGCTGTCTGATTTACTGGGGTTAACCTTAGGCTTTGTATTTTCTTTTTTGTATTAGTATTTATTCTTTTAGGGGGTCTCAGATTTACAGATTTTCTTGTTATAACATGCTTTCTGGTGTTTAATCCTTTGTTGGTAAGGCTTTAAATTCTTATTTGTATTAATTTCTATTCTATTAGGGGATCTCAGACTTTGAAATGTATGTCATTAAATGTTATCTGGTGTTAAATCCTTTGGGGTAATGCTTTAAATTCTCTTTCTTTTAGGAGGTTTCACATTTAGAGACCTTTGTTATGTATTTAGAGTATTCTACTGTTAAAGGCAATGGGGAGCTCGCTGGTTGACCAAACAGCTCATTACTTTGAGTAGCTTCTCTGGTGGAAATGCCAAATCTCCCATCTTATCTCCCATCATTTGAATCAAGCCTTGCTTGTGAGGGGTCTTACCACTTCATGTCACCCTTGTTTTCAGCCAACT
Source organism: Polypterus bichir lapradei (assembly GCA_026402145.1). Classification (NCBI taxonomy): domain Eukaryota; kingdom Metazoa; phylum Chordata; class Cladistia; order Polypteriformes; family Polypteridae; genus Polypterus; species Polypterus bichir. Next base: position 35,632,996 of record JANRMT010062796.1, on the reverse strand, counting down.
GTGCTGTCATATCCTGATTTCAAATTGGATTATTTATTGACTTTTCTTGGTGTTGGTACTCAAGCTTAACTTGTTTTATTAACTTATTGTTTGATTTTCCATTTTAATTGTTTTTATTCTAGGCCTACTGTTTTTGCTTTTTACTTCTTTAAATGTAATATTTTAATAAATTTTCATAAATATTCACTCTATGCTTGTACATTCTTAAACTTTTCTAAAATTTACATGAATAATCTGTTTAAAATATGCATCTAAAATCTTTTAAAACACAAAGATGGCACAAAAGCGAATCCCTATTTTTAAAATAATACATTGCACTTTTAAGCAGATAACAAATACATAAAATTATCAGTAAACATTAAGATAAGTGAATAAAAGAATGAGTGAAAAAAAAATAATCACTAAAAAACATTTCAAATGTGATATTTTATTTAAAAGGTAATAGGGTTAAAAAGGAAGGATCATTAAAAGAAGGGTTAATCTTAGGACCCTGTCTACTAAAACGTAAGATTAAAACTGGTTAAGATAAGGATTGGGGTGAAGGGAAGTGTATAATTCTTAAATTGAGGACAGGGCCTCGGAAATTTTAAGACCAGCGTAAAATACCAATCTGTAAAAAACAAAAGTGAACTAAGCATGGGTCTAATGTACATTAACACGGGCTTATTAAACCCCAGGATTTATTCTATTGCTTTTTAATCTTGTGTATGTTTGGATGTTGGGACTGTGATTTGAGTAGTATAAGAAGATGCAGATGGAAAATATTTTTAAAATTTCTTGAAATAAGCTGATGAAATATTTTTATTTTTTCTGGTATTGAATCAATACAGTCTGAAAGCCTGACAGAAAAGATGACTATGGATACCTGTCTACGGGGTGGCTGTTTTTCTAATATTTGAATTAAATGTTGTTATTAAGCGTCTGGAAATATTTAAGCACCGGAAGCTTCTAGAAATATTTTTGTACCACCTCATAGTTAACAGGAACCCAGGTATGTAATTACAGTATCTGAGAGAAGAAGAACTGGCTTATGAATTTTGAACTGTGAAGAACAACTTTTAGAGTGGCGTGAAGGGTGTATATGGTGGGTGACATTGGGTAAATCTGCATTAAATTTAGGTAGAATAAATTGGTAATGTCTAACATTTTATCTTTACAGACAGTGCCATTCATCATTCCTAGGTTAGGGTGGGATTAGGGCAAACAAAGAGCAAACAGAGAACAAAGCAGCCAGGTCAACACCCAGAAAACAATAAGAAAAACAGACTGATCAAGGTCGAAATGTTACCACTGTGACCACAGACACACAGAGTTTCCAGATGTGTATAAGAAAAGCTGTCTAACCTATGGAAACAAAATTATCAGAAAAGTGTGGATTATTATTGACTTACCCTTGTACATCAGAGATTACTTCTCAAGTATGACGCACTCTCACAATACATAGATAGATAGAATTGTGGTTTTTGTAAAATTTACTTGATCATGGCCAGTAAGATGAGATGAGTTGATATCTACCTTTTTCCATTTGTTTGGTACTGCGTGGTTGACATTCCATAACTTCACTGTCTCTTTCTGATTTTTCATTAATAAGTCCACTATTTTTGCCAAATGTCGTCCTTCTTGGTGTTTTTGTCCAGGTCAGATGTAATGTGTATATGTTTTTTCAACACAGGCCTAATATAAAACATTTCCGGAAAAAAGACCACCACCAGCACTGATTCCCACCCCCACCACCATGGTTTTTAAAGTAATCTTACTTAGTGTCTAATCACCAGCTGTTAGCTACACAAGGAAAGGGATAATTCCACCGGCATTTGCCTTTCTGTAGTGGAACTGAATAGCTCATAATAACGGAAAGATGGGATTTAAAAGAAAAAGTCTTAATTAGCAAAAACCCAACGTGCTTAAATGCATCGTTCATCAAACATCAGTTACCAGATGCCTGAAGGCAGCCCTGCCATATAATTATTTGTTCATACTTTTGAAATTACTTTTCTATTTATTATGTCAAAGCAAACAAAGGATAGCAATGATAAGTGGTGTTGTAATTTTTTTAACTATTTTTTTTAAATCACAGTTTTGATAAAACTGGATTAGGGAAAAGTTTGGTGTACCTAGTAGGCAGTGACTACTACTACTACTACTATGCTATAAGACCTTAAGAAATGCTTTACTTGGTCCTAACAATATCTATAGAGGATCAATGCCAAGCCTTCAGCCTACTTCATTTGGCCTTAACAAGACTTAAAATGACAACATTAAAGTTAAGGCTACCTATTACTGTTGTGTGATAAAACTTTGTGTTACATTTCAATAAGTGACTATAGCAAATCCTCAAAATCTACATTCTAAAGTGTTATTGAGGGTTTTTTTGTCATTGTACCAGGCGTTCTGATTCATGTACCAAAACCTGTGACACCATTCAAATTTCTTTAAGATCCTATTGGCTTATTATTGTATCATTCTAAAAGTCAAGGAGAGCTAAAGCTTTTGGCCGTTTGCCACTTCTCTCTTTGCCAGAAAAGTCCTGTAAAACTAACACTTCTAGTATATACAGCAATCCCTTCTATCCAATTTAGAGTTGGAGGGAACCTCTGCCTGTCCTTCAGCAACCGGTAGAACCTTCACACCGGTCATGGGGAGGATGTCAGTTCATCCCAGGGTACATTGTCACCTCTCCCTATGTTATTAAAGGGCATAAATGCAGAGAGCTTTACCTAAGGCCTTCGCAGTTCGAGTGGTTTTTGGCCCTCCTGCTCTTACAGTATCAAAATGGAAATGCTCATCAGTTTGACCTTTTGTGTTCTTTAGATCTTTCCTTGCTGGGACTTCAAATCCCATTCTTCAAAAAAAGCCTCCTGTTAGAGACTGACTGAAATACTTGCACGGAAGCTCAGCTTCACCATGAACATGTTCTTCAAAGAGGACTGAGAATCAAAAGGCCCTTTAGGCTGTTCATGCAGAGACCTTGAAGCTATTTGTGGACCCACATCTCTTGCCATCTTTATTTCATTCATATGCCCTCAAAGGTCAGATCTTCAGCCCATACTAGTGAATTATGATAACAGAATGGATGTTGTGCAGTTATCCGGTGCTTGCCTTGTCTATCTAGGACAGGAGTGGGGTATGGGGTTTCTTCTGTTCATGTGTTTATGGGATGGAGATACCAAAGCAGGGCTTCTTTGTTTACAGCAACCATATACTTTACAGCAACCATATACTTTTTTGCAATCAGTTTTTTATTTGAAAAAAGTGTATATTAACAGTGAAATAGCAGGATGAACATATTGCCAAATTAATGTCTTATATAATCCCCTAACCTCCTGCTGTCCTCTTTGATAGGCCACGTCACAGATTTAATGTAGTTATAGTTTAATAGCTAGTTATAGTGCTTTATTAAAATTGTGAATAGTTATTTTTAGTAAAAACACTTACCTGTACCTTCCAATGAGGGTGAACGTTGTAGTGGTGCAGGGATATGCACCAGCATGAGGTTCTCATGAAGACCTGAGTCATTTGGAGGCCTTTGAATCAGCTGCAAGCACCTTAAGGTGCAAATGGATCAAATGTTAGTTATGGAGCCACTGTAAATACTGTACATAGCCACTCATACTTGTTTGAATATGACTTGACTTTACTTACTTTGTATTTGTGTCTTAGCAGTAAACTGTGTCAGTAAAGGCCCATTCAGTTATGATTCCAGATGCCCAGGGTCTATGTCAGTGCAGGGATACCATTGTACAGGGCATTACATCCTCCCACCTACGACCCTTAATACATTTTTTGTTTAAAATTTGTCAGGTAGACATACATGCTTGTCAAGTTATCTATCAACACTGTTTTTTTCTGTGTTTATGTTGTTCTGCTTGGCTTTTATATTTGATAATATAATGTTGCCATGTTTATCCTGTTTAATCAGGACTAAAAATTATGGTCAGGAATGAAGAGAAATAAACAAAGTTAAGGACTGTGCAGTTTCTAGGAATTATAAGAATTGCTGTGTTTTATGGTTTTATGAGCCTCTTCGCTATAACCCCCTTCACCTGAGTGGGAGGTCCGTATCTGACTATTTTCACAACCCACATGGGTGTAAAGCTGTGCAGTTACCTTTCTGACGTGATGATTCTGAGTGAGAAGCAACAGAAGCACACTAAGTGCTTGGCAGAAAGCATGTCTGAATATGCCGTGTCTAAATGAATGCGTATGAATGCACAGAAAGTCGAACACGCCTTGTTATCTGCTTCTGACTGTTTTTGAGTTTGTTGCTTGTGTTGGGGTAGGAGGGGATATGAATTTAGATCTTATGAGCCTCTGTAAAGCGGGATGGATGCAGGAAGAGAGCCTGAGGGGTAAAAGACAGATAGAAAATATGAGCCTAAGTGATAAGAGAAAAATAAAAAGCAGTATTGACCTGAGTAGAAGAAGGAGCTTACCAGAGTTGAGCCAAACAGCAAGAAAGGGGAAGTTAAATGGAGACTTCATGGAACTAAAAGATCAAGAAACTAAACATCTAAAATTCTCAGGTTATATGGTTTGGATAGCCACATTTCTATTTTGCTTTTTTGATATTACTAGCTATTTGATGATAGTATTTAAAAGATTCAAACTTATTATTCCTACGTGTATAATTTGCTCAATTCTATCACTGGGGGCTGGGAAACTGAGTTCTATTTCTCAACTTGGTCAATAAAGGATGTGGGAAAGAGAACACTCCCAAAAGACAAGCCACAGTAACAGCCATAGCTTGGATTGCAGTCCTGGGTGCAACTGCAATGTAACTGTGTACTAAATAGTAAGATGGTAAGTTGTTGGAGTACCGTCAGAGATACAGCATATAACTGTGAGTCCACAAAAAGGAACCTGTCCATTTATATGTTAAGGCAGTGGTTCTCAAACTGTGGGACTGGCCCCCCTAGGGGGGGTGCAAAGTAACAAAAAGGGGGGTGCCAAGATGTGAAAAAAAGAAAACAAGAATCAAAAATATGAAAAATACATCTGATTGAAACCAAAACAAATTAACTTAATCTACATTCTGATACTAGAAAAATAAATATAGAGTTAGATAAATGTCGATAAAAGTTAAGTAGGTATAATAAAATATGCATTTATGACATATCATTAATTAAAAAAGAACAAATTGGTATTAGTGGGCTCCTTTCAAAAAAACATTAGGGGGGTGTTTTATCTTGGTAGAGTAATATATATATTGCTCTACTTTCCCCTATTGTATTATTAATATATAGCCTTAGAATGCCTAATCTCACAGACTTACCACAGTTTATAAGGTATTATTGTATATGCCTAATCTCCAACTTCCCTTCTATATCTATAACCTCAGGCAATTAGATATAGTAAAAAGACAAGCAGGAGTTAAGTTACACATAAAATAATGTATTACGGATAATGTTCTTAAATAATAACAAAATGCAAAGTACATTTGAATATTGACAACCACACAACCTGATTAAATAGTGATGTGTAGTTCAGGTGGCACACAGACTTGTAGTTACTTAATGTCTCTAGTTAAGGCATCATTGGTGCTCAGCTTTTGGCCACATGTCTGTTCAAAATGGCTGAAGCTGTGCTCTTCATTGTGTTGTCTTCATCAGTTCATGGTGTGAAGGTCTTCATCAGTTGTTAACAAGAGAAAGATACTTCTACATCATCACAGGTTAGCAAGAGAGATGCTTCTTTCATCATATGTTGGTTAGAGAGAGAATGTGAGGTTAAGCATGTACATTTATAGATGTTCTCTCCAGCCCCTACAGCCAATAGGACATCATGGTACTTAAAGGCCTCTGAGACAAGCCAATTCCAAACAGCCATACCTCAGACCAATGGGTGAAATAGAACATCTTAACACCTGCCACGCCCCCAAACCATATGTTAAACATCCTGGCTTCCTTGCAGGGGGGTTGAAAGACTTTAGCAGAGAAATACTCATCAAACTGGTTTAAGACACATCCCCCCAAATCCTTTTGTAAAATTAGTCGTAAATGGGGGGGCAAACACGACTACCTCTCACCAAAATAACACTAAATTACATTGCTTTGCCTAGATTACAAATAAAGACATACAAGACATTTATCAAGTTATACGCAAAATCTTACATCACAACAGGGGGCAAGATTAAAACTGTTATGAAAACTCGGGTCGCAAATACTTAAAGGTTGAGAAACGCTATGTTAAGGAGAGGTGTCACCAAAAGCCTTTTCCATGATAAAACATTTGGTGCTGCAATACAGAAAGCTGAATCATTTGATATTTCACTGCTGTATAAGACCCTGTAAAGCAAATTCTGATGATTCGTACTGTAAATAGTTCAGTTTAACAGGTCAATTAACTAATTGATTGGCACAATAGACACAAACTTAAGTATATTTTTATCTAAAAAGTTTTAGGGGTGACCTCTCCTAAAACATAAATCCAATCTCTTAATGTGCAACCAATTTTTCCATAGACGCATGTCATCTTCTCTCTCTATATGCTGTATTCCTGTGCATTCTCACTGGAAGGGAGACACAGCCCACAGCCGCAGTGCACTTGTGTCAAAGACTATAGTTTGAAATAAAAAGCTGTGGCTGAACTTGCCATTCCTGTAAAGACGTTACAAGGGCTCCATCAGGCATCACGAAAAAGTGGTGAGCATGACATTCTTTGGAAACTCATCATACAGTTGCACAGTTTGACATCCCCAGTGCTTTAAAGTTGTGTACACTGACATACTCAGGTGACGAGATCAGCAACTATAGTTGTTAAGTTTGACATCCCCTTCGACTTGAAGCTTATGTAATGTCATATCCGCTTAATCTGACATACTGAGGGAAAGAGATCAGCAACTGCAGCCTTCAAATTTGACCTGTAGTTACTGTTTGATTATCGTGTTTGTTGCGTGTGTAACTAGGTAGGCATACATGCTGAACAGCTCACATCAGCAAAGTCACTTTCCTTAATCAGCTGGTTTAAACTAAATCTTATCTTATCACAGTACTCAAGTGGTCAATGCACACCTTAAAATACAAAAACAGAGGGCTTACACCTATACGATCTACTTAATACTAACTTATTATCTTAATACTTTTAACATCTTAAGGCTGAAAAGAAAGGTAACTAAAATACATTCTCAATAATGGTCCTACGTAGGGATATCATACTCCACAACAGTGTACTGTTGCTGCCAGGGTTTGTGATGACTGCCTCATAACTAAGGTACTCTTAAGGTTCACACAAAGCCTAGAAAAGTCTTCAACAAAAATGATTAGCTAGGAGATGATAAAGATTGAACAGGGACTGCAAAATCAATTATCAGAATACCGCTGTTGCTGATACAACTGATTGACACCCCTTCTTTACTTGAAGTAATTTAATATGACATCAGCCTTGCAGTAAGGAGACATGGGTTTGCTTCCTGGATTCTCCCTGCGTGGAGTTTGCATGTTCTCGCCATGTCTACATGGGTTTCCTCCGAGTGCTCCAGTTTCCTCCCACAGTCCAAAGACATGCAGGTTAGGTGCATTGGTGATCCTAAATTGTCCCTAGTGTGTGCTTGGTGTGTGTGTGTGTACCCTGTGGTGGGCAGGCGTCCTGCCCGGTGTTTGTTCCTGCCTTGTGCCCTGTGTTGGCTGGGATTATCTCCAGCAGACCCCTGTGACCCTGTGTTAGGATATAATGGGTTGGATAATGGATGGATGGATGGATGAGCTTAATCTGATGTACTGAGGTGATAAGACCAGCAGCTGCAATCATCAAGTTTTATTGTCAAAGCCAAAACAAATACCAGAAATAAAGTTAAGTAAAAGTTACTTATTTCATCGAAGGACTTGCTGAAGGACTTACTTATTTTGAATATCCCCTAACCACACTACAAGACATGAGCAAAGAGACATACAGTACATACCCCACAATCGTTTCCATCTGTTATAAAGTAAAGTAGAGATATGTTTAAAATAATATATAAAAAAAGAAGTAAGGTTTTAGACACTAGAAATTAAATGATACAGGACATCTGACATTAAAAAGCTTTAGATTACTCTTTTCAACTATGGACTCCAGGTTAACCCAATTTACCAATATCATCTTTTTGACTCACTGTTCTTTTTTTTATCCCAGCTCCTGGATTAAACGCAATAAAGTGTTGTTATGGAACACTAGACTTATTAAAAATGCATAAAACTGAATTATAGGTCAGTCTAGACTGGATTGTGTGGAAAGTTCTGAACATGGTGAACTTATGTGTTCTTTGAAATCAATTCAGTTTTTTTGTCTGGGACATCCTGACTTGCCAGTATTAGAAAACCCCGACATACGATAGGATGTTCGATGTGTCTTGATGTCTGGTTATGCAAGATGTTGAACTTTTTGGAGTTTCCCCCAATTTTTGGCTCTCTTGACCTGAAAACCTTCATTTTTAGGCCATTTTGGAATATTGTTGTGTGTGTGAAATTACAACCATATGATAAAGAGTAAATCAGAAGGTGTCTTCAGCAGAAATGGACAGAAGGACTTGAAGTTGAGTGTGTCACATCAACAGCCCCCAGGGGTTCACCCTCTAATGGGATATGAAGATTCAAAGTTAATCCTTTTCACACCATTTTTTAAAAAAATGGGGATTAGTAATATAGGCATGTGAAGTGTTATTTTATGCTAATTCTAGGTTGCAGACCATGAATATGGTAATTTTTTTTTGCTATTTAATTCTTTACTGGTTCTCCTAGCCCTCTAACAGCCATCCCCAGATAGCTAAAATGACAAATGTCAAGCATAACCATGTGAGGTGTCATTGTAGACAATTTCAATGTCAGTGATTATGAAAATTATGTTATTTTTGATGGTTAATCCTTTACTAGGGATCCAACCACATGGACCTCTATCAGAAGGTGAAAATGACACATTCTTATTTCAATTTAAAATATATAGACTTTAAACATTTAAATTGAAGCACATATTTGAATATGTCAAATATCTGACACAACTTCTCTTGTTTATTATGTACCTCTACCTCATAATAGAATCATTACATTTCTTATGAACAATGGAGTAAGGGGAGCTTACATTAACTCTGACTTTTCAATTGATGTAATTTTTGGCTGTTTGGTTTGTAAAGTCGTTATATCATCCTGAATCTCCTGTATGTCCATTCTTCCTTTTTATCATTCTGGTGTGTGTTCAGATCATAGTGTGAGTCTATCTATCTATCTATCTATCTATCTATCTATCTATCTATCTATCTA
>JANRMT010062796.1:35550974-35623756 GCA_026402145.1 Polypterus bichir lapradei | reverse complement strand
CTATCTATCTATCTATCTATCTATCTATCTATCTATCTATCTATCTAAAAAGTATCATACAGGGGTCACAGTCTGAAACAGCTTTGTGTTTCTGAAGAAAACAATTATGTTGCTAAGACAGCAACCTGCATACTGTAGACACTTTGGCAAACTTAAACTCACTTTGTTAATTGCACAAAGCGCAGGGTAAAGTAAACAATGTCATCTGCCATGGCTTTATAAATACGACAAGATGTCGAACTGCTGTCTGGTAAATTGTTCACAGAATGTTTGCCGCAGTAGGCCTCCAGGAATGTAAACAACATCCATCTAGAGAATGTAAATTCACCTCATCCTGAATGTTCCACTTGGGTCCTCAAGACAGGATGGGATTGCTAGGCCAATACTTGGAATGTGGAATTGTTTTAGGGGTAATTGTTTTCTTCATTGTGGGTACAGGATGTCAGTTTTTTTTCTGTGATGATGTTGATGACAGATGAACATTTGAAGCTGAACCTAAGTTACTTTCCTATGTAGTTAATCATCATATGCTAAGATGGATACTTGATATTAACCAATAATCACACAATCAAACTAGCAGGACTTCTTCTTCTTCTTTTGGCTGCTCCCATTAGGGGTCGCCACAGCAGATCATCTTCTTCCATATCTTTCTGTCCTCTGGATCTTGTTCTGTTTCACCCATCACCTGCATGTCCTCTCTCACCACATCCATAAACCTTCTCTTAGGCCTTCCTGTTTTCCTCTTCCTTGGCAGCTCTATCCTTAGCATCCTTCTCCCAATATACTCAGCATCTCTCCTCTGAAAATGCCCAAACCAACGCAATCTCATCTCTCTCTGACTTTGTCTCCCAACCCTCTTTAAGAAACAACAAATTTAATCACAGGTTTAATTTACTAGACGTGCCAGTAGCACACAGTCTGAAGAATGAGGTGTGACTGCCATCCCATTTGTGGCTGGCTCCTGTATCCCACTCACTGTTGCCAGGTTAGGCTTCATTGACTATCAGTTCAATTAATAGGCTGACAAGATGGATGGCCAGATAATACATTGAGCATAAACCTCTTATTTTATGGAATTGTTCTTTACTTTTATGACACTTGGAATGTGCCCAAATATTGATTAGAAAATCCAGAGGAACATTCTCGTCCAACTGCAGCAAGTGTAAACTGCTGAATGATGAGATAACTCACAAAGCAGACCTCTGTGCAGTGACAGACTGGAGTGCCACTCTCACCAGCCACAAGGTAGTACTGAATAACCTGCACCTTAAAATAATGTGAGGGCTGAGCACTGCCACCAGTCATCCACACTTTATAAATGAAGTATTTTTCTTCCACACGTGAGCTCACTGGTAGTGTTTCAGTGTTACACACAATTCTAATGTATTTGTGGCCTAGCCTCTTGGCAAAGCCAACCGCTTTGAGTGCAACTTGCACGTCATCAATGTTAGGTTTCCACAGAGTGCTGACTGACTGCTCATAATGTTTCCTGTACATGTCTTTGGTTGTACAGATTGGTTTTTACAGTGCATCCGGAAAGTATTCACAGCGCATCACTTTTTCTACATTTTGTTATGTTACAGTCTTATTCCGAAATGGATTAAATTAAGTTTTTCCTCAGAATTCAACACACAACACCCCATAATGACAATTTGAAAAAAGTTTACTTGAGATTTGTGCAAATTTATTAAAAATAAAAAAATTGAGAAAGCACATGTACATAAGTATTCATAGCCTTTGCCATGAAGCTCAAAATTGAGCTCAGGTGCATCCTGTTCCCCCTGATCATCCTTGAGATGTTTCTGCAGCTTAATTGGAGTCCACCTGTTTTAAATTCAGTTGATTGGACATGATTTGGAAAGGCACACACCTGTCTATATAAGGTCCCACAGTTGACAGTTCATGTCAGAGCACAAACCAAGCATGAAGTCAAAGGAATTGTCTGTAGACCTCCGAGACAGGATTGTCTCGAGGCACAAATCTGGGGAAGGTTACAGAAACATTTCTGCTGCTTTAAAGGTCCCAATGAGCACAGTGGCCGCCATTATCCGTTAGTGGAAGAAGTTCGAAACCACCAGGACTCTTCCTAGAGCTGGCCGGCCATCTAAACTGAGCAATCGGGGGAGAAGGGCCTTAGTCAGGGAAGTGACCAAGAACCCAATGGTCACTCTGTCAGAGCTCCAGAGGTCCACTGTGGAGAGAGGAGAACCTTCCAGAGGGACAACCATCTCTGCAGCAATCCACCAATCAGGCCTGTATGGTACAGTGGCCAGACGGAAGCCACTCCTTAATAAAAGGCACATGGCAGCCCGTCTGGAGTTTGCCAAAAGACACCTGAAGGACTCTCAGACCATGAGAAACAAAATTCTCTGGTCTGATGAGACAAAGATTTAACTCTTTGGTGTGAATGCCAGGCGTCACGTTTGGAGGAAACCAGGCACCGCTCATCACCAGGCCAATACCATCCCTACAGTGAAGCATGGTCGTGGCAGCATCATGCTGTGGGGATGTTTTTCAGCGGCAGGAACTGGGAGACTAGTCAGGATAAAGGGAAAGATGACTGCAGGAATGTACAGAGACATCCTGGATGAAAACCTGCTCCAGAGCGCTCTTGACCTCAGACTGGGGCGACGGTTCATCTTTCAGCAGGACAACAACCATAAGCACACAGCCAAGATATCAAAGGAGTGGCTTCATGACAACTCTGTGAATGTCCTTGAGTGGCCCAGCCAGAGCCCAGACTTGAATCCGATTGAACGTCTCTGGAGAGATCTTAAAATGGCTGTGCACCGACGCTTCCCATCCAACCTGATGGAGCTTGAGAGGTGCTGCAAAGAGGAATGGGTGAAACTGGCCAAGGATAGGTGTGCCAAGCTTGTGGTATCATATTCAAAAAGACTTGAGGCTGTAATTGCTGCCTTCGACAAAGTACATTGTGCTTTGCATCGACAAAGTATTGAGCAAAGGCTGTGAATACTTACGTACATGTGATTTCTCAAGTTTTTTATTTTTAATAAATTTGCAAAAACCTCAAGTAAACTTTTTTCATGTTGTCATTATGGGGTGTTGTGTATAGAATTCTGAGGAAAAAATTAATTTAATCCATTTTGAAATAAGGTTGTAACATAACAAAATGTGGAAAAAGTGGTGCGCTGTGAATACCTTCTGGATGCACTGTATTTTAATGTTGTTTACTTTGTAACTTAGCAGTCGTTAGCCAGGGTCCAAGATGTTCCTAATGGACACAAGTGTCAGTGTATGAAATCGAGGTGGCTGTTTGCCCTAAAGAAGATAATCTGTGTTATGTTTCAGCTACAATTTGTTTCTATGGTTTGTATTTCTATTGTATATTATTGCTATTTTTGAATTATTAATTTTCATGTTATTGTGTCATTCTGTGGTATTTGTTTATTATTTATTATTTGTGTTTTATATCTTTAAATGTGCTGCCATTTTTTTTGTGTTTTGCGGGTAGAACCCTGACATCACTGCTACTTGAACTTCCCTCTGCCTTTATATTACGGTCAGAGAGACGGATCCAGCAGTGGTTCTATTATGATTCTGACACCAAAATAAAGCTGAGGCCTTCAAGATTGTCTACAAAAAACAGGTCAGAAATCTAACCAGCCTGCCCAAAAACAGGTCTCAACCCAAGAAAGCCTGACCCTAGGAAATTGGGAGCCTTCATGCCTGTCTATGCCTCAAAATGGAGAACAAATCTTTAAAGTTCAAAATGCAAATATCTCAACATATATCTCACAAGAGGAAGTAACAGAAAATTCCAGCTGGTGCAGATACAAGACCCACCAAAAGCTTTAAAAAGAGAATTTATTAATAAAAATTGCAAAAAAGTAACAAAATACTCAAAAAGTATTAAAAAGAAGGCAACACGATATTGCCTAAAATGCTATCCTCAGCAGAAAAGCTGCAATACAAAAAAAATACAGAAGTCACTAAACCCAGTACATATTAAGAAGCAAATAACCAAAATGAGAACTCACCAAAGCACAAAAGTGCATTCGATGAACGGTAAGGATCTTCATCTCCCATAAGTCTTCATAGGGCAGGGAGCAGCCTCTTAACAGTGATGGAAAGGTGGCCGCACCCTTGGGGAACCACCCACCCAACACAGGAAACATTTGACATTTAAATTTATAGTACATAAATATTTTAAACAAACATAACCATTACGTACTTCCAGTCTTCTCAGCATAGCAATATGGTAAAAACTGCAAAAAGAAAAGTTGGCACCCATAAAAAACAAAATGGCATTCACTGTGTGAAATGAAAAACTGAATGTGAAAAATTATTAACTTATACAAGATGAATCTGAAAGCACAAATAAAAATATTAAGAAACAAATTAGAAACAAAATCTATCAAAAATAAATAGACAAGACACAAATGTAACAGTTGTCAGCTGGACTCACAGAAGCAGAGAGACACGTGACTTCTCTGGCCTATGGAAGCCTCACCCATGTCCCCTTTGGCATACCCGTGATACCAGGCTTATCAGGCAGGTATTCACAATTACTGCTAAAGTCAAGTGAGGGAAACAAACCTACTATGTCACAGGGTCAATATTTTAATCTTGTCTTTTCCGGTGTTTCACGATGTCAGTGAAAAACTTTCATCTCGTGCCTTCTGTGGAGAATGGATATTACAAAATTTCTGATACAATGGGCTTGAATGGGGTCTCAAATTGAACAGCAGCAAACAACATCAAACTGTCTGTGAGAAAAACCTCAATTCAAAAGGTCAGTCTTATTTGCTCTTGTTTCAATGTTGAGCACAAGGAAAATTTCCAGAGATGCTTTATTTAAGTATATTTTGGCAAAAATATATGTGTTTTGGACATTTTAAACACATGATTAGATAACTGACATTTAGATTATGTGACACGTTTCTTTTTTTATTTCATGGATACTTTTATATTGTCTGCTGTTGTTCAAGTTGGCTCCTAATTCAAGCCCATTGTATTAGAAATGTTATCTTTTTTTCTGCATAAAAACATGAGATTAAACTCTTTTCTCAGTCATCAATACCAAAAACAATATGTTCTTGTTGGACTGTCCCTTTAACATAACCTGCACTGGTAGCTGTGCTTTTTATAGCCCTCCTAGGTACATCATAATAACAGCTGATCTCAATTACCTACACTGGAGTCACGCCCCACAACCTAACAATTAATAAATTATTTAAATGAGCAAAACACTCATGGGAGGACTTAAAATTAATGAAGGAAACGAGGAATACATAATAAGCAATAAAACAGCAATTAACAGAAATACAACATAAACAGAAATAATTTGAAAAAACAAGGAAAACTCAATTGAAAAACAAACCTTAAGGTGAAACAGACTTTACTAGCACTCACTGTGCAGCCATATTAGCCCTATCTCAAGGGAAAGTCTTTATAATATTAGAGGAAAAGCAACTAAATGCTGAAACCATCAGATGAAACCTGTATGTTCCTTATCTCTTATTTTACATTTAGTCTCTTCTGCGTCAGATTTACACAAGAGTATCTGTCAGAGTTTTTAGCTTAACTCCATATTTCAAATTTTATCTTGAAGGATCATACCAGTGTGCTAACCCTGCGATTACGAGTTCCTGTGTCTTGCTTCAGGTTTACAACAGGAGCCAATCAGCAAATACTTCTACCATCTGTTACACCTTTTCTTACAAAATAATAATAATAATAATTCTTTACATTTATATAGCGCTTTTCTCACACAAATCTTAACCCCTCCAAATGGAATTAATTCCATTTATCTGTTTCTTGTGCATATGTTATTGACAGTTTCCTTAAATTAATGTGAATTTGTGGCCACCCAATCCATGTCCAGATATCAGAAAATGAAAAAACTGACAAAAAGAAGGGTCCTATAACATAGTTCACATTTTATAATCTTAATTTTCTCAATATTTTTTTTATTTATGTTTCATGGTGCCCAAGCACCTTCTGTAAATGAACCACAACTCATGACATGTATTAGTATTTTACAGTGTTGTGCAGCAGGGCTTTTGGACTCTGGAGTCCTTGGTTCACTGACCCTGTCGAATCTGAACATTAGAGCAACCTTGATGAGAACAGGCCTTTCAGTCTAACAAACTCATCAATATGTTTCACCTAATTACTCCAAAATGACATCCAGATTCCATAATTCTACCACAAAAATGTATAAAAGAAAAATCACACTGTCTAAATTTTCACTTTCCAGTTTAAAAATTACCTGACTGGGGGAAACCTGGGCACTTGGCAGCATTTCTGCATGACATTATAATTGGAATGGTTATTCTAAGCCTAGGATATTTGCTTGCTTTGCTTAAACATAAATGAACAGAGTTATTATGACTTCTTCTTCTTTTGGCTGCTCCCGTTAGGGGTCGCCACTGCGGATCATCTTCTTCCATTTCTTTCTATCCTCTGTATCTTGTTCTGTTACACTCATCACCTGCATTTCCTCTAACCACATCCATACACCTCCTCTTAGGCCTTCCTCTTTTCCTCTTAACTGGCATCTCTATCTTTAACATCCTTCTCCCAATATACTCAGCATCTCTCCTCTGCACATGTCCAAACCAACAAAATTATGTCAGTTTGGTTACAATTACAGGTATGCTCATTTTCATTTGACTTATCTTAAAACCACTTCTGAATAAACCTAAAATCACTGTGTAATCAGCAACGATGGAACGTCCACAGTACAGTGGGGCCTCTTTAGGTCGGCCTCCCAGACATTTCTTCAGGTCAGCACACATAGTGTTCTTGGTGATATTATTAACATGATTCAAAATTGATTTATTATTAAAAAAAAAAATCCCAAAACATACTTCATTCTATTCCATCTTGGTTTGGCTACATTGCATATTTTGTGTTTGTTTCCCAATTTCCTCAGGATTGTTCTTACCATATGTGCAAACAAAAATGGTGCAAAAAGCGCATGACATTGAATGTTCATTAGTTTTGTAAGCTTGCAGTGTTCGTTTCAGATGTATTATCTCGCGTACACAGCACAATGGCATTCCTTTCTGCCCACAAAACCAACAATCTTCAAGCCGCCCTTGTCTTTAGACAGTACCCAAATCTCACTCCATAGCTTATGTGAAATATAGCATCACAAAATATTATAATGGGTGTAACAAGTTGCATCAGCCTGAACATGAACAACCAACAGAATGAACTGCCACACCATTATATAAATGAGCAACTTTGGTGCCTGCTGGAGGGGAGTCTAAAAAAACAGAAAGCCTGCCAAAGACTCAGATAAATTCCAACTTGTGCAGCGACAGCACATCACCATTTTAAGAAAAGCACACTACCTAAAAGAGCGGCATAAAGGGTGAGAAGCCATAGGCACTTGGGGCCTCATGTATAAATGGTGTGTATGCACAAAAATGTTGCATAAACCCATTTCCACGCTCAAATCGCGATGTATAAAACCTAAACTTGGCATAAAGCCACGCACATTTTCACACTACCTCATACCCTGTCGTATGCAAGTTCTGCTCTCGGTTTTGCAAACTGGCGGCACCCAGCATCAAAGCAGTGCTACTGTTCCTTTGTGGTTACAATTTCTTTTTTAGATCCACATCCCTGACACAGCTTTATAAATACACTGAAATTAACTGCATATTGTTTATTAGTTTAATGCATCTGATTGTAATTAACCTGTAACAATATAATGGTCCACGGAATGGCCAAACTATTCCAAATACCATAGCTGCATTAGCTTTTAGCTGCTCCCGTTAGGGGTTGCCACAGCGGATCATCTTTTTCCATATTACTCTCACTGCACTACTCGGAGTATTTCTATCACTGCATCTGAGTGTGGAATCACAGCTCTACAGCATCTGATCAGAAAGAGAATTATCGGTACACAGCATCAAGCACACACTGCCTCAGCCATTTTGCCTATTTCAACTGCTCTCACATGGCAAACACTTCAGAGCCTTTCCTGTACTGACCTCGCGGTTCAGAAACAGTTTCATCCCATGAACTATAAATGCACTCACTCAGTCCATCAAGTGCTCCTTGTAGAACTGTTTGTACTTATAAGTACAATTACCTCACTGTAAACTTGCAATACAGTTATAATATTGCACAACCTGAGCCACTTTATAAAGCATGTATTTACATATGATGACGATATCATTTTTAAGATGAAATGCAGCAAAATATGTTTATTATATTATACAGGTAAAACTTTAACCTCATTTAAATAATCTATATTGTTAATAACTAAACGTGAGGATACGGTGCCTCAGCGCTAGCAAGGAGCTGGCGTCCTGTTCAGTAATTGTTCCTGCCACGCGCTTTATTCTTGCTAGTGCTGACGCAACACTGGTAGGATAGATGGCTAGATTAATTAAACATGTACTACGAAGATATTTCAATGTTCCTTAAAAGTTTTGAAGAATCGGCGTTCTCAGCTTTCAGATGGCTTAATGTCTATTACAGAACTGATTGTGTGGTGATTGGGTATTTGGAGAAAGAAAAGTAAGGACAGGAATTGGAGGTTAGTATGTTTGAAAGAGACAGTACTGCTGCAATACATTATTTCATTGAAAGGCTGCGCACGGCGCAGCAAGCATCTTGCGTGAGGCAGGAACAATCATTGCGCCACCGTGTTCCCATGTTTAATAACATGCTTTATTTCCTGTCATCATGAAAATGATATCAAGTATACATCTCAGTATTTAAATTATTCAGAGAGCTGTAATATCGTGAATGTAATGGATTCTGTTTCATGTCGGAGAAAGAGAAAGCCTGTTTAAGAAGCACGTAGTGATTCACACACATAGTGCACATGGAAGAACACATGCAAAACAAAGCATTTAACTTGCTACTTTAGTTACGATGGGATTTGAGAAACCAGTAAATTAGACGATTTTAAGATGAAGTTTATGATGTTCTACTTTAATGACAAAATAAACTACGTGATTAAAGTAGAAATTTCAAGATTAAAGTTGACATTTCGAGCTTTTTCCCCACTGTGTGCCTATTTTTTTTTCTCTGTACCATAATAAGCTTTCATATGACACTCAGACAGTGGGCTACGACTCGCCTTTTCACAGCAACTTTGATATGTGACAACTTCATTTTTATTTCAGGCAGTGTGCGACTTTGTGAACTTGGGCTTTCGAGTTTCTCCGACACTCTATGTCACTCAATCAACTTCCTTTTGTTGATTATACCACTGTTTAAACCAACAAATATTACGTTTTTCCTTGCCTCCACTTGGTATTCGCTGAAATTCTTCTATTTTTCCCCCGTGCTATTGCCATTGCCTTTTCACAGAATGTTAACCTTAAGGGTTATTTATATTGATTCGCATATTCAAAGAGGCGTAATTCTGGGAGGAGTTGGGGTGGGACAGGAGGTGCGTGCACATGCGTTACTTTTCATGCTGACCAGGATTTATGAAGTGGAAGTTGGAGAACGCAGAGATTTATGCATCTGTATTTTTTGTGCGTAAGCATTTTTTTGTCCTTATGCCATGTTAGAGTGTGAATTATATGCACGGCATTATGCATGAGGCCCTTGGTGAGACTCTGCAACATAATAGGGAAAAATGAGTAAAAGATCCAAGTTTCTTTTCGCATACAGTTTCATGAAATTGATGCTAAAATTTGTTTGACACGTGATTTTGCAACCGCAAAGCTCATTAAAAGGTTTTTATTTTTTTTTTTAGTTTATAGAGAGGAAATATTGCTTCTCAAAGGTTTAGCAAAGCCATATACCTCTTTTTGACCCTTTGATTTCTCATGAAAGGTTTTAGATGAAAGGAAACGGGGAAATAGTGTTTTTTTGGAAAAGCATTATGGCTAAAGACAACTCCCAATGGGACAAAAAGACAAGCTGTAATCCAAGGAGAAAATTAAATTATTGTACAAGGTAGTTAAGAAAAAAAAAACTACCTGCGGTCTTCCCAATCATGCTTTGTGCATGGTGTGCTGAATAGGCTGCCTCCCATCAGCCATAGCACATTTTTGCTGCCTGATGGAAAGTGTAGTCCTGTAATTGGCACAGCTGCAGATGAGATCAAAATATAGGGAGAGAAAAAAGCTTTACATGTATAAAACACCAATCTTCCTAGCTTAATGGGAAGAATTTAACTGAACATAAGAAATTTGACTAATGAGAGGAGACTATTCAGCCCATCAGCCTCATTTGTTTAGCTAATAGCTAATCCATCCCAATATCTCATCCTGATGCTTATTAAAGGATGTCAAGGTTTCTGCCTCAACTACTTGTTTCTGTAGTTTGTTCCAGAGTCCGACAATTCTTTGCGTAAAGATGAACTTCCTGGCTTCACCGTAATTTCCACTGGTGTGCTTGAGTACCTGATTTTCTGTTAGGAAAGGTCTGCTGTATCTACTTTAAGGATGCCTTTGAGGATTATGGAAGACCTGAATTAGGTCCTTAAGCAGTCTGCTTGAGACTTCTTCGTCTTCTTTCGACTACTCCCGTTAGGGGTTGCCACACTAACCAGGTTTAACTCTGAGTATGTCAGAATACAACATGTCCTCAAGTCCTGGGATGCACCTGGTTTTCTTTCCTGTGCACAGCTTCAAATGCTGCTATGTCTTTTTGGTAGCGTGATGACCAGAACTGCACCCAGTACTCAAGATGCAGCCTTATATAGTCTGAACATAATATCTTTTGATTTATATAAAACAGTTTTTAAAATATAACCTAACATTTTGTCTTAATGGCTTCTGCACAATGCTTAGATGGCTACAATGTGTCAACATAAACCTCTAAATCATTTTCAGAAGTTGCCTCCTTTGGGACAATGTCTCTCATCTGGTATTTATAATTATGCACACGGGTATTAATTTGTACTTTTATACATTAAGATGCATTTTCCAAGAGTTTACCCAGTTCTAAAGATTGTCCAAGTCTTTTTGAATTTCTTTCTCTGTCTCCTTGGTGTCTTCCATTGCTCCAGTTTTAGCATCATTTGCAAATTTCATGTTTACTAGCTATATACAGTGTGTTGGAATCAAAGTCATATAAATCATTAAAAGTAACGGTCCTAGGGCAAACTTCTAAATGACTCCACTGAAGAACTCGCTCCACATTCTCCTCTTATTTGTACTCTTTTTCTCCTGTTCGTTAACCAACCTGAGATCCAGTTTTGTAGGTTACCTCTGATGCCTGCAGCTTTTCATTTCAGGATTAATCTTTGGTAAAGGATCGTATCACAGGCATTTTCTAAAATGTCTGAATAAATTATGTTGTATGCTTTACATTTGTTCCACGTAAATTATACTAGTAAATGTGGCATGAGTAAATAATGCACTTTTACTAGAAAAGGATAAGTAAAGTCTTAAAGCATGTCATTTGTGAGTAAAATCATCTAAAATTAGTTGTGTTGTATAATGAACTACCTCAAGAATCATCTTCAAGTGTTGTTTAGAGTAACAGCTTAGATTTGCTGCCGTCTTTTTGGATTTTCTGCAGGTATCGTCTTTCCTCCCACATCCCAAAGAGGTTCATGGGTGACTCTTTCAGGAGTGTGCCCAGCATCAGACTGGCATTCAGTCCCGATAGTGTGGTAATCAGTATAGAAAGGTGCTATATAAAAGAAGGTTGATGCATGTTAGAGTGTTCTTTGTTAGCATATACTTTAAAATATTATACAAAAAAAGCAAATGACTTGTTTGCCTATAAATGGCATACAGTGAGGATATTCCAGAGTGATTGCTTAAGCAAAGCTGTTATGCATGAGTAGTAAATTCTCATTCACTGTGTGCCAGGATTTATTTATAGGTAATATGGAAGGTGAACATAAACTGTATTTGATTTAGCGCTTATTTCACGTGAAACTCCATGTAATGTAATTTAGATATTGAGAGCAGTAGGCCTACAATTGCTCGCGGGCTTGTTTTTCAATTTCTTCATATTAAAATGGCTCGCCTCGAGTGACAGTGACTCGGCGATGGGGACTGAGACAGCACACATATGATTTACAGTTCAACGCCTCTGCCCAACTAGCTCTCTCCTTTTTTTCGCCTGAGCTAATGGTCACTTATTTGAGATGCTGGCTGCTCCGAAGCGCGTTTAAGCCCGTGTTTGAGGCAGCACTGTACTATCATGAGCAGACGGACTCGGAGTGGCCTTTCTACACCTAATCCGCCGGTTCACGATATAGTCCGGATTAAAATTATAATTGTGGCTAATCTTTCAGTCGGTGGGGGTGCCAATGACGCGCGCCACTGATGCTTCTCTGCCATACCTCACACTCACACTGCGGCTCGCCAGCTGTTCTACCAGACTGGCTGCTTTCAGCTTGGACCCGAGGTAAGGAGCAGGTTAGTCAGGTGGTTCGCGCGTGCGCCCCTATCAACTGTGGAAAGCCCTCCCCCAGTGTCGAAACGTAGAGACTATGAAGCGCGGGTGGGAGCTCACCGTCCTATTTTACTGCAGACTCGATCGCTCTGATTATATCCATCCGCCTGTTTATCTGACACATCCAATCCAGGGTTAAAAAAAAGATCGCATCCATCCCTCTCTCTGCGCTCCCCCACCCCCTCCTCACTCCCTCTCCAGCCACACGCTGCAATCATCCTTAAACCGTGCGATCATCCGCATTATTCTGCATGTGGGGCAGCGAGCGTTCGAGGGGTGCCTCACTTCAGCCTCATCTCTATTTTGAAAGGCAGCGATTGGAAACCGTGTTGTTGTTACGGTGGAGATGATCAAACGTATGCTTTTCAAACAGGATCTATAAACGCTCCCGTGTGATGTACGGCGGCAGATTAACGGCGTGTGAAAAAGGGAGGGAGACGACTGCACAGATTTGACTCGCAGTCCGAGGGGGCTGGCTTTTGTGCGCGCCGCTCCTGTGAAAGCCGCTACAGACACACGCACGCACACTCCCACCAGATAACCAGCGAAAACGGCATCCGCGAAAAGGCGCACTGTCAACGAATCGGAGCAAAAGCGACAAAGGTGAGTGTCCGATTGCCATTGCGGGTGCCTCTTCGTTCGGTCTTGTTCTCCTGCTCGCTCCCATTTGCTTTTGTCGTCGCGGTGTGGGGTGCGCGCGGTGCATTCATTATTTATTTGATTTACTAAACAGCGCATCATTTTCCAAAACTGCGACACAAATCGCAAAAAGATCTCATGAAAATGTTAAAAATTAAAGCGTTTACTTTCTGTTAAGGGTGGCCGGTTTATCTTGGAGCAGTTATATTCATTTTGGAAAACCGTTCATTCATACCGGCAACCCATTCATCCATCTGTCGGCGGCCATTTATTTATTTATTTATTTGTTTGAGGTGTTCAAAGCGGCTTTAATCCACAGACACGTAGTCGGCCAACACATTTTACCCAATATTTTGTTTTGAATCTCAACAAACCGCCGGCACCGACCGCACTCTTTATAAACCTGTTCTTAGAACACCCCTATACATCCAAAACAGAAACGCACAAGCTGGATGTATAAAGAATCGCCTGCATAAATTTATATATATATATAATATACTGAACATATTGAGATGTTAAAGTCTTTAATGGGATCTATTCTTATTTCGGTGAGCTTTATCAGCATGATGTTAGACTGTAAGCCACAAAGTTGTGTTTTTAATCCCCACCGGTGACTCACTGCGACCCTGAACCACCAGCCTGTTCTATAATTGTAGACAATAAGTCTAAACAATTGTCTAATACCTTTAATTTGTAAAACACTGGTGGATGAACTGGACTCTAAGGCTACATCCAAAATATATTGTTTTAAAACAACAGATTTTTGCACAATCATTTTCAAAATAAGTAACTAAAAATCTTTATGCAAGACATTCATCTATATACCAGTGCTAGTATTCGTAATCAAAATGTACTGCACAAAGAAAAACCGAAATGTGTTAACCTTAAATGCACTAAAATATCCCACTTTGAATAAATAAAGCAATGTTAAAAGCCATATGCACTTACATATCAAAAGACAAGTGATAAAAATGATTACGGCTTGCTAAAAACAAAAACTAACGGTATATGTGAAAAAGCCTTTAGCGTAAAAAATGTATTTTATTTCGCAGTTAGCACTTAAACACCCCTACTATAGCGGATTCGAAGGTAACAATGTAAATAGATTAAATGTGCGTGCGTGTACTGATCTGACCCGATGTCTATTCATATATACATGGCTAACGGTTATTCTAAAGCATAGCCTTAATACATTTCCTATGAATGCAATATACGAGTACAGTCATCGCACATCAGCCTTAATTCGGAAAATGAACATGCCACTTTATACATTCTGAATAAAACCTGAAATATTAAAACGTATCTATTCACAATTCAGAGTTCTTACGGAATTTATCCTTAAGACATAACAATAAGTACACAAGATGCGTTAAACTACGACATGTGCTGAAAAAATAAAACCACTCGTGCCTGTTTAAATCACAAACCTGCTTTAAACTGTAGTTTTACACACACACTGTTTTCAAAATCACACTGTGGAAATACCACGCCTTTTAATCTAAACGCGTAAAATATGAACTTTATGTTGTTAAAAGCAGTACATAACGCCGACTGCACTCATGTATTTGATAACAGTTTAAATGTGAGGACGTTTTAAAAGCCCGTTTCATTTCGGTCACTGTTCATATTCGTGGGCTGCACGGACGCCGCATCGGCACACAAAAGACCGCTCCGTTATATGGAGACGAGCCCATTTCCCTCGTCTATACGTTTTTTTGTTTTGTCTGTATTTCTCCACGCACGTATGTGCGCATGCGTGGAGTTACCGCGTGCTGCGTGTTATGTTATTCCGCTACTGCTAAGCGCGCTGGCGGGAGGAGGACGCACGAAACAACAGAGCTGGCGGCGGCTCTTGTTAAATTGTCTTATTGCTTTTGTACCCGGGCCGCGTGTTTTCTGGTTGAATTAGTTTGATGACTGGTGGGATTACGGATTATGTAGATTAGCCTCCATTTGAATCGAAGACCTTATTTCTTTAATTTAGCGGCGTTGACTCGTTTGCGCCAGTCAATTCGCCTCAAGCTATAATATAGTGGTGCTTTGTTTTATGTCACATACACACAGACACAAACTCCTAGGCTTGATACGTTTTTCAGTAATGTGTTTTTGTGTGTCTTGTAGGAGTTCTCTCACAAAAGGATTTGTAACGTTCACGGGGGTGCCAACCTCTCTCTGCATTTTCCCCATCGGTGTCCGTTGTGATAGTAAATAGGACTCTTCACAAGACAACTTTGATAAGTATTACTTGAGTAAGTCGTTTGTGTTTTATTAAGGCTCTGGACTGAGTTGGGTAATGAGAGTGGAGTAATGCATTAGGTGTAAGTGAATAGGCAAATTAAGTAGAAGTGTCCCAAATTTGGGTGTCCAGTTAAGATCTGAGGTGGGGCACTGTGAGGAGGAAACTGGCTCAGCTACATCCCTCACCATCCCACTGAAACATGCCTATGTGGTCCAGTTTAGAACTGTCAGTTATACTAATCCACACATCTTTGGGCTTTGGGAGAAAAGCAAAGGTAGCCAAAGAAAAACACCAAGAGGCACAAAGTGTGTGGATGAGTTACACAAATGGAGAGCAGGTGTATGATTTGAACCCTGGAGGCTGGATTTGTGAGGCACTGCCTGAAAATGTGAGCTAAGTTTTCAGCCGATTCATTCATTTGAACTGTAAGCAAAATCCATTCACCCATCCTTTCTGTGACGTTTCCTAATTCAATTTTAAGCTTATGATGGGCTGCTAACAGCTCTGATCGAAAGGCTGGACCAAACCCTGCATTGGGCGCTGATTCATTTCTGAGCACACGCTCAGCTCATACCATAACACCAATTAAATAGCTGCATTTATCTCTCCGCTGATTCCAAAAAGTAAAAAAAAAATATATATATACAGTATATATATTCCTCCCTGCTATATAATGACTAGCCTTCTCTCACTCTATATATGCCCTTTGGCTGTTTTCCCTTTTATGTGACACCTTCCTTCCTTTTCTGCTTCTGGCTAATGGTGTCCTCATATGCCTCAGTATATTGTAATAATACATTTTTTACAGAAATAAAATGTGTGTATATATATATATATATATATATATATATATATATAGTGGATATCCATCTATTTTCATTGATAATGTGTGGCAGAGAGATGCAGAGGAAACTGTTGCACTTGCCCCACATTTTTATGAGTGCTTAAATGCAGGCTATCAGCGTGATTGGCATCTCTAAGTTGGCCTACAATTGAACGTATGTAGGTGTTTGCATTTACAAGAGTTGCTTTTGTGTCTTCTGAACCCACGGAGAAAAAAAAGAAAATTTAAATATTTTTGTGACACTTAATTAAATAATTACAAATGTGCAATGCTTCCATGTTTCTACATTTGTGAAAGAGTCAACATGAATTACTTAGGGAGGCCCAGGATGTCAGGGTTGGGTATGGAACTGATAGTTGTCTGAATTGTGGTGCAGGTCTTAAGTCACTCGACTGATTAAGAAATCATCCCTGGTTGTAATAAACCTGATTCCTCAACAATTTCCTTTATAACTCAGTGTATAAAGAGGTCAGTTAAATGGAATGCAAGTTCAGCAGGGCAGTATTAATGCTGTTGTTTTAGTTAGTAGTAAACGTTGGTGCTAAGCACTTGGATTAGTGGCTGCAGAGTTGTATTGTGTGTTCACCTGACTGGCAGATGGTTGCCAGGAGTGGAGATGATCACCAAGGTGATGTAGGACATGGAATAGCCTGCCAACATGCACACAGAGAAGGACAGGGATCCTGACTGGCTCTGCACCAGTGGGGGCATAGCTGTGATAGTTGTCCTGGAGGTAATTCTTGTGAGGATACACAGGGGAAACAAAGAGGCCCTGGGGGTCCTGGTGAGAGGCCAGCAAGGCCGATCCATGACAGGGGCAGATGGTGCCACGTTTGCCTTTTGAGAGGACAGGTAGCCCTTTGTGTTTCTTGACAGAGCTGGCTGTTGAAATGCCACACCCCAAAATGAAGTCATTTCAGAAAGCCACCAGGGGGCACCCCAGTTTTTCTTCACTTGGTCCTGACCCTGGATGTGTTATGAATATTTTGTTGTAATTTTTTTTCTCCCTTTCTGATGAAGTTCTGTTTTCAAATTTAATTTTTGTAGTGTTGTTGGAAATACTGAATCAGCATTAGTTTTTTGTTTGGAGGTAATTTTATTATAGTTAGAAATTACTTCTGGTATTTTCTGACATCATCTTTTTTTGTTGTGGGCGTTGCTGTCTCGTGGTATGGTTGGTACCGCATTACCGTGGAAACCAGTGCAGACATGCATGTCATTTGATTTTGTTGCCATGATGGCAATGCTTTATCAAGTTCATCTGATTTTTTTTTTTTTTTTTGACAAATCCTAAAAAGTGCTTTGTGAGTTGTGTTTCTGGTTGAAGACTTTGCTACAAGTTTGATTCTTTGTTGGCTTTTAAATTTGTTTTGATTATTGACATATGTTTCTTCTTCTGGACCTAAAACAAAAGTGGATGCGATTCCTAGCGAATCTTGGCAGTGCTCCTTACCTCTAGACGACTAAATCCAGAGTTGGGAGGCAAGTTGTGGGCATAGGGTAATTGGCAGAAGGAATACAGGCCAGAAATATAAGACATAAAGCCACAAATGAAAGGTATGATTGGATGTTATCAGAATGTTGGAAAGATGGGAAGCCTACTGCATGGACAGATAGGGAAAAAAAAACAAAAACAAAGGCATATTATCAAGTTATTATTATTTAGCACCTCTCCTCTGTGTGATAGACTTGCATCACATTCCAGGCTACTCCCAGCCTTGACCCTGCTACCTTGGGCTGTAGGAGTTCTGTCTTGCACAGGAAATGCGTATACAGTATACTGTAAATATGGAGAATTTGGGGCACCTGGGGACTGTGCTTATTATAAAAGATGTCATTTGATAGCAAATCACGGTACGTCCAGGCATCCATTTGATATTTTGCTGTTTGTTGTTTTACTATTTTTTCCTTCTGCACCTTACATTTTGTTTAGGAATCATTTTACTTTGTTCATGTTACAGTAAACTTGAACTTGAATCACCAAGTCTTTTGAGCAATGGCATTCAAAATTCTCACTTATGTTTAGTTATACAATACATATTATAACATGCTGAAACCCATTTAATCCAATTCAGTGTCGCAGGGGCTGGACTGTCCATTGTGGTTTCTTTGAAATTAAACTTGTAGTAGCTTTAATTGTTGCGGGACCACAGATTCTCATAGTGTATGGTCCTGAATCGTGCAAATCTAATTTTGAGCTTTGAATGATGCAAACGCGAACAGATTATTGTAGATTTGGATATTTTGCCTGTAGTGTTTGTGGTTCTTTTATTTCTAGCAGATACGCCTCTTCATTGAGCAGAAACACTACTTTTCCCTGATGGCGACACGAAATAGACGATCTGCAAGTCTCCGACTTAAACTTTAAAGTCAAACAATATCTTCATACTTATGTCATATCACCTGTGTCCATATATTCTCTTTTCACTGTTCCATTATTTCACTGCGTAATAATTTCCATTTGTTAGTGCTGATGCGATCTTTACTATCAGTTTTTTGAGACTTTCGAATCTTAGTACTTTCATAATCTCTAACCTGCTCTGCGTGTGTATCGCACCAACATTTTTGAACCTCTTTACGACGTTCTACTTTGTCTTCTACTCTTTGTCTTTTCTTCTTCTACTGTTTGTTTTTTATTTCCGCCCCTGTTTGGACCTATTAGGTTTTCAATTCATCTCTTAGCACAAAGTCTTGTCTCTCGGGACATGAAATTATCTCTCTGAAAAAGTCTCGTCTCGTCCCAACATTTTTTTTATATAATAGAGAGATAATACAACTTTTTTATTTTCTTTTATTATACCACCATATATATGATATAATTATATGGTAGAATTATTATACCATATATTGCTTATTGTTCCACTTTTGTGCTGTAGGAGAAGTTTTGGTTTTTATATATGTCTATATGTTCATGGTAGGCTGCATGTTCCTGCCCTGGTCACTGATTGTGTAGAGTTTGCTTGTTCTTCCAGTGTCTACATGTTTGTTTTTTTCTTCTATCTATTTTGGTTTTCCTAATACCTTTTTAGATGTGTGTGTTATGTTGGCTGTTTATTCAAAACTAGGCCAACATAGGTGTACCCATTAATGGGCTTGCAACCATGCAACCCTTTCCTTGTTGGTCGCATGTCTTGTGCCTAGTGCTGCTAGAATAGACCAAATAATGAACAGAATTAGCCACATTTGTGAATATTCAGTAAACGTATAAAATTCATTCAGTAGCCACTTTATTCAGTACACGTTTGTAAACGCTCCTCTAAGTTGCTTTCACCTGTCAATCAGTATATGTTTCATGCAGTCATAGTCAAGAGGTTTAGATGTTGTTTGGTCAAACATTACACTGAGTTTGATGGACAGCCTAAGAGACACTGACTTTGGTTTGATTTCTGGTGCCAGACATGGAGATTCCAGCATCTGAGGAACAGCTGCTCTCCTGGGATTTTCACATGATTACATATACATGCGCGTGAAACAAGAGCAGTAACATGGCAGGAGAGATGATGAAATTTGGAAAAGCTCATTTAGAGAGTTAATATAGAAATATATGCAGTATGTTCCATAATAATGCTAACATGTTTAAGCATAATGTAATAATGTAGCATGCCACTTAAGATATGGCAAACCAGCAAATGGACACCACTTTCTTAACTGTGTAAGTTGGAGAGTCATGCAGCTGGTGCTTTGCAATGGTCTTGATGAACTATTTATTGCCTGTCCCGCTTACGTGAGTGTTTACTGAGTAAAGCAGGTTTACTGCTGGCACATAATGTACTAGGAGCAGTACCTGTCAAAGACAGTTTATAGAAGGCATTTAAAAATATTTGATATCTTTTGCCTTATGTGTACAGTCAGTGGTCCCTTTCTTCAGTATCCTCGTGTGTGTTTCAGCCTGTCTTGGCTGGCGTGTCCTCTTTCAATTGAATTCCTATATATCCTGCTTCTCAGACTCTGTCATTTTGAGGCACCCTGCTCACTTCCTGTCTGCTTTTTGACTACCACCAGTGGTAGACAGGCCCCCATTACCTGCTATGTAAACATCATTTGTAATCTTGTGAATACTTCTCATGTTTAACAGTGACTGTCAGCACTCCTCCTATGCCCTTCCTCTGTATCTTTGTGTGTGTCACTCTTTCTTTCCCAATGCTTCCTGTCTCAATCTTATTAGATTGACAAACCAAAGCCAGTCTGACCGATCAGACCAAAGCCAGTCTGACCAATCAGACCAAAGCCAGTCTGACCAATCAGATGGCTCAAAGGGACCAGACACACACACACACACACACACACACACACACACACACACACAGGTCATGGCATTTTGTGTATGTAGTAGATTTGTCAATTTACTCCCTTAACAGTTTGATAAAACTTTAATAATATATGTTGACAAATGAATTGACAGTCATTATGTTTGGCTTTTGGGCCCCCCTTGTGAATTACACAAGTCCAGAAAGTTTGATAATCCCTACACTAAGAGTTTTTAGAGACAATATCCAATTAGCTGCAGTTCTGTGTGCAGTAGCACCTTGTTAATGAGAGGGGTTAGTGGATAATAGCCAGATTAGCAGAAAGGTCACAGATACTCCAATAACATCTGTATGGAGCTATGGTGTGCAGCAGGAAACCTGTGAAGGGACAGGGTGTTGGACCTTGAAGAAGACAAGCTACAACAATACTAGAGCATGCAGGCTTCCACTGTTCTCCATTAGGAACAGGATGATAAAGCTACAAAGGACATGTGATCACAAAAACAATTCAACTTTCCAGTTTTTGCTGCATTATGCATTGATAGGGTCCAACATTTGTGCAAGCATCATGCATTGTCAACAGTACAGACAGGTGGGTGTAATGGTGTTGAGAGTGTTTGCTTGGTATCCATTATGTCTCTTAATTCTAACTGAGCTTCATATGAATGTCATAGCATGCTTAAGGAATGACACTCGCATCCCTCTACTGACACAGTTCACTTTTTGTTCAAATAGTTATTTCCAGCAGGGTAAGATGATTCCACAACCATGACAGTGGCCTCATTTTACTACAATGAAGAATAGAAAGATTGTGACTTGAGCAGGCCATTCAGTTCAACAAGCTTGTCCATTCACTCTAGAGGATCTAAAATAACATCTAGTTAAGATTTAAAGGTCTATTCTCCAACCCACTACTTGGTCATTTATTTCATGTGTACAGTATATGGTTCCTTGTGTAATGAAAAACTTTCTGACTGTTCTGTGAAGTCTGCCCTTAACAAGTTTTCACATGTATCCCAGTGTGCTTGGTGCAATGACTTAACACACTCCCCAGATCTCAATCCAATAGAGCATCTTAAGGATGAACCAGAACAGCAGGTTCTAGATATGAATGTGTGGTTAGAAAAATCTGCAGGAGCTTTGTGATACTAAGCATGGACGATGATCCTTAAGGACTGTTTCCAGGAACCTTTTGGATGTTTGTCTCAAGAGGTTCATGCCGTTCTGAAAGTTAAAGGAGGTTGTGTCCAGTACCAGATAGGTGTACCTAATATGGCAAGGCAGCGTTGTTTAATTCCTCACAGGTTAAGATGATAAATGGATGGAAGGCTGTGTAACATGGGAAGGTGCAGTGGTTAGTGATTCTCGAGGAGATCTGGTGTGGATCTCAGGCTAGATGTGTGGGGTTTTCAAGTCTTAATCCAGGTTCTTTGGTCCTCCTCTATCTTAATAGGATTTAAACCAAGGAGTGTGGATTTGTGAAGCAGCATTGCTATCTGCTGCACTACCCCTTTTTTAAACACTGGCACTGTTGAAGATAGTTGTACTTTTTAATCTGAAAACCAACCATTCTTGATACAAGAATGACTTTTATTCTGATGTGTGGCATACTACCAGGTATCCTTATAGCCAAAGACCACCCAGGTTTGATCAAGTTGTCCACTGTCAGGGGCTTTGGTGTCTGATTTACTTAGAACGGTGACCTCCTCCATGGTGGAGCCTGTCCTGACCAAGTCAGTGTGTCTGCTTTCCTATAAGCCTTTGCAGTACCCTCACTGTAACATTTAAACAATGCAGGTTTACTTATTGGTATTGCTGGTTATACAGTGAGAATACAAACATTATGGCTTAGTAATATATTCATATCAGGGTAGGATTCAACAAAATTGATACGTCTGCAATGAACTGATTAAGTTTTCTTGACCCTGCTTGCTATTTCGTCATGTCAACAGCGTTCTCATTCTTTTTCATAGACTTACAAGGATTACAAATAACAACGTTAACTACAAAATAAAAAAAGTGATTGAATAATCTCTGAGAGCCCCCCATCTCAGAAGACGCTTTAACAGATCAAAACTTCTGTGGGCTGTGGGCCAAATGGCTTAGATAGATAGATAGATAGATACTTTATTAATCCCAAGGGGAAATTCACAACCTTCCTTTTAATTATCCTGTGGTATGAGGATGTCCAATTAAATGAATTATCTTAGTGTTTTTTTATTTTGCAAAAAACATTTGATGGTTTTAGTTTGAGTGGGTGTGTAGCTCGACACAACTGCCAGTTCCTAAAATGCGATTCATGACAGGATTGGGACGATTCCAGCAAATGCTTGTCCTCTGCATAAGTCAACCATTTGTCATCCTCCATCATTCTTAACAAGTTTCATGCTGTGTCCTTGTGGTGTCGACGCGGTTGCCAAAATAATTCAAAAATGGAGAAAATAATAAGGACTAAGGAAATCTGAAAAAACACTGCAAATGAATCAATGAAAAGAGAAAAACAAAGAGCAAAACATTAAATACCAGCTCTTCAAAACCTCGGTATGTATTGAAAATCGCAAAGTATTGCATGTATAAATGAGTATATCTCTCTATTATTAAAAAAAAAAAATCCTGTGGAATGAATGACTAGGAGATGATACGTGATCTTCACGTTAAGATCATGAAAGACAAATAAAAGAACCGCGAAATGAAAGAGAATGGGCAAAAAAAAAATCAATAGTGTAAAGGGAAGCAGCACACACAGATACAGGTGTCTCAGTGCATATAAAGCATATAAAGGACAATACGTTAGAAATGAAACTTCGATGAATAAAAGATCGCATTAGTGCAAAAAAAAGGAAATTAATCATCAGAACCAGGTGTAATTGAAAAAATAGCAGGACAAAGCGAGGTCAGAAATAAAAGGAAAAGAGCAGAAAACTTTTTGCATTCGCATCATTCAATGCACAAAATGTAGATTTACACAATAATGGAACATACGCTATGAGAATCTGTGGTCCCGCAACAGTTAAAGCAACGACAAGTTTAATTTCAAAGAAAACACAATTTGGTCAGGTGTATATTTATGATCACGGAGAAGCGATCACAACACGAGCAGCAGAGACACAAAGTAGCAAAAAGGTCAGCGGCTGTACAGGCTTTAAAAAGATCGTAGGGCAGCGCGACAGCAGCCACACCCGACACGACAACGCACGGAGCGTTATACGTCCTGCAACAAAGAATTTAACCACGCCCGGGGCCGGAAATAAAGGACAAGTATTGTTTTTACAATGTCACATGAGACCAGGCAGTGAGCCATCATTGAAAACAAGTCCACAGGCATCTAACCTAGCAGTTGTTGGATTGCGTGTGGCAGATAAGCATCATGTGCTCCCACCTCTTAAAAAACGACATGCGACAAGGAGAACAGGCAACTTGCAAGCAGCAAAAAGACAGCAAACGATCCAAAGGCATATCCTTAGCGTGCGTTCAGCTGCCCATTCCCCCCCCCCCCAACACGGGCAGCATTATACGTCTGGCAAGAAAGAGATGTAACCAAGTACGGGGCCGGAAATAAAGGACAAGTATTGTTTATACAAAAGTTTTTAAATTATACGTGAAAATAATGCATAGGACCTATGTAACAATTCCCAAGAAAATAACAATCTCTTTAAATTGTATATTGCCTGCCTAAGGTAAAGTCATCCCTGATAGAGGATCGCAGGAATCGTGGGAAAGAGGGGTCCTTTCATCAGATTAGCGCTATTTCAGATGTGGAATGGCAAAATAGGGGAGGCAGCTTGATGAATGAGGTCTCCAGGACTTAAAACAAATTCAAATCATATTATGTGATATCATCTCATGTGAAATTCTACTCCGTACTTTTAGAATTTTTATTTTTATACTGTATTGAGGATTTATTCTGTTCTATGTATTGTACTGTATTATAGTGACCCCCTTCTTTTTGACACCCACTGCACGCCCAACCTACCTGGAAAGGGGTCTCTCTTTGAACTGCCTTTCCCAAGGTTTCTTCGATTTTTTTTTCTGTACAAGGGTTTTTTTGGGGAGTTTTTTCTGGTCTTCTTAGAGGGTCAAGGCTGGGGGGCTATCAGGAGGCAGGGCCCGTTAAAGCCCATTGCAGCACTTCTTGTGTGATTTTCAGCTATACAAAAAATAAATTGTATTATATTGTATATCCAGTAAACCAAACACGGGGGTGGGCAAGTGAAGCGAGCAGGGGGCAGAGCCCCCTAGTGTGTGTATATATACTGTAAAATGAGAAGCAAAAACAGATTAAACATCAGGGGACCCACAGATAACCCTATTTTATATCCAGTGATGAAAAGGATTGAAAAGAAATAACAACACTAGAGGAAAGCGTTGCTTGTGATGTGTTGGCTCATCTCATGTAAAGTAGAGATGAGTCTTGCTGGTCAGGGGTCTGGTCCAGTATGACTTTGGACTACCTGAGTCTTGTAGTGGTGGTAGCAGAGGAAGCGAGATTGACTAGTTGAGTGAGGAAGTGATGTCAGCAGTCCTCTAGAGAGTTTTCCTCAATTCTAAGGCAAATGGAAATTGCCCCATTAGTATTTTAGTTGGACCCCAAACTGTAAAACATGCCCGATGTTCACTGGCCTGTTTTATATATCATAACCCCCATGTTTGGTTTTCCGGATACACACTTTTAAGATTTTTTTTTTCTTTGAATTGTTTCTATTCCATTAATTTCAATTTTATTTCAGAACTTTGTTAAAAACAATATTTGGAATCTTTCAAGTCCCAACATGCTGAATCTTTTAAATGAGGTCAGTGAGACATGTGTTTAATGACTTTGTACCATAATTCAGGATCTGTTTGGAATTTCAGCACAGACAAAACGATCATCAGCAGCAGTTAATAATTTTTTTTGCAAAGTAAGTAAGTTTTGCATGCAAGGTAAACCTCGTTTTTGAAATTCTCTGACTTAAATTCAAAGCCTTACAATATTTACATATTTCTGACATATCACCTATGTCCATACAGCATATTCAATCTCTATTTGCCTTTTCATTATTTCTCTGAGTAATAATTTCTTTTTGTTTGCGCTAATGTGATCTTTACTTTCTTTTTTTTGACGCTTTCATATTCTGTATCTTGCTCTGCATGTGTATCGCGCCTACGTTTGTGAACGTCTTTATGAAGTTCTACTTTGTCTTTTAATTCTGAGCTCGATTGGACATGCTTTTTTTTCAATTCCACTTATTCTGGGCTGATTATTACTTTCCTTATTTTCTGAATTTGCACCTAGATTATTCTTTTTCTTTTTTGCATTTTTTTTTCTCCAACACTTTTGATTCTCTTTTCTCCATGGTGCTCTTTCTTCTTCGCTGGAGGTGAGGTCAGGTGGACTTTCCTTCTGAAGATCTGTCGAGGAGGGAGAAAAGGCGTTGTTCGAATGGACTGCCAACCCTCAGTCCAGCATATAACCATATTTAGTCAAGGTCATTGACTGCCTCTCCTGCACATGTGTGTGACTATATATATGACATATTGTACATGTTTTGCCCTAATTGGGGCTCATAAGGTTCACTCACTTTTGCTCCCCCTTGCGGGGATTGAATTGCCTCAGGCACTAACGTCTGAGGTTTCATCCCCGCAAGGGGAGGCAAAAGTGCATACACTTGATGAGCCCCAATTAGGGTTGTAAAACATGTCATGAAACGCATGTCGTGTGTTCTTTGTATTATTTGGCAGGTAATACAGTATATGTCGTGTTTATAATCTGCTGCTTGCAGCTGAGAAGGTATGGCGGCTATCTGCCAACTGACTGACCAATCACAAGCCTTACCTGGTAGGTGACCACTCAGATATCAAATTGTGATCAGACCTACGCACAAATATATACTGTATACAGTATATTTATATATATATGTGTGTGTGTGTGTATGTGTATGTATATATATATATGTATATATATTTCCTTATCTGACTTTTCACTACAGCAGCTCCTGTTTTTTGTGTTACAAATTCGAAACCCATTTAGTTTTTTCTCTGTAAAGTCCTTTTCATCCAGTTCCAGTTCGACACCTGAATAAATTTTGCCTGTTGCGTCACTTGAGTTTGTGTAATTGTACTGTTTTTCTGGTGCCTCCATGTTCTGAGGAAACACATTCTAGTCCTCTGCCTTTGTTTGATTCCTTACTATGTGCCTGTGCAACGGCTGCATTTATCACTAAAGAACTGTATAATGTTGATAAATGGCTTCAAAAAGGTTGAAAAGTGAAAGCAACTGAAAAGGCAGTGCAATTTGTATGTTTACAGAAATTTCATAACCATATTTTGCTGTGAGTGGAGCTGAACATGCTCGAGGTGAACCCTCATTTCACACGAGAGCAGTTTAGCCCCAGTTTCTTTCTCTTTTCCCAAATGCAGACATATACCGATTAATGACCTTATTAACAGTTTTTTAATTAGATAAGTAATGAATGAAACTGTTTTGTGTTTTGGAGAAATTAAGGGGTGATGATTATATGGGCATTTAAGAGTATTTCACTGATATGTTGGGTAAAATGGTTTTCTGATAGGCTGGGAATAAATTATCATTCTTCCCATTTAAAATAATTGGAAATAATTTTTAGATAAATATATTTTTTCCTCCTTTTTTCAAGGGCAAATTATGATGGTATAACAAAGGATAACTGTCCATCCATCCATTATCCAACCCACTATATCCTAACTACAGGGTCACAGGGGTCTGCCGGAGCCAATCCCAGCCAACACAGGGCACAAGGCAGGAAACAAACCCCAGGCAGGGTGCCAGCCCACAGCAAAAGGTTAACTATATGTTATAAATATGTATGTGTGTGTGTGTGTGTGTGTGTGTGTGTGTGTGTGTGTGTGTGTGTGTGTGTGTGTGTGTGTGTGAATATATAGATATAGCAAAAGTAACAAGCATACTAGAATTTCCCAGAAATGCCTGAAGATATTGAAACATATCACATCAAGCTAGAATTTCTTTGTATTGTCATATTCAAACGAAAACTGACGGCGCCTGTCCGTAGTTTGCTAGCCGCTGACTTGTTGTTTCTATTTGAACACGATGCCAGGTTTTGTCAGTTTTCATTCAGGCGTTATACAATATAAGAAAGTACTTGTCATGATATCCTACGTTTCAGTATTTTTAGGCATTTATCCGTCACTACAGTATATTCATAACTGTTTGTCATGACTTTTGTGTTGGTAGATTTGTTTATGAAGTGGGTATAGAACTCCACCATAGGTTTTCATTCTGAATTGTGATTTTCATGGGCCCAGCTGAGGAGAGTACCCAGTTTGGGAACCGTCTCTGCTTTTCGTAGATGATGTAGATTTTGGGGACCTGAGTTGATCTCTGCTGTGCTCTGGAGCGGTGACACCTTTGGAATGTGAACCAGCATCTCCAAGTCTGAGGTCATGGTTTTCTGGAGAAATTCATGGTTATTTCTGCCAGTGAAGTGAGAGCAGCTTCCCCAGAAAGCAGAGTTTACTTACTTTACAGTTATGGTCTCAAGTGGGTGTAGGATGGATCATTAAGTCACTGCAGAGGTAGATGTCAGCATTTTACCAGATAATGATGTTTTAGCAGCAGTCAAGTCTTTGGACAGAGCTGCCAGCTTCCTGGACAATCTACATCCTGTCCCCATCCGTACACTGATGGTAATCTGAAGAATGACATTTTGAGTACAAGCAGACAGAAGGTTCTTCCACACTTTTTGCTGTTCTCAGTGTCCATGACATCTTGAGAAGATTGACAGTATGAGCGGATGCTGAAGTAGCACTCTTGCTGGTTTAGACTAACTGAGGTTGGTTAAGGTGTTTTAAGCATTTATTGAATGTATTGTGGGTATGAACCACAGGTCATGTGCTGGACATGGCCTATTGGGAGGAGACCCAGGGCTTGCTGGAGAAATCCTATTTCTCAGCTAACCTGGAATCTGCTTATTGAGAATTGAAATGTCCTGTCTGCCTTGTCGCACCATGACATGTGCTGGGAGAGACAGATGGGAAATGATTAAATGAGGATACGCATTAGAAAAAATAAAATTTATTCAATCCTACCCTCCATTTGGCTTGCACATTTAGTTTGGTGCTAGTTCTCTGCTCGAAAGAGCTAGAGCTAACTTTGTGGTATATTTCATAGTACAGATTTATTAAATGACGTAAGGTTATTTGACTCAGTATGGACTAAAAGTCAGTTCTCCAAACCGCTGAGGATTGTAGCTCAAGGTGACGTGAAAACAGGCATAAAATTTGATGCTTTATTGGTAGTCTTAAACTGAATAAAAAATGGGAGTCGTGTGTGCAACTTAAACAATGGCTTCAACAGCCATCACCATCCCCCTTGGGGGAGATAATACCTGTGGAGAATTTATTAAGATGTGCCAGTGCACGCCTATCAGGTGTCGGGCTGATGCTCTGATTATCGTATCTGGCAACCGAGAGGCGGTGATAATGGCTTATCTTTACCTTCAGGCTGCCATTTGTCATTTTTTGGCCGTGATACTGCTGTTTCTTCTCATATTTACAGGTGAAGGCTTTTGGACAATGAACCATGCTGCACGGTCAATTGCTCTATTTAAATGTCACATTTTCTCTTTAGATTATTCAGGCACACATATTATATTACTTGTTAGGACTTACATCTGGTGCATAAACACTTTTTAAAATAAATGGATGGTTTAAGTTTAAAAGGAAAAAAATCCTGCAATAGTCTTTCATCTGCTTTAGTGAAGAACTATTAGAGGTCCACTGCAAGATTATTAGCAGCGGGACCCAATTGAGTCACCATGGCCCAGTGTTGCCACCTTCTTTAATTTCAGATCCCAACCAATTGAGGCGGTACAGAGCTCAAGCAGGGGATATATTCACTATAAAATAGGTGTACCTTATTATGTGACCACACAGTGAAGAGAAGTATGTAAGAGTTGTACAGGATATGTACGAGGGAAGTGTGACAGTGGTGAGGTCTGCGGTAAGAGTGACAGATGCATTCAACGTGGAAGTGGGATTACATCAGGGATCAGCTCTGAGTCCTTTCTTATTTGCAATGGTGATGGGCAGGTTGCCTGATGAGAATAGACAGGAGTCCCCATGGACTATAATGTTTGCTGATGACATTGTGATCTGTAGCGATAGTAGGGAGCAGATTGAGGAGACCCTGGAGTGGTGGAGATATGCTCTAGTGAGGAGAGGAATGAAGGTCAGTAGGAACAAGACAAAATACATGTGTGTGAAGTGAAATGTGAGGAAGGTCAGTGGAATGGTGAGGATGCAAGGAGTAGAGATGGCAAAGGTGGATGAGTTTAAATACTTGGGATCAACAGTACAGAGTAATGGGGATTGTGGAAGAGAGGTGAAAAAGAGAGTGCAGGCAGGGTGGAATGGGAGGAGATGAATGTCAGGAGTAATTTGTGAGAGACGGGTATCAGCAAGAGTGAAAGGGAAGGTCTACAGGACGGTAGTGAGACCAGTTATGTTATATGGGCATGAGACGGTGGCACTGACCAGAAAGCAGGAGACAGAGCTGGAGTTGGCAGAGTTAAAGATGCTACGATTTGCACTGGGTGTGAGGAAGAAGGACAGGATTAGGAACAAGTACATTAGAGGGTCAGCTCAAGTTGGACGATTGGGAGGCTGGGTATATTGGGAGAAGGATGTTAAGGATGGAGCTGTCAGTTGAAGAGGAAAAGAGGAAGGCCTAAGATAAGGTTTATGGATCTGGTGAGAGGACATGCAGGTGATGGGTGTGACAGAGCAAGATGTAGAGGACAGGAAGATATGGAAGAAGGTGATCCGCTGTGACAATCCCTAACAGGAGCAGCCTAAAGAAGAAGAAGACCACCTGAGGGACAGACATTGTGGCACGGTGGTTAGTGCTGCTACCTCATGAAATAAGCATCCTGGTTTCCAGTCCTGCTCCTGGTCTTTGCCCATGTGGAGTCTGCACATTCACACCGTGGTTGCTTAGATGTTCCTTCTACACCCCTGAAGACATGCAGGTTGGGTTAACTGGTGACTCTAAACTGTGAGTGTGGGTGGGCATGCAGGGCCTGCGATCAGCTAGTGCCTCTCCATGCCAGTTTCTAGTCTTGTGCCCAGTGCTGCCATGATTGACTGTAGGACCTGCAACCCTGAATCAGGTTAGACTGGCTAGAGAGTGTTACCTTATGTGGTGTTAATTTCATGTACATGTCTGGAGTGAAATTAGCCATGTGAATTATAAACAAAGCTACACCCTTTCAAAGAGACTTGGCCAGCCAGATTCTATTCTCTTTAACAAATGGGGCCAATTTATCTTTCTTCTGCTCCTAGTGAATATTCACTTGATCCCACTATTTCCATCACTGGGTCATATGCATCCAAAGCCCATCCAAGGTCCCTTAATCAAAGTGGTCACTGAACAAAGTAATGATCGCCAGGTCAATATTTATTTTTGTGTTAGTGACAGCTATTGATTTATACATGACATGACACACTTACCAAACTTGTGCTGGGGATTTTGCTTTTGGCACTGTGGTTGATTATCTAACCTCGATAGAGCCATCTATCTACATGCTCACAAGGTGCTTGCATGCAACGGTTACATACCCATGTAAGTAACCCCATGTACCCCGCCATGCACATTTTTTAATCTCGTTTTTATGCAGATCAGAGATAAAAGAGTCTCTGATAAAACAGAAGTCTATGATGACCAGCATTGTACCACAGCTAGGAATATCAAAACATCCATGAAGTAAATCTCACAATACTTGTATTACATAATCCACATATCATGTCATCCAGTTGTGTGCCCACAACATTCCAAACACAAGTATTTTCACTAAGTTATTATTAAGCAAGTCACTTCCGGATAACAAGTTTGGAGATGTAGACACGGAAGGATAGCTAAACTCCACAGAAGCAACAATCAGGCATGGAATTTAACTCCAAGATGCTGGATCAATGAGGCGATAGTGCTAGCAACCATGCCACTGTACTGCTCTACTTTGAAACATGCCGTAGAAAATAAAAAAAGGTTATGCACACCAGACTGACAACAGTAAATCGCTTCATGGGCTCTGCCTTCATTGGCTTCACTCAGAGCTGCGATAGTGTCTGATTTGAGGGTCTCCAGGACTGCGTGATGCCAGGCAGATGCTTGCCTTCCAGTTTCAGAGGGTCATTCCGGACAGTTTCCGAATTCATCATTGATTTATTTCCTTTTTTTCCCGCCTCATGGCGTGTCACGTAATACTAATTACAGTGATTGACTGGCTCTCTGCCGACCTGGCCCGTAGGCCTGAAGAGAAATGTTTCTTTATGACTTCGATCAATGGCTCCCTGTGTTTTTGGGCGTTAAACTTCATGTTAGCTGGAGAAAGTTTTTTAGTCTTGTCTGTTTAGGAGTTTTATGTTTCGTCTGTAAATGTTTAGTTTTTCTATGACATTCGGAAACAGCGGAGTAAGTTGGCAGCACGGAGGCTAGAGCTGTGGCCTTGATCCTACGTTTTCAGCTTGTAGAAGGCTTTTTTTATTAGGTACTGCACGGTGAATATCCTTACAAGACGTTACAGGATAGACTCGGTAAAGTCTGCTAGATCCAGGAATGCACTAAAGTACAAGATAGACAGTCGTTTTATCCTTTTTTAAATCTGTTGGAGTTTTAATGTGGGGGTAAAAATGTGCAGGTATTTGTACGTAGTCTCCCTACAACAACAACAACAACAATATTTATTTCTATAGCACATTTTCATACAAATGTAAGTGCTTTACATGATGAAGAAAGAGAAAAAAAGACAAAATAAATAAGAATTAAAATAAGGGAACACTAATTAACATAGAATAAAAGTAAGGTCTGATGGCCAGGGAGGACAGATGATATATCAGGTACAAGGGTTGCTTCTTCTTTCTGTTTTTAGAAGATGTGATCACTAAAAACCGTAGAGTAAGATAGGCTTTCTGACTTTAAACCAGTTTTGTTTTGTATTCATTTTTATATGCATGTATAATTAGTGTACTTAAAATATAAGAGAAACTTACATCACTAATATACTGTACTGTAAAAGCAAAAGGGCCTCTGCATGATGCCTCTCTCTAGTCCTCCCAAAACCCACTTATTCTCACTTCATTATCTGTTATATAAACCCTATGCTCAAGAAGTATTGTAGAGTACATTTGATAAGCAGAGTGATATGTCTGTCAAAAAAATCCCCCCCATGATGCATTAACATCAGATGGCCGTGACAGGTTCCTGCTGTGTGCCTAATTCTGCCAGGATAGACCCCGGTACCCCAGCTCTGAATTTGGCTAAGCTTACTTGAGAATGTGATGTCATATCAAGATTCAGTGTTATGGCATCCCAGTTACCCATTCACAGGGTTACCAGACGCCTTCCTGGGCAGTCACACACTTCTTGCTCAATTTTGGTGTACCGGTTTATTTTGCAAAAAATCTTCATTTGTCCTGAATTTAATTAATCTTGTGTTAGTCCGTCAACAGAGCAGTGCAAAGAGTAGTAGGAAGAGCACCTTGGAGAGTAGATCCTTCAATGCATTAAGACCCACCAATCATATCAATTCTATTCAAAACAGGCAATATCAGACCAATCAGTTTTCTGTATTTATGATGTGAAGCTTAAGAACTGGGAACTGTGCAAGAGCAGAATCAAGTTCTTAGTTCTGAAATGCCTTGCTTTAGCCAAGTGCTTAGATAGATAAAAGTTTATCATCATAAATTTTATGCATCCTACATCATTGTTAAATTTATTTTATCATCATCATTTATCAGTTTTTACCGAAGCTCATTATATACACACACTCATACATACATACACACTAGAATGACTAAAAAGAAAGAAAACGTATGATTTGGCAGCTACAGTCCCTGTAAGGCATTATGCAGGCGTATTCCTACTGGTATAAAGGAGCCCCAGTGGTGTTTCTTGACCCCCTTCTGCTGAATGATTCGTTCGCTGAAAGTCCTCAGTGTTGTCGTGTCAGAGAAAGGATGTACAGCATTGTTCATAATGACACTCAGTTTTGTTTTAACTTTCTCCTTTGCTGCGACCTCCAGGGGGTCCAGGGTGCATCCTATAATTGAGCCTTCCCTTTAAATTTGCTTATTGATTCAACAGGCCTATTTTTAAGTGATGTTACCACCCCAGCACTTCATAGTGCAGAAAATTGCCCTGGCCATTGCAGATTTGTAGAAGGATTTGAATT
This sequence comes from Polypterus bichir lapradei, assembly GCA_026402145.1. Taxonomy (NCBI): domain Eukaryota; kingdom Metazoa; phylum Chordata; class Cladistia; order Polypteriformes; family Polypteridae; genus Polypterus; species Polypterus bichir. Next base: position 35,590,225 of record JANRMT010062796.1, on the reverse strand, counting down.
TTTTTAACACCCTTTGGTATAACCTTCAGGGGCTCCAGAGTGCGTCCTATAACTGTGTTTGCCCTTTTAATTAGCCTGTTGATTCGGTGGGCCTCTCTTGAAGTGGTGTTACCAGCCCAGCACACCACAGCATAGAAAATCTCACTGGCCTCCACAGAGATATAGAAGATGTAAAGGAAGTCACCATCCACTTTAAAGGAAGACACTTTCCCCATAGAACAGAGTCTTCTCTTCCCTTTCTTGTATAGTTCCTGTGTGTTATAAGATTGGTCCAACCTGTCATTGATGTGCACCGCCAAGTTCTTGTAGGAGTGCCCCAAAACTATTCCCTGAGTAGTGACCAGCCATAGAGGCTCTTTGGTGCAGTGAAAGTCAATGACCACTTCCTTGGTTTTGCTGATGTTAAGATGCAGACAATTCTCTTTGCACCAAGAACCAAAGTTATCCACCTGACTCCTCTCCTCTTTCTCATCCCCTTTATCAATACACCCCATAAGTGCAGAGTCATCTGAGAATTTCTGCAAGTGATATGACCTGGTGTTATATTTGTAGTCTGCGGTGTACAAAGTGAAGAGAAAAGGAGACTGATGGTGGTGCTCCAGTGTTGCTCACATCCATATCAGAGACACAGTCCTTGCGTCTCACAAACTGCGGTCTGCTGGACAGAGAGATTATTATCCAAAACACCATAGGCTCATCCACCTGCGTATCTCCGAGTTTACACCTTAACAGCAAATGCAGGATTTTATTGAAGGCATTGGAGAAATGCACAGTGCTGCCAGCTTTGTGCAGGTGACAGTAAACCTTGTGGGGAAGAGAGATATTTCATCTTCCACTCCAATCTTTGTCCAATATACAAGCTGCAGTGGGTCCATGTGGTTTAGCACAAGAGAGATCATGGAGTCCAAGACATGTCTCTCCAAGGTCTTCATGATGTGAGACACAGAGTAAGTGCCATCAGCCTGTAGTCATTAGATGAAGTGGCTGCACTGCTCATTTAATGAAAAACTGTTTAATCATTAAACATCAAAAATCATTGTTCCGAAAACAACAAACTCATGTCAAACGTAGAAGCACAGTAAATGTTTTATTTCCCAAGGAGAACGCAGAGATGTTGCTGAGCTTATCAGTATCAAAAAATATAAAGACACTGAAGAGGGTAAGTGTGCCGGGTAGGCCCGGACTTGAAGAGACACAATTTATTCAAGCATGAGGCTGTTCACCTGTCATTCAGTATCATAAATAAAATACAATCTGGGTGGCTGTAGAGGGCTTTCTAATTCATTTGAGTATCGTATGCCCTAACAATGTCACAGTGGCCAGCAATACACCCCAGCAAGTGCATAAGATGTTGTCTAAAGAACACAAGCACCTTATTATATGAGTGGCTTTGAAGGCGGTATTTGGCTGTATTCTTTCGAGGTGTCGTGTATATGAGCAGTGTAAACCTGTTTGTATACGGCAGCGTTTCTCAACCTTTAAGTATTTGCGACCCGAGTTTTCATAACAGTTTCAATCGTGCCCCCCTAGCGTTTTTTTGAAACCCTGATAAAATTTATTCCTAGATTTTTTGCTGCCAATACAGTACACAGCTACAAGTTTTATTATACCTACTTAACTTTTGTCGACATTTATCTAACTCTATATTTATCTTTCAAGTATCAGAATGTAGTTTGAGTTAATTTGTTTTGGTTTCAATAGATGTATTTTTCATATTTTCGATTCTTGTTTTCTTTTTTTCACATCTTCGCCGGTACGACATTGTAAAACCACCATACCCCCCGTTCCTACTACCCTAGAGGGGCCATCCTGTACTCTTTCAGGTAGAATCTGGTTGCACACCAATATACTTGCCAGTTTCATCATTTTGGTTGTAAGGTATATTTATCGTTTTGGCAGTAACATGATCAAATTTTGGGTGCGCATTTTTTTTATGGGCGCCACTATTTATTGTTTTTAGTCACATGATTTTGCTATTTACTTCATGGTGCTGTGTCTGTATAACCTGGCAGTGTGCTGTGCTATTGGATCAGTACTAAAATTTTGCCTTTGGTATCAATGACAGCTTTCAGACCTCAGTACTGTTACCAATCTGATTTGAAAGAAATGATGGAAAACTTCAAAGCCACCCAGTTTTACTCCAGGCTCCCTAGTGCGTCCCATCTCCCTAGAGTGCCATGCCATTGCATCGAGATCACGTCAAAGCAAATTATCTTTGGTGGAGCTCTGAACGCACTGAAGCAATTGTCCCCCATGAAGTCCAGAGTGCGTCAAAGCAATAATGTTTTCCCCAATGAAGTCTCGATTATGTTAAAGCCATGCATTGGGTGGGGGGATTGGGGGGTGTCCCTCATGAAGTCCAGATCATGTTGAAGCAATTTGTCCCCAGTGAAATTCTGATCGCATCAAAGTGTGCACTTTTGTTTTGTAAAGTCGACGAAATGAATATTTTTCCATAACTACAATACCGAGTTTCGAGGGAAGAGGAGGATTGAGAAAATCCTGAAATGCTGGCACTGTACCATTTTAAAATGAGTGTTTATGGGTACGTTTTCAGTACCGGTATACAGTATCCACATCCTAGTTTTGTCAATAAAAAAATCAAATAACATTTCATCTTTTGTTAAGAGATATTTAGGTGAATGAATATTTAGACACAGTCACAACTTTAGTTCTAGTTTTGAGCATTGAGATTTAACGTTTGGTTCCTTAGTTTGAATCCCAGCTTCTTGACCTTCTCAAATAATTTCAACCACAATCCGTATAACTCCCTCATTAATTTTGTCTCCTACTAATATGGGATATCCAAATTCAGTCAGGGACGGCCACAGTGGCTGCAGGTTTTTGTCCCAGCCCAGTTTGTTAATTATAATCTCATTATTGAGGCTGAATCACTTACTACTCACGCAACATTTTTGTGCTTCATTTTCGTTAACTCGGTTGTTAAGACTCCTGACCTTAATTGCTTTGTTTAGCCTTAAATAGCTGCTGTCACTGGTTGTGATTGCTTTTAGCAGCCAGTTAATGAGAAGCCAGTAAGAAAAGAAACAGCACTTCACGGCAAGCCACAGGGGCAAAACCTGAGAAACGGACAAGTAGATATAAAAGAGAAAAGTGAAAATCAAAAACCAGCAGAGTCTGAATAAGGAAACCAACTTTACCAAGACTACAAATGTCAAAACATTACCAAACGTCATGGCCAAAAAGTGAAGCCAGAGCTTAATGATTTGAATGGCTAAGTGCTCTGTAAATGTTTTGTACTCTACCCAGAATTTTGTATGCCATGTTGAGAGATTTACAAAGTCTCGCTGTGATTGTGTCAGACTCACGTATGTGGTGAGCAGGTGTCATGTATCTGCTAATAGTGACGAACAACAAAACGACCACCACAATGTGGCAAATTCTACAATCTTACTGTGTGCACCTAAAAACAGCCTGGAAAGTGGTGGTGTGATGAGATCATGAAAATAATGTTAAAAATAATAATACCTTGAAAAACAAAGTAAATGCGTAAATAAGAGCCAAAATATATAAAGAAGTATAAAAAAACATGGGGTATGTATAATTCTTTTTCTAGGGTTTTGAAATTTTTAGACATGATGGTTTGGGCCTTTCAGGTGTTATGAATGCGTTCTTTATGACACTTCTTAACGTTAGATTTTTGGAGTCTTTTCCATTTCTGTGACGAGTTTTAAAGGTTTCTGAAAGCAATGGTAATAAGGGTTTTTTGATTTAAATATTTTTTTAATTTAAAGTATTTTCACATCTTGTTTTGTTTTTCATGGGCGCTGCCATAATGTCACTGGGAGTGTCTGACCTCTGACATCCTCACTTCAATGAGATAAAAGGTCATCACTACGCATTTCCTGGCCATTTGAGATCGAGCCATTTCCTCAAACTTCCTACAATTTTCTTTGTTTCTGAACTCTGGTTTATAGACTTTCATCTCTTACTTTTCACTTCGGTTTAGAATTTTGATGCCCCAGCTTTGACCTTTGTGTGTATTTTTTCTTCTGCATCCATCTCATGATCCTTTTTTTGCCATTTTTGTGTAGCAGGGAAGATGCAGAATAACAAACACCGTTGGGCTTCCCTATGCTGTGACTCGGCTGAACTGCTGTGGGTTTCTTTCTGCCTTTGCCTTTCGGTGGAACTTTAGGTGTTTTCACATATGAGTTCAAATTTTGTATTGATTTTTAAATATTTGAGATGATGATAATAATAATTTTCATTAGCACTACCATTGTTGCTTGGGAAACAAGCTGGAAAAAGTGGCATGTGACATCATTGCAACGACAGATTAAAAGGTCAGAGTTGGCGTCTCTTCCCCATCTGAGATTGCGGATAAGACCTAAACTCTGTTTGTGATTGTTAATGAAAATACTCTTGTTTAAAAGACCTTTAACTCTGGTTTTCTTGACTACGATTTCTGGTTACGATTTTAGCTTTGGTAACAGTATCTCTAATTACTCAGTTTTGGCTTTTGCTTCAGTCTTCAGACTTTGCCTTGCTTTCTGGGCTTTGCTTCTCTTTTTCTGCTATTTCTTTTACTTGGCACAACACTAATCTGCTTTACTCTACAAATCATTTGGATGACATCTTAAAATGAAATACTGTACAGTATCTACTATATAGGAATGGTATGATGTGGGAGAATGAAAACACTAACATGATGTACAATTAGATACAAAATTGTGGTGAACATTAACTAATTATAAATTAGAACAAAAATCATGAGACCCTACAGTCATCCAGAGCTGAACTTTGGAATCCCTGCCCTAATCTGTGCTCCTGCTGCAGGTACATGCATGTATGTAGCTATTCTGCTTAAATTACATGAAGATCCGCAGATGATTGAAGTTTTCATGACACATCCTTGATATAAGATGGTCATATACCATTACATAGTCTAAAAAAACAAAAATTGGGTTGCACCCGATGACGTAATCAAAGCAAGACAACATGAGCATAAAATAATTAATAAAAAAAAGGAAATGGACTAAACGTGCACCAAACACAAAAGAGACTCCAAAGTGCCTCAGCTCATATGGACCAGGTGTTGGGCAGCATTTTTAAGTGCTTATGTTTGGATGTTCAAGTGTACAGGCGTATAAGGGAGTGTGGTAGTGAGGGTACTGAGTAGGTGTCAGGTCACATGACTGGCCACGCTGTTGGCCACAGTGCAGTAAATCCTTGCTATTCACCGATTCTGTTCTTGCAGATTTGCTTATCTGCTATTATAAAAGCATAACCTATTTTGCAGCACTGGTGGTCTAATCGCACATATTTGATGATAAGGTCTTCGCGGTGGACCACAGGATGGGATGGGGACCATGCATCAGGATCAGGATCACACATGAGCGACACATGAGACTAAGCAGTAACGGGTCGGTGATGCCCTTAGATGTCCCATTAGATCAATGCTTCAGTGTACTTGGTTTATGTATACGTGGGGTAGTAAGGTACCTAACTCCCATGGATAATGAGAATTCCCTGGACTTGTTTGGCGACCACAACATGAAACCCATTTAGTTTGTAATCGCTAATAAAGTGAGCTCCACAAACTCAATATTCTCCTTCTATTTCTAGTTTGCCGGCTTATTGTCATGTTTTGGACTTTTTTTACTTCTTCTACTTTTTTGCCTTACCTTTTGGCTTTGTCAGTGGTGTTCGTCTGTTTCTTCTCCTGGAGATTCTCGGGTTACATTGCAGTATACTTTAGATTAGGGATGCACCGAAATTTCGGCCGCCGAAAATTTTCGGCCGAAATAGCATTATCGGTTTCGGCCGAAACGTAAGAAAGCGCCGAAAATAAAAGCCGAAATTGTCGCCACGCCTCTCCCATCCTCCCGTCTCGTTCGCGCTGTCATTACGCATCAAACACGGAGTATGTCGGCGGTTTTGAAGCACTTCAAAGTTTCAGATGAGGACAGCAAAGTTGCAATATGCAACATTTGCTCTGCAAAAGTTTCAAGAGGGGGTTCAACAGCAAAGACATTTTCGACTACAGGTTTAATACACCACCTTAAGTCAAGACACGCAATTGAATTTGAGGAATACCGTCAAACAACGTTGGTTAAAACTAAGCCAACTAGCACATCAACACCCTCGGTTGCCACAGTTTTCGAAAAAATTAAGAAATTTGCAAATGACAGTGCTAAAGCACGTGACATAACAGAGAAAGTAATGGAATTCATTGCTTTAGATGACGAGCCGTTTTCAGTCGTGGAGGACATCGGATTTCGTAGGCTAATACACCACATTGAGCCGCGTTACACACTGCCAAGCAGACGGTATTTTGCAGAGACCTCTCTACCTGAAATGTATGACCGTGTTGCAAAACATGTTCATGAGCTCATGACCACAGATATCTCTGCTCTAAGTTTTACCACAGACATATGGAGCTCTGACGTTAGTCCAACTAGCATGCTCAGTTTGACAGCGCAGTGGATAAACGCGGAGTTTAAATTGCAAAACATTCTGCTTCATGCACAGGAGTTTGTCGGCTCACACACTGCAGCAGCAATATCCGATGCTTTGGCTAACATGTTTGAAACTTGGAACATAGACAAGTCTAAAGTGCATGTGATTGTGAGAGATAATGCACGGAACATGATAAAGGCTATGGATGACAGTGGATTAAAGAGCATACCTTGCATAGCACACACGCTGCAGTTGGCTGTGAATGAGGGAGTGCTTAGTCAGCGGAGCATATCAGAAATCACAGCAACTGGGAGAAAAATTGTGGGACATTTTAAGCATTCTCCGCTTGCTTATTCCAGACTACAAGATTTGCAAAAACAGTTTGGGATGCCAACAAAACGACTACAGCAAGATGTGGCCACTCGCTGGAACAGTACATACTATAATATATGTTGCAAGGATTACTTGAACAGAAGCGGGTTTTAGCTGCATACATGACAGATCACGACCTGCCAGCAACTTTGAGTGCACATCAGTGGATGTTGGTGGAAAACATTGTCTCTCTTCTCGCCCCGTTCGAACAGTTAACCAAGGAAATAAGCTCAGCTCAAGCGTCTGTTGCTGAAGTTATTCCACTGATCGCAGCACTGAAGCGCCTGCTTGGAAAAGAGGCGGAAACAGATCATGGCGTAAAAACAGCTAAAAAAACTCTACTGGAGGCTGTTAACAAACGCTTCCAAGACATTGAGTCCAACCCTCTTTACGGCATTGCAACAATATTAGATCCACGCTTTAAAGACCATTACTTTGACGATGAGAAAAGGCAGGATGTACGCGAAATGGTGCAAACAGAGCTTACGGCTCTTGAAACCTCTGGTGAAGCACAAGCCGCGACGGGGAGAACAGAGCAAACTGTGCCTGAGAAACGGTCACGTACAAGTGATGAGGCGCACAGTCCTTCGCTTTCTGTTATGTTTGACGAAATTTTACAGGAAAGCGTCCCAACCCACAGCGGTGTAAGAGCAAGCGCGGCCTCACAAGAAGTAGCAACCTATCTAGCTGAACTACCCATTGGCAGAAGTGACAATCCACTTGACTACTGGCGCGCGAACAAAGATCGCTTTCCTTTGCTTGCATGGACTGCGCGCAAGTACTTATCTGCCCCAAGCACCAGCACAGACAGTGAGAGATTATTCAGTGCAGCATCTCATGTTCTTGATGAGAACAGAAATCGTCTCTCCAGCCAGAAAGCTGAACAACTTTTGTTCATAAAGAGAAATCTGCCACTTTTGCTAAAATAAAAGCAGCCTAATTTGATGTTGTTTACAGTTAAAGGTTTGATTTATTTATTCTATTATTGCAATGTTGTTTTGCACAGTAATTTAAAATTGAAGTAAAACGTTTAATGCAGGTAATATTTTGCACAATTCGTAAAGGCACTAAAAGCTAGCACAGACTGAGTGATTTTATTCAGTGCAGTATGTTCTTCATGAGAAGAGGAACTGTGTCTTCAGCCAGAAAACTGAAAAACTTTTGTTCATAAAGATAAACCTGCTTCTTTTGCTTAAATTAAAAGCAGACCAATTTAGTGTGTATAGTTATGTTGTTTACAGTAAGAGGTTGGATTTATTTATTTTTCTTCTGTTTGTGCACTGTTGTTTGGTACAGTAATTTAAAATTGAAGTAAAAAAGCAGCTAGCATTTTTTTTGCACAATTTTGTTACAGAAAGAAATTTTATTTAGTTTTGTTATTGTTAAACAGCCTTATTACTGTTATTTATTATCAATAAAAGTTTGATTGCTTAATTAATTTGTAGTTTTTTTAATACACACAAAAAGAAAATATTTTAAACATGTTTTTTAATGAAGCCATTTTCGGTTTCGGTATCGGTTTTCGGCCAAGTGCATCCAAAAATTTCGGTTTCGTTTTCGGCCCAGAATTTTCATTTCGGTGCATCCCTACTTTAGATTGAAGCTTTGTTCTTTACTAAAGCAGGTCTTTCAATCGATGTCAACTTCAAGTTGCGGAGTTAATTATATGAGCTGGAGACAAGAAGAGGTGGGGCTTGTGTCAGTCATACTGGAAGTGGCGTTCGTTATCCTCCGGTCGCTTCTCTTCCATTCTATAGGAAACAGAAATTGTGTTAATTGTTGAGCTTCACTTTTTTTCGTTCCCCCCAATAAGAGCCTGCACTGTTACCTATGCGACACTCCACATGCTCACATGTCAGACGATAGTCACGTAAGCACTGCTCCTACTGCTGGGCTCACTTCCACAGCTTGCTTTGGTGTTTAAAAGTTTGTGTTTGAATTTTATTGTGAGGCTAATTCTAATGTAGACCGTAAAATTAGTCCTTACACTATACAGTAAGTGCATATGACTCCCATCCCTCGATACTTTGAACTGGATATTGTAGAGCACTACACACTTGTATGCACCAGCGGATAATTCATGTTAATCAATCCAGAAAGAGTGGAGCCCCTCAGAAAAAAGTTCATGTGAGCAAGGAGAGAATGAGCTAATAAATCTACTGAAGAGAGCTGATTGACAAGCAGACGTATTTTCTGTTGTGCAGTGAATGCTTCATTTTCTGAGTGCATTTGTCTTACTACAATCTGATTGCATCCATAAACAGCGAGCTGGCTTTTCTTATTATCTTTTTAGTCGAAATCACCTCCTAGGACCACTATGGCTCATGGTGCAGAGCAAACAGATGTGAACTTAATGATGTGACCGTGGTGCTTTTGCTTAATTGGGCAGGTCAGAAAATTTAGAGAACTAAAGTGAGTTGACAAATGGGGAGATATCTCTAGGTGTTCATCTGTTCCTGTTTTTGCACCAAAAGGATTTCACACATCTTCAGTGACATGCCTGTAACTGACAAAATAAAAGAAGAGCTTGGGAAATATGTGATGCAAATGATACTGCTGTGCTCATTGAAGTAATCACATAAGCAGCATTCCATCATGCATAAGGTCAGGGATGAAAACACTAGACATATTCATCTGCTCGCATGACGCAAAGGAGAGATCTCGGTGACTTTGAGAGGGGGCTTGCATGGCAGGCTTTTCAGAAACTAAAACGGCTTAGTTTGCTGGTGGAACAGTAGCAAGATGGATGCTGGTGTTGGTGCATTTCATAGGGAACATGCAGCAAAAGCTTGACAATGGTAAAATGGATCTGAAAGGGAAGAGAATGTTTTTAAGGAGCACAAGATATGTTAGTCAGAAAGGTATTGGGGGGCGATTATACTGAGAGAACTTCCTTTACTCAGAGAGACCAAATACAAAATGAGAGGCAAAGAAACATATATGGAATTCAAAATCTTGGACATTGATATTATCGCGTTTCCATTTTATAGAATGTCATGGGAATTTTATTAATGTGACAAAGCAATTGACTTGATTGCTAAGAAGTAGAAATCTGCTACCTTACAAAAAAACTATAGGCTGACAGCACACTACATGACTTGGATTTGGAGAGCATGTCAAAACTTCACGACTGCAATTGCTGGATCTCATCACCTTTTGGATGTTGGTTTACACAACTAGCAAGAGCATAGAACATAAGAGTATAAGAACAAAAGAAATTTGATAAATGAGAGAAGAACATTCAGTCCATCAAGCCCCTTCCTCTTGGTGTTTTGTCCAGAGTTGTTTTTTTGACTAATCATATGGATTCCCTCTTTAGTTTGCCTTCATTTCCCATTCACCACTCATTTATTTTTCTCTCTTTGGGCACATTTTTTCCATCTAAATTCTAGTATAAATCTAGTACTACTTACCATATATATTCTCGGATAAATTCTCTCGCAGATAAGTCAGGACTTGATTTTATCGTATAATTTCTGGTATTTTATAATTTCGGTCATATAAGTCGAATGCGGAAAACTCACACTATTGGTCCAAGGGATTATGATATGCTAACACCCACCTGAGAGAGTAACCTCAGAGCACACGGCCTTTTTTTTCTATGTTGGTGCGGCAATACATTGTATCAGCGCGTGCTCCTAACCTCTCTCTCTCTCTCTCTCTCTCTCTCTCTCTCTCTCTTTCTCTATTGTGCCTACGTGACCACACAGAGCCAAACTATTCCAAAGCAATATTTGCACAGATTTGTGTTTTTTGTATCTCACAGCCTCATACACCTTTATCGTAAGAGCATCCCTTATCTACAATCTACAATGGAGTGTTCGATCAGAAGAAAATATGAAGCTGATTTTAGATTAAATGTCATTGAAGTAGCGAAAGAAATTGGTAACTACGCTGCTGCAACAAAATTTGATGCGTCTGAGAAACTGGTGCGAGATTGGAGGAAGGAAGAAGATGTAAAAAAAAAAATTTAAGTGTTGTATTTTTGAACGGGCGTATAAGTCGGGGTCTGATTTTATGATCGATTTTTCAGGTTTCAAGACCTGACTTACATGTGAGTATATACAGTATTCAAAAATCTGATGAAAAATGCACTTAGAATGTCCTAACTGACTTATAGATGTTGACATGAAAGCATCATAACTTTCAGGCAACTGTGGATAAGAGTGCAAACAAAAGTGCAAACTCCATAGCTGTGCAATGAACTGCTTGAAGTTCTACAGAATACACTTACATATTTGCCGAATACTTTTATCCAAGGCAACTTACAACATCTGAGATACAATTGGTTACATTTCTTTTATTTTGGGTGAAATGACTTGCAGTGATGGGATTTGAACACACAGCCTCATAGTTTGAAGTCTGAAGCCTTAACCACTATGCCACACTGCCTAGTAGGTTAGCAAGTTTGCGATTGTCAGTCAATAAGAAATTTTCATCAAGAAAATAGATCCAGGATTTGGCTCTTAAACCCTTACTAAATCTATAAATGGACATCGGGAAGTAAACTGGCGTAAAGACCATAAGCAGTGGTCTTCTGAGTAGCACACAGTCATCTTGTCAGAGTTGTTCTTCACCTTGTTCTGAACAAGCAGACAAGTCGGTGTGTGAGGTACCTGATAAAAGGTATGGAGTCTTGAGCGTTTATTTCCTACAGTAATGAGTTTTGCTGCATTTGGTATGGGTGAGATTTTCTGATATAGCTTAGGCCCCCTGATTTTCTTAGAGGCCAAACTTTAAAATGCATGAGAATGAAGTAAAATATAACGTTGGTCACCTCTGGCACCAGATCCCAACACATCTGAGTACTTAAGGAAGATTTTGGAGCAACAGTGATGCAAGGGGTGATCCCATCTCTTGGGATTCAACTACCAAAAAATAAGGAGCATAAACACATTTAAAGAACCACTACATAAATATTCATCAGCATAACAAAAACAATAATGCATTGAACTTGTCAACTAAATGATAAATGAACAGAAAAATAACAGAAATAATCCTATTCGATAATCCAATCTAAAAATTCAGAGTGTTCATAAAAAATGCAATGATTTACTTCACCAGGTATAAGTTCATAATAAACAAGAAGAGCTGTGTCAAATATTTGAAATATTGAAATGTGTGCTTGAAAATGTTTTTAAAAACTTTTCAATTGTAATAGAAATGTGGAGAAATGTAGAGGACTAGATCTCTAGTAAAGGCCCAAATATCAAAAATAATGTTGTATTCGTAATCACTATCCTTGAGATATTCTAAAACGATACCCCACACTCTTATGTTCGAAGTTTGTCATTTTTGTCTCGCTCTTGTTGCGGGACCATGTCAGTATACTGTACATGACTGAAAATTGCTGGCTAAGTCTAATTTGCTCACTCATTTTCCAGACAGCCAATGGCGTGCTGCCTGGCGGACCCAGTGTTGTACGTTCTGTTGTCAGGTACAGCAAGTTCTGACACAATCTCATCCCCTTTTTCTGTTTTCCATTCTTTTGCTGTACTTAAAACATGAGACATCAGACAGACAAGCCTCTCTTCTCTTTGTGATGTCCAAAACACCCACGTTCTATGCGTTGTACTTTCAGATGGGCATTCACTGGTTGTCAGCTCTCATGCACACAGAGCCTGACTCTATGACTAAAGATAAAATCCAACCTTGTTGGAGTGAGTCGTGGACTAGTTGGACTGAGTCACTGGGTATGTCAGACCACGTGATCAGCTTCATACCACCGATGGACCACCGACTGCCTCTGACTCGCTAAGATTATTTAAATGAAGTCTATGACTGAAAATAGCTGGAAAGGTTGTCAGATGTGACATGGCCTTAAGGTGTTGATGAGTTGTGTAATGATTTAGTGTGATAAAGGACCCTAAATATCCTGGGATTAACTCCCGTTATGGTCAGTGTTTGGAGTCTGCACATCTCCTCAATGTTTGCCTAGGTTTAGACTGGATCCTCTGATTTCTTCAGGCATCACAGTGCATGCTGGTGACTCTGTCCTGGAGTGTGCCCTGAGATGGAGTGGTGTCCTGGTATGGGTTGCTATGACAGACATTGGTTTTAGTCTCCTAGCCGGTTCAAAAAATGAGCAATTAATTGTAGGATTTGTGCTAGGCAGTATCGTGATATAAAATGAAGTTAGAGGAACAGCCTAAGAAATAATATTTACAGTTCCAGTATGAGGCTTCAGTAACACTGGATGAAGATCTAATAAAATCAACAAGTTTTCAAAATGTAGATTTGAACCTTGGTCTTTTGGCCTTCTGCACTGCTTTAGGGTTCTCCTGAATCCACATAGGCCTGCTTTGTAAAAACCTCAAAGAAAACGTACAAATAACCTTACTAAAGTCATCTACCGCATGTTGGCACTGCCTTTGGCCAGTTTGTTCCCACATTCATTTGACTGCTTTCACTGCAGGCTGCAGTTTCATCTTGTCTGGTAGGTCACCACACTGCATCATCTCTTGTGGCTCCGTCACACACTGCCATAAAGTGGCTGCTGTTTCGTTCACGCAAGGAGGCTACTGAAACATTGCCAGTTTGAAGAGCCGGCAGGAAAAAGAACAAAAAAAGCTTCTTCTAAGGAAGCAAATGCAGCATTTCAACTCCAATGCATTTTCTTTGCTTGTAAACAAATACTGTTTGTGGGAGGCAATGATTACAGGCGGGTACCTCAGGCAATAATTAACATGGGGGTCAACGTTATTGCCATAAACACATTCAGCCCACCTAGCAGTGTTGTTTGTTATGCTCACATTTTCTCTTGCCGAATATATTAACACATTCACATCTGAATGGCGTCAGTGTGGGCTTCTGGTAGGGGTGACTCACACACTGATCATCGAAGCAGCTGTTGGCAGCACTGGTCTAAGATGCACTTGTAGTCTTGATCTCCGCCGCATACAGCATGAGTGACACACATCTCAAACTAACTTAATTGAACCTAGCCTCTTTACTGATTGGTAGAAAGAGTGACTTCTTGTATCCTAACGCTGCCACCATCATGTCTAACACTCAGACGGACAATGAAACTCTAAGTGCAATTTGTCCAGGCTGTTAACTCTCAGATACTTTAAGTAGCAGTGTATTTCCAGAAGCATCAGGCGCACGACAGAAGCCATTTCTGGATGAAACAGCCTGAAATCATGCAACCACTCTCACAACAGGCTAATTCTGACATCAGTGTTTCCAAATGTGGGTGGAAAACTGGAGCACCCAGAACAAAACCACTAGGACATGGTAGCAGCTCCACTAAGGCAATGCTGAGACTTTAACTCAGGAACCAGAACTCTAATCTAACCTCTGCATCCCAGTGCCGCCAGCCAAAAGGAGAACAGGATTAGTACATTATGGCTGGCTCCTTCACCCCGATCTAGTTTAGAGTTGTTCCAGATACCTTGTTTATTTCTTCTATATCTTCTTCACCCAGACTGCTTCAGTCACTACGAGTTTTTCTCCTCATTAGTGTTGAGTTTTATTGCACTTGTAGTTTGACCTTGACCATCCTGTATTCCACCATGTACATTTGGAGATTTTGCATTTTTAGTACACCTTATGATGTCTTCCAGCATAACCTGCCTGACCACCTGCCCCCGATTAACAGAGTTTGGCCCAAGAGCCAAGAGTGGGTGCGCTGAAACTTGGCTGTGGGCGTTTTATTTGCATTTTGAATATTTATGATGGAGAATGAAATAAACAAGCAAACTGTGGAGGACGTAGTTCAGCTTGGCATTGTGATAGGATGCCCACTGGGTAGGACTGAGTAAAAACAGTGAGCTGCTAGTAACTTAGTGCTTAAAACACAGGATACAAGCAACAGGTAGAGGTTTCATTCAGAATACCCACATAACGGGGCATTCTTTAAAAATGGCTGAGAGCTACTCATGTTTTCTAACGTTTATTGTCATAGCTTATTCCAGGCCAAACAAACTGAATAAGCCTGTTTTGCCTGAACATTTACAAAATATTGGTGTCCACAACTCACATTTTGCAATAAAACATCACAAAAAATATTTAGTTCACCTGCAAGTGCATTTTGTATGTCTGTATGCATTTTGGATTTAAACATGAATGCTGTCAAAACAAAACAATGCAATTCCAAGTACACAGATATTACGTATTCATTTGTCATTTTGTTCCATGTCACTGTTTCACTTCACAAGAGTATTCACATGTCCAGTTGCATGTGTGATGTCATTTTTAGTTAGTCAGATGACTGGCACAGCATGGAGTCAACAAGAGAGGTGTATGGTGGAGTGTAGCCACTTAGGATCTCTCTTATGGAGTTATTTAGATGTTCATCTGTCAGTCTTGTTCTGAACTTTGATTTCATGTCATTCACGTCAGACTCACAGAGGTATGGAGACCCAAACAAAGCAGACATTGTCAGAGCTGCTTGGTGAAGATTCTCATAGTTATCTGGCTCTGTTAAGCTCCAGAAATGCTTAGAACGCTGTTGAGACTTTAACTGCACATTATTTTGAAGGTTTACTAATATATAATATATAAAATCCAATGTCTCTCTGTCTGTCTGTATGTCTGTCTGCTTTTCACGAGAGAACTACTTAACAGATTTCGATTTGGTTTTTTTTTTCTATAATTTGCTTGAACGTTCCAGTTGACTTTGCAACTTCTCTCATTTCGTTGTGTATCGTAGTTTGCTTGTGGTACCAATTTATTTGTGCGAGTCCAAGATCCATGCAACGGACCAAAGGGAGGGCATTCCTCACTCACTCGCCAGCTTCAGGGCGTGTTCTTTAGCTCCGCTTAGCTAGCGAATGAGAGAACAATTGAATTCAATTTTGTTTGATATTTAAAATAAAGTGTTACTTAGGTCTTGATGAGTTTGAGTCCGGATATTCTCTTAAGTGCAATCCATTGAAAAGATGGATTGCAATTCAGATTGTGGATCGTGATTTTGTGTTAAAAGGATCGTGATATGATTTTTTTTGGAAAGATTGCCCACAACTAATTTGCCTAATCAAGTTTTCAAATTGGGCGGCACGGTGGTACAGTGGGTAGCACTGCTGCCTCGCAGTTAGGAGACCTGGGTTCACTTCCCGGGTCCTCTCTGCGTGGAGTTTGCATGTTCTCCCCGTGTCTGAGTCGGTGTGCTCCAGTTTCCTCCCATGCAGGTTAGGTGCAGTGGTGATCCTAAATTGTCCCTGGTGTGTGTGCCCTGTGGTGGGCTGGTGCCCTGTCTGGGGTTTGTTTCCTGGGATTGGCTCCAGCAGACCCCCGTGACCCTGTAGTTAGGATATAGTGGGCTGGATAACGGATGGATGGAAGTTTTCAAATTTATGTAGGATTCATTAACCCTTTGGTGAGCTACTTGGAAAGGGGTTGCGAGCTACTGGTAGCTTGTGAGTGACGTGTTGGAGACCCCTGCTTTAGAGGAACTGCATTGTGTTGTTTTGAATTGACATTTTTGAAATGTAGTTTATTCTTTGTGTCTTGAATGACTGGGTGTCCAGACAATTAAATGATCTTATAAACTGGTTAAGTAATATTTACGAAAACAACCCAAGCCTATCACATAGAAGGGGTCATCCACGTGAAGCTAAGCGTGTTCGGGCCCAGCCAGTACTTGCTTGGTTGGGAGACCATCTAGGAAAAGCTTGGGTTGCTGTTGGTGAAGCCAGAAGAGGGGCTCACCCTGTGGTCTGAATGTGAATCCCAATGTCCCAGTGCAGTGATGGGGGCACTGTGCTGTAAAAATGGTGCCGTCCTACGGATGAGACATAAAACCGAGGTGCTGACTCTCTGGGGTCATAAAAGATCCCTGGACATCCTTTCTAAAGAGCAAGGTGTTTCCTGATGTCCTGGATAAGTTAACCTCACCGGCCTGGTCATCCTGAACCCCTAATCATCCCCAGTCTCTAACTGGCTAATTATCTCTTACCCCTTCACCACCTAACAGCTAATGTGTGATTAGCCTACTGTCACAAAAATGGCTGCCATCGCATCATCCAGGTGGGTGCTGCACATTAGTGCTGGTTGAAGTGGCCCCCCACTCACTGTGAAAAGCATTTTGAATAGTGAGAAAAGTGCTATATAAATGGAAAGAATTATTATTATCATTAATAAAAATATGTCAGTTCTCCATTCTCTGTGTGCTTCACTTCTTGTCTTCCCCTTGTAATCCCAAAGATAAGTCCGGTGGGTTACTGACGATTCTCCGCTAGCCCTGAGTCAGTGTGAGTGGGCCCTATGATGGACTGGTGCCTGAGCCCTGGTTGGGTCCTGCTTGCTCACTGCTGTTGGGTTAAGGTGTTTGTGAAAGCTATTATCATGTTATTTATTATGCACAATGTTGTAAGAAGTAATAAATGTTTGTTTGGCAGTGAGCATAGATCAGACGTCAGTGTTATTTTTCTTTTTTAATCCACATTTAATACCATGCCATTTGTATACGTGATGCTCCTGCCCTTATACGGATACAGACAGTGCAATCAAGTGATAACATTAAAATCAAGCTTCAGTTTTAATTCCCATGGTTCTCTGAGTGCACTTGAGCTCATTTGCCCTGATTATGTACACGCTGTGTGCTTTGGTGTATGGTGTATAAGGCAGATTGCTCAGTGATAATGTTATTATTATATTAATAATGGCAGATTCATACCTGTTGTGATGCGGGATACCTTTTGTTTGCCATTGTCAAATGCAGCATAACCTAATCTGAATACTCACAATTATATAAAAGAAATAAACAAAAACAAAAATGGAGTTGCTGCCACCCTTCCAGTCCCATAAGAGCACAGGCCAGATGTCCCATTGATGTAGTCCTAGTCCACTTTTCAGCTTGAGAAAATGCGGCACTTAAAACGTTCGTTACCCCTGTTAAGGGTTAAACTCCGAGATATGCAGGTGGATGATGGGGTCCTGAATAATGGACTATCTGTCGGGCAGATTACAGTTTGTGAGACTCAAGGACTCTCTGTGTAGCACTGGAGCACCACAAGTAACAGTCTTGTCTCCTATACATGGGACACCAAGGCATGTCACTTGCAGACATTTTCTGATGATTCTGCACTTAAGGGGTGTATAGATAGATAAGGAGGGTCAGACAGAGTATGGGAGTCAGGCGGAGAACATAAAGAATTGTCAGCAGCTTACCATCATCAACAAAACCAAGGAACTGATTATTAACTTTCACCGCACCAAAGAGCCTCTATGTCCAGTGACTATTCAGGGAGTGGATGTAGAGGTGGTACATTGCTATATTTACTTGGGAGTCCACATCAATGACAGGCAGAACTGGTCTCTTAACACGAAGGAACTATGTAAGAAAGAGCAGAGCAGGCTGTTTTTACCTTGGGAGACTGGGTAGTGACATCCTTCACATCTGCTAACTCTGTGATGGCCAGTGTGAACTTCTAGGCTTTAAGTGCGCTTGGCTGGTAACATCACTTCAAGAAAGGCCCACCGAATCAACAAGCTAATTGATATGGGATTATCTCTCTCTGTCTATCTATCGATCTATCTATCTATCTATAGGCCACCTCCTTCGGTGGGGAGTGCTGTTTTAACCCAACTCTGGAGATACTTCTAGAGTTGCCCTCAAAATTATTTGGATGTCAAAGATGTCCCTACAAATTCCCATGGTCACCAGATTATAGTGAGATAATGTGATTTTTTTTTTTTTTTTTTGTATTGATTTCGACATTTCCTGGACGCTGCCATTGGCATTTGCCTTGGAAAGCCCTAGCATCTACTGTAGTTCCTACAACTGTAGCCAAAAGACAAAAAAAGTGGAAGACAAGGATTCTTTATAAATAAAAATGTTTATTGCACAAAAATGATGTTTTTAACAAAAATCCCAAGAAGTATAAAAGATACGGCAGGAAATTGCCTCGAATAGACAATCCAGTGGTAAACAAGTCCCAGAAACACGTATCCAGAGTGATCACTATAACTTACCGAAACCACCAAGTGCATTCAATGAACCACAAGGGACTGCTTGCTTTTTCAGTCTTTATAGGGCTGAGGGCAGTCTTTTGATTGTCATAGACTGGTGGGGAACCACCCACAAAACACGCCAAACGTAGCAAAGCAGAAAATACATAAAAATAAAACACTTAATAACTCAAAAACAACAATAATATAAATAAACACCTGGAAAACCGTGACAGCTATTTTGTAGGCGCGGTGGCCCAGATGCAGTTCCCGGCCCGGTTGCCAGGGGGCATGGTTACGTTCATTGTAATTATGAGCATCATCTCTGTGACAGGTTAAATACTGGCTTATCACATCACTCTCTATCACTGATTTGGATAACAATACTAAAAACTTATTTAAATTCCTGGTCCCATGTGTTCTTTCCCTTTTCCACAGTTTGGTTTCAAGAAATTTGCTTAAAGAACACCCTTAGCGTTTATATTGCAAAGCCGAGGAGTGTAATCCTTTAGTGGTTCTTTGGCATTCATAAAATGGATTTGTTCATTTTGTTGATTTTTTCTGTTTTCTTGGATTTATTTGCTTTGTTTCATATTGGGATTTATTTGCTCTGAGCTTTTGGCATTTTGTGCTTTTCATCTGTTTTTGTTCGCCTTTTGTTTATTACAAATAAATATCTTGATAGATAGATAGAAACTTTATTAATCCCAAGGGGGAATTCACATTATGTATAATGATTCTGTTTGAGACTGGTCACTCCAGTCAAAGGTTTTGATGAATGGCATTTTTGACATGCAGTATTTTGGGACATTTAAGTTATTTTTGAACTTTTACACTCAGAACCCCATTTCAGGCTTGTGTAGGCCGAAGCCCACCTGTGGATTTTTGGGGCTGGCTGCCTGGGGTGATGCCTGATTGTGAGTCTTTTCGAGGCCGCACACTCTTTTCACTTTGTAAAGTGTGCTCTTATTACTACATGTGGGATTCACTCCTCCTGTTCTCCCTGTATATGTGTATCTTTTTCTCTGGTTGTATCAAAGAAATGCAATTTAGGTTCATTTGATGATTCGAAATTTCCCCTGTATTAGTGTAGTAATTACACATTTTTATATGTAGGGTGTGCATCACTGTTACGTTTTTGATCAGGTGAAACTGCTTTTTGCAGGTTTCTAAACATTTTCATTTGTATTTTTTGATTCAGTTCCATTCTTTTGTTTGTACAACACGGGAGATATGTCACCAGACTGCAATCGACGCAATTGTGATGTAAGCAATAATTACACTATTAATATGGCGGTGGAGCTGTGTTTTGTTATCCCTCGGTTGAATAAACTTAAAAAATCTTTAGCAATATTTAGTTTGCAATTCAAGTAGGCCAAGTGCTAGGTTTCATGTTGGTTTTTAATTTCCTTTCTGACTTTAGACTTTGATTTTTGATCTCCCGGTTTCTACCTGGCCTGGCCCTAACTATGATTCTCTTTTTCCCTTATCTCCTGGTTTTTTCTTGTCTCTCACAATAATCCCTGAAGATGCTGTCTCATAATAATTAGTGTGTGTGTGTGTGTGCATGTGTGTGTGTGTGTGAATGTCGCCTCCCACCCTGTTAAGCGTTGATTCCCTCCCACCCACTGACTCCCTAATACTATGAAATGGATAAATGAATTAGAGAATAGATAGATGATACCTTCTGCCTCTATTTACCACTCTCACACCATATATTGTTGCTGTTGTCACCCCTTTGTTAAATATAAAGTATTGACTTGGGTATATAAATAATAGCTAATCTAGTGCCTTCATCATTTAACTGTGAGTTTGTAATAAAATCTGCAATTTCTGGTCTCTTATCTTTTGAGCAGTTGGTGTTTGAATCCTGCCCTGGCCACTGTCTACCTCATGTTTGAAACAGGCCGCTTGTTAGGCCATTAGACTTCACACCACTAGACTGTTGGTTCAAACCCTCTATATTACTCCATAGGAGTGTTTTTACTGCTCCAGTTTGCAGTAACAACATGTAGGCAAGTCCTCAAATCAAACAGGTAAATCCTCCCAATCGTGGACGTTCCCTTCTGCCAAATAAACAGCTCATAATCGTTTACTGTTGGTGATCAGCACAAACCATAAAACTTACTTGCGATGGTAGGGATTTAAAGACCCAACATGTACTAGTAGTCTGATCTTTAGGTGTCATGGATGACGCTCGTCTTGTAGTCCGTTCCATCTCACCTGTTCTGGCCCCTTTTAAGCCCACAGCAAACCAAGTCCTTCTCGCAAGTGGGTGCAGTTCAGGAGCTGACTCAAGATGAGAGGCAAGTGTTCCGATTATACTGTAAATTCGCTTTATATCTTTGAATATCAAAGCTGTCAACTCATTAAAACTGGGAATGCATTCAACAGTTGGGGATGACACCATTTTCACATTTGATATTGGGCTCCTGACAGCTCATCATCACACCGGCAGACTCCTACTGCACTGCCTACGCTGCAGTTGTTTAGTGATTTATGTCTACCTTCCATTTTCTCTCTGTCTGTATTGCAGGAGCTCATTTAAGAGATTTGTCACAGCAGGCTGCTCCTGCCTATGGCGGATTTTCTACTTACGGCTCTAGCATAATTTGAATTGCTGATATGAGTATTTTAAAACAAATGTAACCCACAAGCTTTCCTTAGGAAAAAAAAAAAAAGCTGACGTGCCAATAAATGGGAAGAAGGAGTGAACTGTCCATTTCTTGTCCTTAATTTGGGTAGGCGGAGAAGGCCAGAGTTGTTCAGGGAGATTTAAAAGGAAAATTAGACATTGACACACTACTTCAGAACAGAAATGAGTGCACAGACAAAGTGTAGAAGACACTGTCGGCCATCATTGAACATCCCAAGACACCCTGGAGTGCTCCTATATAGCACAAGCAATCGTCTTACCAGAATGTTTTTGGTATTTGGGCAACAACCTTCTACCACTTTAATTCCTGGACATCGTTCTTAGGCCTTTTCCAATGAAGTCTGTGTTCAACACTTTCCTCTCCTTTTTTTTTTTGTGCTGAGGAAAAAAATGTTTTGTTTTTCTGTAACAGTAGTGCGGCCTTTGGCAATAATGAAACCGAAGGCCAGTAGACAGGAGCAGTCATTTGTAATATGCATTACATAAACTCATTTTTGAGAAACTTGCAGCTAGCATTTGGCCACCTGTTCTGCAATCTTTGCTTGTAGACCCTGAAAGATTTCAGGTTTATTAGAAGCAGGGAAGCTGTGGCTCTTCAGATGTTCACACAGCACTGCAGTGAAATAGCAGAAGAAGGCACAAAGCCCGAGGAAGAGAGGCTCTTATCGTTATCATTTGGTTTCTGCTTATATTTTTTCTGCGTTTCTATCATCCTATTTGTATGATGTGCCATTTGTTTTGGGGTTTTTTGAAGGCGTAGATTTCATTTCTGATTTAACTTTTTCATTCTATGATTTCCTTCATGAGATGTTTAATTGTTTTGCTGTGCTTTGGCATCCATCTTTTATTTTAATAATCACTGGTATTTTAATGAACATCTCACATGTTCAGGAGTGTAAAGGACACCACGGTTTTAAAGGTCAGCTGAAACTCACTTCCCTGTTCAAAACTCTTTTCTACGCCTTTTGTGTTAAACTTTTCTTGTTTGACTTTTTTGTGGCATTGACCTCTTTTCTTTATTAATGATAATAATAATTCTTTACATTTATATAGCACTTTTCTCACTACTCAGAACGCTTTTCACAGTAAGTGGGGGGCCACTTCAACCACCACTAATGTGCAGCATCCACCTTGATGATGCAATGGCGGCCATTTTTTTGCCTTGAGTCTTGGCTTGACTATCATGTCTTTGGATCTCCCGGTTTTGACCCTTTTTCTGTCTCATGTCTATTCTATGTCCTGGTGCTCACTAAATTTGTGGCGATGTCAGTCCGCTACAGATTCCCTATTCCCACATTGGAGTCTGCTGAACCAACACCGTCGATAGCTTTGACCGAGATGAGCTGACAAATGAGGACAAGTCACTGATGATGCCAAAGGATGGTGGAAAAAACACTCAAGTGCTTTTATTAAAAACCAGTCAAAACAAAAGTAAAGCAAACAAAAGTGTCAATTGTGCAGTGTTCTAAAAGCACATAAATAAATCAATAAAAGAATCAGTAAAAAGTGGGGATTAAACAAAATCAATAAGTAAATCCGTTAAAAATCTGAGGTTAAAATGCAGACTAAAACCTCATGATCTCAGTCCACCTCATTCTATTTCTCCCCGGCTCACCCATTACTAGCGTAGCCGGCAGAGACTCAGCAGCCACGACCTCCGTCATGGCTACATCCAGGCATCACGGCCAGACCGTCCGCAGTCGGCTCTCCTCTCTTCTTCCTTCGCGCTTACGTGGTCATACCTCGGAAGCCTATGGAGGGCACCTGCCTTGCTCGCCATACTCCAGCCTAATGTTCAGTGGGGCGAATTAGTCCCTAGAGCACCACAGCTAACGCTCGTTCACGGGGCCCCAGCTTGCACTACTTCCTCCTTCCAGGTGGCCAGATCCTCCTGCTAAGACTGCCTTTTCATGTCTTTTAACCTCTGTCCTTCTTTTCTTTGATTTTTCTCCCGTCTCTTATTTTTTCACCTTCTTTCCTTGTGCCGACCCATATATATATATATACACCCATCTCTCTGTGGACTTAATCACATGGTGCAGGAAGCCAATGAAGCAATTGAGAACGATCGCACGTGCAGGTGCGACTTGCCCCAACTACCTCATTAACTCCCCGTTAATCGCAATCGCACCCACGGAGAACGACACGGCTCTATGGATTTAAAACTTGCTGCTTTTTTTTTTTTTGAAGCCGCGGACCCGCTATACCACAAAATTTACTTGCTGATGTAACAATTATGTCGGTCCCCTGATGCCATGAATTAATACAGAGACTGTGAAGCCCTGTGGTAGGCCTCTCATTTGCTGTGTCAGGGCAGTCCTTTCCACCATCTTGATTATTATTTGCCTTATCCTCAAAGATCTGCAGGTGGGTTTCACTCCTTTCTCCAGGCCACACCCATTGTCACACCCCTTGTTTAATCAGCATCAGACACCGTGAATCGTTTTGTTTCACTTGAGCTCATTTAGAGCTTCTCAGGACTTGTCCATTGCTCTTTCATGACTCCGACACGTTTCTGGTTTCCTTTTGTTCTTGTGCTTTTCGGCTTTTGGCTCTGATGCCTTGACAACAGCTTTTTATATTTTATCGATTTTAGGATTGAATTACAATGAATAAATAATTAATCACTAGGCCCTACAGTAATACATCTTGTTCAAATCAGACCAGACATTCCCTTTTGTACTCCCATACAGAGCAGAGGAGGAACACAACTAAATCTGTAAAGTCATTTCTCAAAGATACGGAAAAATCCAAAGGGTTAACATTGGCTTAATTAATTAAGGTCAACATTAACAAAATGCCCGCCGGATTTCAGATGACATTTGAACTGTTCTTCATAAAGTGAATTTGATTTTTTTTTTCCATTTTAAATAAAATGTGGCTTCTTATTTCTATTCTGTTATGGTAGGTGGGGTGGGATTCTTGGAGTCGAGTGAGATAAGAGAGCAGGCTGGCGGTGTGTGGTCAGAGCAGATTATTCAGTAATCACTAATGTCTCATCAGAGCTGTTACAGGATTGCGGCTATTGTGATTCCAAGACTATCTGATCAATAGGCTAAGGTTTCGTCTCATCTTCCAGAGACTTCCTGCTATGACGGAACACTGACGCCCGTCTGTTGACTCTGACAAATTAAGGGGATTTGTCCTGATTAGGCAAGAATGAATGTTGCTGTCTAGCATTAGAAATTCAAAGATAGCATAATCCATGTTGATTTAGTTCTGAAATAATACATTTTCACTATAAACATGTAACTAAGGGTGCCACGGTGGCGCAGTGGGTAGCGCTGCTGCCTCACAGTAAGGAGACCTGGGTTCACTTCCCGGGTCCTCCCTGCGTGGAGTTTGCATGTTCTCCCCATGTCTGCATGGGTATCCTCTGGGTGCTCCGGTTTCCTCCCACAGTCCAAAGACATGCAGGTTAGGTGGATTGGCGATCCTAAATTGTCCCTAGTGTGTGCTTGGTGTGTGTGTGTGCCCTGCGGTGGGCTGGCGCCCTGCCCAGGGTTTGTTTCCTGCCTTGCACCCTGTGTTGGCTGGGATTGGCTCCAGCAGACCCCCATGACCCTGTGTTAGGATATAGCGGGTTGGATAATGGATGGATGGATGGACATGTAACTAACGTAAATTATATGGCCAAAAGCTAGTAAACATCTCACCGTCACACCCATATGAGCTTATTGGACATCCCATTCTAAAACCATGGCCATTAATATGGAGTTGTCCCCTCTTTGTGGTTGTAACAGCCTCTATTTTTCTGGGCTGGCTTTTCACAAGATGTTTGAGTGTTGTAACGGACTGTCAGGATTATCACCCGGCATGGATGTCTCCATAACGGAAGGAGCTTGCACGGGGCAATACCTCCCCTGGGGCGAACAGAAGGCAGCCCCCCTGGCTTGCTACAGGACCACGAGTTTGGAGCATGGAAGCTCCAGGGGGCTCATGGAGAATGGCTGAGCCCTCCTCTGCTGGGCTTCCACTTCACCTGGAAGTATGGCTGGAAGGAGATTATGAAACACCTGGAGCACTTCTGGGTGCTCTATAAAGGGGCCACCTTACTCCATTCAGGGAGTCTGAGTTGGGTGATGGAGGATAAAGCTTGCAGGAGGAGTAGTGGAGGTGGACAAGAGTTGGAAGACAGAGGAAAGGAGACCTTGATTTGTGTGTCAGTGCTGTGTGGTGGGGAATGAGACAAAAGCGTTACCCCACTGAAATAAAGGTGTGGTGTGCTGAGCTTGAGCTCTGTATCTGTTGTGTCCGGGGTTTGGGGAGCTGTACGCCCCCTGGTGTCCACAGTGTGTCAGTGGGGAATTTGTGCTCATTTGCTCATTTGCAAAAGAGCATTTGTGAGGTCAGGTACTGATGTTGGACAAGAACACCTATAGCTCACAGTTGCCACTCCATTTCATCACAAAGGGGTTCAGCAAGGTTTTGGTCAGGGCTCTGTGCAGGCCAGTTGAGGTCCTTCATGAAGAATGCATAGGGGCACAGCCATGCTGGAAGGGCCTTTCCCCAATTGTTGCCACAAAGTTCAAAGCACACAATTGTCTAAAATGTCTTTGTCAGCTGTAGGACTAACAGTACCCTTCACTGGAACCAAGGGGCCTAGCTTAGACCAGAGAACGTCCTCAGATCATTATCCCTCCTGCACCAAACTTTACAACAGGCACTATGCAGTCTGAAAGGTTGTGTTGTGTTCTCCTGGCATCCGCCAAACCTCAATTCATCCACCAGACTGCAAGACAGTGAAGCGTGACTTACCTCTCCAGAGAACACATTTCCACTGCTCCAGAGTCCAATGGTGTCATGCTTTACACCACTCCAGTCAATGCTTGGCATTGCCCATAGTGATCTTAGGCTTGTGAACAGTTTCTTGGCCATGCAAACCGATTTCATGAAGCTGATGTTCTGATGTTGCTTCCAGAGGCAGTTTGGAACTCTGTTATGAGTGGTGCAGCAGATGATGTGATTTTTACACACTATGTGTTTCAGTGTTCGGTGGCCCCACTCTGTGAGTTTGTGTAGTCCACCACTTTGTGACTGAGCTGTTGTTACCCCTAGACACCTCCACTTCACAAGAATAGCGCTTTCGGTCGACCGTGGCAGATCTGGCAGAACACAAACATCATGTACTGACATGTGGAAAAGGTGACATCCTATGACAGTGTCACATTTAAAGCCACTGTCCGACCCACTCTACTGCCAGTGTTTGTCACTTGAGGTTGCCGGGCCATGTGTCTGATTTTAGGCAACTGCTAACAATGGGGGCAGCTGAAACACCTGAACTCAATAACTTGGCGGTACGTCCACATACTTTTGGCCATAGAGTGTATTTTAGTAAAAATTAGCTAATCTTTGAACACTTTACAAAATCAGCACCATATAATACTCTTTTCAAACCTTTTTAGTCTCTTCTCATAAACTTGAGAAGTCTTGCGTTGTGGATTTCTGTCTTATTTTTTTTTAATCTCAACGAATCAGTCCTTAAAAAGACTCCATGAGCTCTCACAGTTTCATCTTGGAGTCTGTCACTCGGCCAGGCAGGGCTGTTATCCTGTGACAGAAAGGATAAGATGGCATCATCCTCCCCGCCATCAAGAGTGACACTTCTGCTTCTTACTGAATGAGAAGAACTTTTCAGTTATCAGTGAACCCACCATGAAATAAACAACTAACTACCTACAGTAAGAATATACTGCTCAAAAAAATTAAAGGAACTCTTTTAAATCAGAGCCTAGCATTAAGTCAATGAAACTTCTGGGCTATTGATCTGGTCAGTTAAGTAGTGGAGGGGGTTGTTAATCAGTTTCAGCTGCTTTGGTGTTAATGAAATTAATAAAAGGTGCACTAGAGGGGCAACAATGAGACGACTCCCAAAACAGGTCGTTAACAGGTGGAGGCCACTGACTGTTAATTGCACTAGTTTTGCATCTGGCTACAGTCAGTGTCATTACTGGTAGCATGAGGCGATACCTGCACCCTACAGAGGTGGCACAGGTAGTCTAACTTCTCCATCAATCCGTGCCATTGCCAGAAGGTTTGCTGTGTCTCCCAGCACAGTCTCAAGGTCATGGAGGAGATTCCAGGAGATAGGCAGTTACTCTCGGAGAGCTGGACAGGGCCATAGAAGGTCCTTTACTCATCAGCAGGACCGGTATCTGCTCCTTTGGGCAAGGAGGAACAGGATGTGCACTGCCACAGCCCTACAAAATGACCTCCAGCAAGCCACTGGTGTGAATGTCTCTGACCAAACAATCAGAAACAGACATCATGAGGGAGGCCTGAGGGCCTGATGTCCTCTAGTGGGCCCTGTGCTCACTGCCTGGCACCGTGGAGCTCGACTGGCATTTGCCATAGAATACCAGAATTGGCAGGTCCTCCACTGGTGCCCTGTGCTTTTTACAGATGAGAGCAGACATGAAATGGTCTGGAGAAGCTGTGGAGAACGTTATGCTGCCTGTAACATCATTCAGCATGACCGGTTTGCTGGTGGGCCAGTGAGATGGTCTGGGGAGGTATATCCATGGAGAGACACACAGACATCTACAGACTAGACAATGGCACCTTGACTGCCATTAGGTATCAGGATGGAATCCTTGGACCAATTGTTAGAACTTATGCTGGTGCAGTGGGTCCTGAGTTCCTCCTGGTGCACAACAATGCCCGGCCTAATGTGGCAAGAGTATGCAGACAGTTCCTGGAGGATGAAGGAATTGATACCATTGACTGGCCCCCACGCTCGCCTGACCCAAATCCAATAAAACACTTCTAGGACATTATGTTTCAGTCCATCCGACACCACCAGGTTGCACCTCAGACTGTCCAGGAGCTCAGTGATGCCCTGGTCCAAATCTGGGAGGAGATCCCCTAGGACACCATTCATTGTCTCATTAGGAGGATGCCCCAACGTTGTCAGGCATGCATACAGGCATGTGGGGGCCATACAAACTACTGAGTACGATTTTGAGTTGCTGCAATTACATTTCGGCAAAATGCCGCATCATTTTTTCACTTTTTCATTTTTGGGGTGTCTTTGAATTCAGCTCTCTCTAGGTTGATAATTTTCATTTCCATCAAACGATGTGGCCTCCTCTCGTTCCTAACACATTACCCAGTCCATATCAGTATAGATATCCAGCATGATTTTTTTTCCCATTGAGATCTGATGTGTTTTCAAAGTGTTCCTTAAATTTTTTTGAGCAGTTTTTTAAGGTGCTACTGCATTTGTCCGTTTGGTAATCTGAAGTATGACTCTGATATTTTTAAAGTAAAAATATTTAAAATTTTAAAATAAAAGGTGTTAAATTATTGGGCTCCTTATGACTTCCTGCTAATGACAAAGTGAAGGGTATCCTGGTGGTGCATTGGTTAGTGCTGAACAGTTTTCAGTTACTACAACCCTGAGTTATATTAAATGGATAGGATAATGGAGGGGTGGATGGGTAAATGAAGGTTGAAGAGATTAGATTTCTCTTCCAACCCTTTGGGCAAAGTGAGTCCAGGAGAAAATTGACTGTCGTAATAGAAAAAATGCATTTTGCCATCTGCCGTCAAAGTCCCATATCTGAGTAGCTGGAGCCAGCAGAACTCGTTTTAATGGTGGAAAAGCTGAGCAGTAGAAGAAATATAGGTGTAACATGATACACGTTAAGAGCATTTTCATCAGACAGTGCACATAAGATCAATATAAGGGCCATTCATGAGGAAAGATAAAATTTACTGACTGTCCTTTCCAGACGCCATGCTGTAACTTTAAAATGGATCATGTGGCTTGGCAGATAAAGGTTACTCTGAAAATGATAGAACTGTGCCATAATATAAATGGCTGTCACTAAGCGTATCATTATATGTGGCTTTGTTAAAATGACTTATTTAATAATGTGTTGGTCTTGATTTTTGATCAATTTGGTGTCAGTTTGGCACAGCGGGCACTAAATGGGGGATCGATTGGTTTGCGGTGAGCATTGGGATTAAGGCATCACCCATCAGAGTGAGTGTAGTGAGTGTGAAGATGAGGGGTTTTCTTGTTTTTAGGACGGGACGGGATTAAAATACAAAGGCTGGAGTGTGCAGGGGTCTCTCATTACTTTACACACCCCCTGATGGGAAGCTGTTGTAAATTTTATCAGTTGGACAGAAACCTTTTGATTTTATTTTTTCACACCACCACATTTTATTAGGATTTCTAGTACAGTATTTCATAAAATGTATCTTTTGCTTCTGCATTTTTTAAACTCATAGATGCTATGCTTTGCCTTCTAATTATTATATCATTAGCAACATTAAGGTTAAATATGGCTCACGATCTCATAAGACCATTTATCCTGCCTGTTGTACCCCTCTGCTAGGAGATAGTAATGATTTATTTTTTTAATATGCTTCAGAAAATAAAAGATTAGTAGATTTTATTCTTTATCTTGATGAAATGAATAAAAAAACTCAGTGAAAGGATTTTTTAGAAGTAAATGTTTCATTTCAAACCACAATAATGGACAGCCTCACTGTTTTGTGTCTGGTACAGCTTGTTATATTTTATACTAGCTGTCCCCCGCGGCTCCGCCCGCGTAGTAGTGAAACAGGACAAACTTTAAATAAATAAAAAAAAAAAAAGTAATAATTGTATTGAGAAGAATTTATATTGATAGGTTTAGTTTCCGATGGCCTCTTGATATACAATATTTTTGGATTTGCTATCAGGGGTGAGAATGAAGCTGTGATCTCTTTGCCAAAGATGTAAAAATTTGGCAAGGTATCTCTGGCCAAGCGGAAGGTAGGTGCGCTCCAACGTCAAACATTGGCACTATATCTGATTGTGTTCAGCTCTGACGGGAGAGCGTCAGGAGAAGAGCATGTGGTCGTGATATCTCTGCCAATGAGCAGGTACCCTCTAAAACACACGTAGCTGTGATCTGTCTCTCAAAAATGTCAAACGTTACTCCTTAACAATGTCTAGATGATAATGTCTGCTGAACAAACAGGTATCGCTAACTAAGTGGAGGCAAGATACGCTCCAACACGTGGCGAGAGGTAGGCCGAATCGAACGGAGGCTGACACGTGAGTGAGGAGGGCCCCACACGGCTTCCTACTCCTGAGGTCCTGCCTCTCCCTCCCCTTTGGCCTGCAGCCTGTCTCTCGATTTCATGCGAATAAATCAACCGGAATGTTCAAGCAAATTATAGAAAAAAACCCAAAGGAGTTCTCTTATGAAAAGCAGACAGACAAACAGACGTTGGATTTTATATAAATAGAGATTACTCACTAGGACAGTGGTGGCGAACCTATGGCATGCGTGCCAGAGTGGGCACTCAGAGCTCTCTTTGTGGGCACGCATGCCGTCGACCCAGCACAGAGTTCGTTACTAGAAAGCCAGAGGGATTTGGGGCCGGGCTGCTCCCCTTCCCCTCTCCACGCGCACCTGAGGACATTTCTCACATCACCCGCCCCTCTGCCCAGCAGCCCAATGGGAGCGCTTCCTCCCTCTCCTGTCTGGGGGTAAGGCAGGTGGCTTACATGTGGCGTGAGGGTGTGGCGCGGCCGGCAGTCTGTTGAGTCTGTGGTGAAGGTGATTCCCGTGGTGGGGTTGGGGGGGATAAGGTATAGCGGATCCACAGCTCAAAATTGAAAAGGCCAGTTTTAATAGATAATCGCCACACTCGCGTCTTGAGCGGGGTGTGGTAGTGCGGCCGGAGCGGTTCCCGGGAGCTTCATGATGCAGGTGGTCCTCTCTTAAGTGCACAGGTGAGGAGTCGTCCACATCTGTAATTGTTGCCGGGAGCTGCTAATTGCCACACCTGATCCACGTTCCCGTAATATATAATAGAAGCGCGAGGTGGATGGAAAGGGGAAATAAAGAGAGAGAGAACGGGAACGAAGGTTAATGGGGAAGACCTGCGTGAAACACTTGAGAAGACAGAAGGGATGACAAAGGACAGCACAGTTAATTCTGAAAATGAAATCCTTAAAGTGTGGAATTCTCTGCCAAATAATTTTAAGTCAATGAAAGCGCTTGGGATTGCTTTCTTTACTTTGTTTGGATCATCTTATGCTTACGAGCAGCTGTTTTCAGCTTTGAATTATATCAAATCTGACACCAGGAACAGACTGACAGATGACCTGAGTGCTGCATGTGTTGCTCTCAAACTTACAAAGTATGAGCCAAGGTTAAACAAATTATCAGCATGCATACAACAGCAAAAATCACATAAATTGTTCAAAGGCATGCCAAATGCAAACTTTTATCTTTCAATAAAAAGTTGCTTGTATCATTGAAAGCTCTGTTAAGTTGTTTTTCTTTTGAGACAAAAAAAGTTAATGTTTGAGTTGTTTTTTCTAAACTAAAACCTCAGAATTCAGGTTAAATTGCTGTGTTGGCACTTTGCGATAAATATGTGGGTTTTGGGTTGCAGTCTGGGCACTCGGTCTCTAAAAGGTTCACCATCACTGCATTAGGATGACAATAATGACCTTTTGTAACCAGACTGGCGCCATGTTATTTAGTATTACCACACTAAAGCAAACAAATGTGTTTTTATTCCTGGTTGTGCAGGTAAAAAAAATGTAATCTTTCCTCACGAATGGCCCCTATGTTGATATATATTGATTGAGTTTTGTTTTTGTCCCCATGTTCTGGTTGGTCTCCTACCACAGTCAAAATACGTGGTACTCTGTCCTCAGACCATTTCTGAATTGTTGCGAAGTGTGTGAGTGAACCTTTTAAAAAGCTGCCATTGCTTTCAGGGCTGCATATAGCTGGCCACTCCAGCGCCCTTTAAATTTAGAAACGTAATCAATGTAAGCAAACTAATAGGTGTTTCCAGGGTTTACGTAACTGCTAGCCCATTGCAGTATAATATATTTGATTAAATGGTGTAATCTAAAACTCTTTGGTTCCCATATTATAATTTTAATAAGTCAAAAAATAACTGCAATTATTTCTATATAGTTAGTTTGTATTCTGACCTACTAATTCCATTAACAACATCAATACGATTTAGTGCCTCTCCTGTAACACTAGGCCGAGGTGGGTACCGACCCTGGGCACATTGTCTAGCCATTGTAGGACACACACATCAGTGTAATATGTGTGTGTTTAGAATGCAGGAGGAAATCCTAAGTGCACACTTCAAACAGACTGTGACCTAACTAGGGTTTGAAGCCATCTATAAGGCAAGCTATTCTCTCGCCCTGTTGCCATTGTTATGAATTTAAAACATTTTTGGACATGATTTTTGTGTGAAGAACATGAAAAAATGGATGAGATGCTTCCAAAACAGACCATAAACATTGGCTAGGTCCTTCACTGGCTTGTCCAGTAGAGGCTCATCCCAATCCAGCGAGCCTCACAACAGTTACCATCTGGGTTGAGGCAGAACATGCCCCAGAATGGGGATAACTAGCTTTTACAGTTCACTTTAATACTCTCAAACAGTCCCAAAATTCCTAACAAGAAGGAGAAACTGTTAAAACTCTGGCTTGTGGCCAATAGGCAACAAGGATTCATTGCAAAAGAGATTGCAAGTTATTAATAAATATTAAATTATCAAACCTGAAAATATCAGGTCTGGTCAGGTTGGGGATTATGCACTGGTACAGCACATTGACGCACCCACCACACAATGAAACAGCTCGGGATTCTTGTTGGCAACCTAGACAGACATGCAGTACAGTTAAACCGGAGATGACCATCTATCTGCCGCAGCCAGCTGTTACATGGGAGTCTCCTTGGATTGGTCCAGCCACTCGGGTTCTCAACAATGCAGATCCTGTGAGCCGGATCACCCTCGGGGAAACGCACCACATGGCCGTCATGCCATAACTGATGCTCCCTCACAATGCAGGTAATGTGCCTCATTCAGGACTCCATGAGCAACAGCTCATTTGACACAAAGTCAAACCAACGGTACTCAAGGATTCTCAAAAGAGACACAGTACTGAAGGAGTTCAGCCTCAAAATATGCCGATGAGTAACTGTAATCTTTATACTTATATAATCTCTGCCATCACTGATATATTGTATACTTCTTAAGGTAATGTCTGGTAGACTTTTCAATTGGCACAAATGCTTTAGGTTCCCAAGACACACACACGGAATAAAATAAAGACTGCCATCTTCATTGAGTATCATCTTGTGAAGCCTCCTACTGTCTACAGTAAGATGCAATGCTGTGAGTGTAAATGGAATATAATATCACATCACACTGAAAATTATGCTAAAGTGTTATACATTTTAGCCACAGAAAGCTGAAGATGGACCAGTCATCCTCTCCTCTCCACTCATCCAGCTTGCCTGCTCGCACTTTTAGCAGCCATGTCATAATTCAACCCTCTCTGAAATGACACAACTACTATAATTTGGGGTTTTCGTTATGTTCTTTGTTAATATTCTCCTTGTTTTTTTACTTTTTTATGATATCTTTTTGAATAATTTTTATTTTTATTTATTGATGGTTTATTTAACCTATGCTGGAGAAAAAGCTGTTTATAATGAAAGGGGCCAGAAGATGAGATGTACCAGTATTTTTAGGAATGTTTGGGACCAGAAATCAATTGTATCTTTCCACCAAAGCCAGTAGTCAGAATTCTAAGACATCATCAGAATATCAAA
Source organism: Polypterus bichir lapradei (assembly GCA_026402145.1). Lineage (NCBI taxonomy): Eukaryota > Metazoa > Chordata > Cladistia > Polypteriformes > Polypteridae > Polypterus > Polypterus bichir. The sequence goes on along the minus strand of JANRMT010062796.1, from coordinate 35,556,280 downwards.
ACGCAAAGTTGCTTTTTTAGAAAAACAAAAGCACACTCGCCACACTCTAAAGATTGCATCCAAACAAAACAAATGCAACTGTTTACAGATGAGAGCTGAAGTCGGACTGAAGTTTGAGCAGAGGTTTGTTGTTTGCACGGTAATGCTGGCCAAAACCACAGCTCACTCCGTCAACATTGTGGGATCGTTGGGATGTTCTCACAGATTCCACATACCGACCAGGCACCCACAATGCTGAGACATTTATTGGTAGGTGTATCCAACAGGGTGTGTTAGCTTCCAGGGAATGAGTTCGTTTGTAATTACGGCGTGTTACATAACCTGAATCTATATAGATATTATCTAAAAAGGCGATACCACTCCCTTAGTGATATGGCAGTCAGAAATCACATAGGAGAAATAACTTAACTTTGATTAATGACAGCTTAAACTGCTTAACAGACGAAGGAAGCCAATGGCAAGAAACCCAGTTCAGGAGTTGGGGCCCGATGTGTAGACTCTGTCATTTTTGCCATTCAGTGGAAGGATTTTCAGGATCAGATGACGTTATCTTCCATCCGTCCGTTGGCTTCAAAGGTGTGCCGGGCAATGTTCCAAGGCTTTCTACTCTTTCTTCATGTGCAGACTCCAGTTAGGTGAATCATGCCATTCCAAACAAGGCAGAGAGGGTACAGTTTCATGCTGACTTTGACACACAAATAGTATACAGTGGTCATCAGTTTGACTGCCCATTTCGCAGTTGTCCCTAACTGTCTTGTCTTCTAATACTTGCCTAGCAGTTCTATATGGTGAACCCCTGTGCTAAATCTGGCTCTATGTAAACTGTGCATGTGAGTAGAAAAAGGCAGATTTATAAAATATACTTGCACAGAGCACAGTGACATATTAAACTTATACACCTATTACAGTAGGTTTCAGGAACTTAAAAAAACAGTGGAAACAAAACAGCCTTCGCCTGGTTCCAGGTGCTAGTGGAAAATCTGGACAAGTCTTACAAACGCTTCAACTGATATTACACAAACACGTAATTTCAAACTCCAGCCCAAAATGTGCTCAAGGTGTTGTGATATTTCATCACTACTTCCGTTATTTCTTCTAATGCCTCTTTGAACCAAGACCTTTCCCATGTGACTTGGGTGCTGTCCAAATACTACATTAGCTTAACGTTTACCTTGCCTTCTCATTGCATTTCCTTGAAGAATTGTACCTTCAGTCAAAAGGAACCATCTAATGAGTTAAGGAACTGATTTTATTATGACATAAACACTGGACTAGGACGCGATCCACCACTAATTGAAACTTTTGCCTCCATGGGTATTATGTCTCTGAAGTGGTAACCCACTTAACTACCAGAGACTATTTTTCTAGAACATTCAAGGTAATTTCTCGCGAGAGTCATTTCCGACACCAGAGAGAATAGCCTAATAAACTATGGGCCAAGAAATCGGCTTACAAAATTAAATTTTTGATTGAAATCTCAAGATTTGTTATAAAGACTCATTTCATAGCTTAGCAAACTAATCCTATTTTATTCTAAGGTTTTATGCTCAAACACAGGGGCGATATCCTGCCAGTCATAAGAAAGCAGGCTGTGAATGATCAAGGTCTTACAGGTTTTTGTCCTTAAATGTTCTTTATCCAAGATAATGAGCTTTTGGCCGTGCCAGTAGTGCATTTTCACAATTTGGGATGAGTTCCAATGTTTGAACTTTACTTTACTTGGCTTAGATGCTTAGACAGCCTTGGATGTGGTTCTTTCGTGAAACGAGAAGCCACTGATATGTTTGGTAACTTCTAAGAGATAAAAGGAGTGTGCCGCACACGGGGTCAACAGTGGAGTATTCTGGGTATTTCTGGTGGGAAGGTTGCTCTTCTCAATTTATATCACTAACATAAACTCTGTTATGCTAAGTACTCTTGTGAATTTTTCTAATTACTCCCAAATTAATATGACAGAAGAAAAAAAAAACGATTGAAAAACCCCCAAACTATCTTCAGACGTAGGCAAGAACACCATGTCCTACACTGTAGGGCTAATGGAGAGTCATCCATGGTGAAGGTTACCTGAGGCCTATCCATCCATCCTCTGAATTTTCCTTTTCCATTAGTTTTGCTGCTGGCATTGGTCACAAGGTGAGAAGTAACCCTGGACAATCCATCGCAGAGCACGTTCACTCATACATGGCCGAGTTAGGACTGCCACTTACCTTAATCCACACATCCATGATTCACAGTGTTATGTTTTGCAGTCAGCACAGTAAATCATATAAGTAGGTTCTTTTACCTTGTAACCTGATCCTAGCCTTAAAACACATTTACAAACACCTCAAAACAGGCGGTGGAGGACAAAATACCAAAGTATTTGAGAAAAACAGCACTTAGTTTGATATTTAATGTTAATTTATCGTCTTGAAACAAAGCGCAGTGACGGAAACTTATTAAAATAATTAAACAGAAGACCAGAGCAGCAGCCTTACTTGAGACTCAGGTTTTGTGTTTCTAGCTGTGACCAGGTATTTTGGTTCAGAGAAGAGGTCCAAAGGTTGGTTGTAGGGATGACGTCCAACTTGACAGCACCCTGAAATTATTGCCATCATGTTCAGATATTATTGCAGAGTTTTTACTTATTTGGCTGACACCTTTGTCCAAGACAACTTACAGTGTTTATGATATAATTGGTGACATTTCTTTTAGTTTTCCAATTGGAGCACAAGCAGGTCAAGTGTCTTGCTCATGGTCACACAGTGTCAATAGCAGGACTTGAACCCGCAACCTCAGGGTTTACAGTCCAAAGCCTTAACCTCTCCTGCTCTCGCTCTCTCTGTTTCTAACCAGAATGCTCCAGAAAGGTTTTGGTTGTCTGTAAAATTGTATGCCTGGCATTCAGCTCTAACCATGTTCTCTAGCTTTCTATTTCAAACAGGCCTTGTATTATGGTTCATGTAATGTAGTACACGCTAAAGTAAATGAAAATATGTAAACAGAGCAAAAGCTGCATAACCAATTAAAGCATAAATCCCAGCGACTTTCTACTTATTGATTATATTTGCTGCACATTACAGGCATGCCAAGAGACACGGGAAGAATGACCTTTAAAACAAGAACATTTGTTTTGCACCGCAATGAAATGGCTGTTCAGCCAACAGATGAGCAAGGCGGCTGGTAGATGTGAATGGATTTCTTCCTGTGTCTTTGGATTCATGGTGGCCTGGTGGTGCTCTCTTAGGTGTGGTCGTAGCTTTGTGAGACTGAGGTTGATTCCCAGACTGTCTACACAGAAATCACACATTCGTCCTGCATCCTCCTGGTTTTGTCCCAGTGCTTCAGCTTCCTGCCATACTCCAAAGAGATGCATACATGTAGGTTATTAACTCTAAACCGATTGGCGTGAGTGAGTGTCCTCTGTGATTGTAATGAGGGTGCTGCCCAAAAGAAGAGAAAGGCCCAGGAAATGGAGCTGAAAAGGCAAAACAATAGGCAAAGGTCAAAACTGGAAGGAATATAATTCTGATGTCAGTCCAAAAGTCAAAATTGAGAGCTAAATGTCCTGGCAGCCTAAAGATCTTTTTTATTCCTTATTTAAATTGCTAACCACAAGTTGTTTTGTTTTACAAAATACCCTTAAGTGTACTTCCATGGAGGAAAACAAAAAAGGTAGAAACAATAAATAAATGATAGGCAATAGAGGTAACAGGAAAGCTCTCCTGTTTTTTGAAAACCCTAACTACACTGCTACATAAAGAAGCTGTCAAAAAGGGATCAGGAGCTAGATCGAAACCTTAAACATAGCAAAAGTCCCAACCAGAAGGTCAAGAAACCCAGACACCAAAACCGCAACACTAGGCAACACTCTTTGTTAAAAAGTGCTTGCTGGAATTCTTAAATCAAAAATCACTAGAAGAGACAAACACACCGTGACCTACTAACAACAATCCCAGATGCCAATGAGCATGCAGTGCTGGCGTATAAAACGTTGCACAAATGGTGTCAGGTGACATGACTTCTGGGAGGTGTGGTCTAAAATGTGGCACTAATGCATAAACAAAGTGACATTTGAGGTAAAACACATAACACCAGCAATCTCTATACATCAAAAAGAACATTACAACCCTAATATTGTGAAGGTCCTCCTCGTGCTGCTAAAACAGCTCTGACCTGTCAAAGCATGGACTCCACAAGACCTCTGAAGGTGTCCTGTGGTATCTGGCACCAAGACATTAGCAGCAGATCCTTTAAGTCCTTTAAGCTGCGAGTTGGAGCCTCCATGGATGGAACTTCATTCTCCAGCATCTCCCACAGATGTACATTCTGTACATTGTCAATCGGATCAAGATCTGGAGAATTTGAAGGCTCTAAGTTGTGAGGTGGGGCTTCCATGGGGTCCAGCACATCCCACAGATGCATTATTGGATTGAGATCTGGGGAATTTGGAGGCCAAGTCAACACCTTGAACTCTTAAGTGGGGTAAGGCATGTTATCTTACCATTGTCATGAAGGGGCTTATGTGATCTGCAACAATTTTAGGGTACGTGTAACATTCACATGAAAGCCATGGACCCAAAGTTTTCCAGCAGAACATTGCCCAGAGCATCACACTGCCTTTGTCAGCTTGCCTCCTTTCCAGAACGCACCCTGTCATCTCTTCCCCATGTAATGAACGTACACACACCCGGCTACCAACATGATGTAAAAGAAAACATAATTCATTAGATCAGGCCACTTTTTTCCATTGCTTCATGGTCCAGTTCTGATGCTCACATGTCTATTGCAGGTCTTTTCAGTGGGGCACAGAGGCAAGCATTGGCATTCTGACCTGTCTGCAGCTACGCAGCCCCATATGCAGCAAGCCGTGATGCATTGTGTGTTCTGACATTTTTCTCTCATGGTTAGCATTTTGTGCTACAGAAGCTGTTCTGTGGGATCGGACGGGACAGGCTATAGCCTACGCTCCTCATACACATCCGTGAGCCTTGGGTACCCATGACCCTGTCGCTGGTTGACTGTTCCTTCCTTGAACTACTTTTGGTAGGTACCAACCATTGCATACTGGGAATGATCCACGAGATCTGCCATTTTGGAGATTCACTGACCCAGTCATCTGGCCATCACATGTTGGCCCTTGTCAAAGTCCCACAGATCCTTTACACTTGACTGTTTTTCCTGCTTCCAACACATCACTTTAAAGAACTGACTGTTCATTTGCTGCAAAATTTATCCCACCTCTTGACAGGTGCCATTGTAACAAGTTAATCAATGTTATTTATTTTACCTGTGAGTGGTTTTAATGTTCTGGCTGATCTGTGTAT
>JANRMT010062796.1:35462607-35550574 GCA_026402145.1 Polypterus bichir lapradei | reverse complement strand
CCGCAACCACTCCAGTAGTGCTCAATGTAACTTTACTTCATAAAGCGTTAATGTTTTACTGTTTAATAACTTATAGACTACATTTTATTCTTTTTCCCTTGCACTCAGTGATCAAAGCTATACACACACATATAGACACATACATATATATATATATATATATATATATACACATATATTTATATATACCTGTGTGTATGTTTGTATGTATGTGTATACACACACACACACACACACACATACATACACACACAAATTATATATATGTGTGTGTCTGTGTATGTATGTATGTATATGTGTGTGTATATATGATGTAGATAGGTATGCATATATATATATATGTATATGTAGATATGTATATAGATATGTATTTTGCTATATATATATATATATATATATATATATATACACAACAATTACATTAACAATCAAGTTACGTTATTTTTAAAATTTTTCCTTTTCTTTTTCATAACTTCTTTAACACAGTACTTCTCCGCTGCGAAGCGCGGGTATTTTGCTATATATATATATATATATATATATATATATATATATATATATATAATATAGATATAGATATGGGAACAACACTCATATCAATGACAAAACAATTACATTAACAATCATGTTACGTTATTTTTTAAATTTTTCCTTTTCTTTTTCATACCTTCTTTAACACACTACTTCTCCGCTGCGAAGCGCGGGTATTCTGCTAGTATATATATATATTGTCACAAACTTGACTCCGAGAAATAGAAAGTTTTGGGGCAGCCACCTGTATAATTGGTATCCTGGCTGCATAGTTGTAAAATTATATACAGCACTAATGTGCACAAAACCGAGTCCGAAACAGAACTGAGGGAATAGGGAAAAGGTGGAGGCTTTTAAACGCACAACATATTTAAAACAGATAGGCTAACATTATACCATTGTGCCCATTTTAATAAATGACCATTTCTTTATGCTAGTTATTAACATATTCTTAATGATAACAACTTAATAAATAACTGATATGCAAATCTTCCAAAATGGCAAAATATCAAAATTTATACAAAGCTAAAAAAATGTTTTTTTGAATAATAATAAGACGGGGTGGTAGGAGCTGATAACATCACCATAGCCGCTGACAGGACAATCACACGTGAACAAGCACAGCGTCAAGATGGCAATGTGGTGATGTCACCATCATATAATAAAAAATAAATATACTATGATAAAGACAAAAGAATAATAAAGGAAATTAAACAAAAAATTTGGGATAGATCAAAATGTTAATATTGTAACAAAATGATGACAGTGATGGGCCGGCACTCTATCCAGGGTTGATTCCTTCTGTGAGTTCACATCAAGTTAAACATTTGCTTTCTTTTAAGTCAAGATCTTGTGAATTAGTAGAGGATGCAAGCGAAGTATCATTACTGGCTTGACACTCGCAATCAAGGCTACGGAGCGATCCAGGTAATTGAGACCTTGTGTGAAAGCCTGAAGGAAAACCTTTTCAATGAAACCGTCTGCATGTTAAGGAGGTTTAATGAGATGGAACTCAGCACTGTAGTTACATTAATGAACAGCTTGTATGCTGCATTGAATGTTATTTTGTGTTTTATTGTAACTATATTATGCTAAATATGACCATCAATCTGGGGTCTGTCTCCCGGAAATATGCTATATGATAACTAATCGAGCAGAGTTGAACTGAAGGTATATTTTCGCTCTTCCTTTTAATATACAGTATGACTCATCGGTCTGTTATTTGCTGTGTCCGAGAGACGGATATTTGAGCGCAGCACTTTTGAATCAATTACTGCATCCATTATGTAAAAGTACCTCATCTGAGCAAACCCTTTCCTGGCAAACCAATTGATCACAGAGATGCATCTTAGTCCAGTAGTGTACTGTGGGGTACACACACACACACACACAAACACACACACACACACACACACATATACTTTAACAGCAATTAAGCAAAAAAATAATGTTGATGCACATTAACAGGAAGTACAAAAGCAGAATCCCTGGCATGCAATACTGAGACCCTCCAAATGAATCCATTTGCTCTCTTGAATGCCCCTGGCTGTGTTTGATTTTGTACACTTGTGTATTATTTGACCTTCTTGTCATAATGTTAATAAATCCATGTTAATTCCGCTTGACTGTGGTGGTGTTTCAGGGAAGCACATGGAGAATTGATCCACATATCATATAACGTCACCCTCTCCTGAGTACAGAAACCGCTGGGTGCTTACAACTCCAAAATGCCGACCCTCACATTATCATTTAAATCGATTTACTAGTTTTATAACCCAATTTTGGTGTTCCTCACAGACTGCAGTTCCCATTACCGTGCAGTTTTCGATCTTGTGGTCCATGGGTTTCTCATTCCTGGTGATGTCGTTTGTTTCCTATAATGTCAGTTTCCCTAAATAAAAACAGATTTGTTGTTGGTGATGCTGTGCAGGACACAAAAATTCCTGTGTTTTCCAGCACATGAGGTCTGCCATAAAGTCACAGAGCAGCCTTCCATTTGAAAGCCTATTGGTCTTGTGCTGGGGATGGCAGCGGTCCTGGGTTCGAATCCTGCGCCCGGTCATTGTTTGTGTGGAGTTGTTTGTGTGCACCATAGTAATTGTCGATTCTGCATTGCTTCAGTGTGTGTGTTAGTGGGGATTGTGATAGAACGGCACATTGTCTGTGGTTGTTTCCTGTCTTGTGTTCTATGATACCAGGCTCTCCTGACCACCCCTTAACCTCCATCCATGTCTGGATTTCTTGTTTCAGCCCCACTTATTTCAGCTCAGGGACCAAGGAGATGAAGCAGCATCAGGTGCAAGATAATCCTGGATAGAGTGCCAGTCCATTATAGGGCACAATCTCATACACAGCACAGGTCAATTCAACCTAACCTGTGTGTCTTTGAGATTTTCGAGGGCATATTGTGAGAGCTGAGTGACACTAATCATTGTGTCACCCACACATCTACTGAAAAAAGAAAGATTGCTTTTCTGCAGTACATAGAGTATACTCTAAAGTAATCCTTAATTGTATAGGTAATCACACCATATTGACCACAATCAGGTAATTGTTTAGCATGGGTCACCGAGAGAAAGACTGCTGAAGTCCATCTGGACAGACTAATGATGACAATTTTATGAAACAAAGAAACTAACCAGATACTTGGCCCATCTGGCCATATTGTGATCACTGAGTCTAACTCAGTGTTGTAGGAGGCAAGAGCTTATCTGGGTAGTATTGGGTACAAGACAGGAGTCAAACCATAGCAGGGCACACTCACTCCGATCTCCACGTTTGCTCATGCAAGGCCACTTCAACCAGAGTACCTTTACGGTGACAGAAATAGAACCTGAACATGTAGACAGGTACCAGGCCAGGATTGGAACCAAAATATCTGGATTTGGGAAGCAGCACTGCTAGAATATTCCTCCTTCTATTCAGAAGTAATCAAGTACAGTAAAACCTTTTCTGTCACTCGATTAACCATCAGTCTCCATTAACAGTCAGGGCCAAACAAACAAAACAAACATTGCACACGCCAGCACTTATCTATTAAAACAACAACATCAACATTTATTTCTATAGCACATTTTCATACAAATTATGCAGCTCAAAGTGCTTTACATGATGAAGAAAGAGAAAAAAGACAAAATAAATAAAAATTAGAATAAGGGAACACTAATTAACATAGAATAAAAGTAAGGTCCAATGGCCACGGAGGACAGAAAAAACAAAAAAAAAAAACTCCAGATGGCTGGAGAAAAAAATAAAATCTGCAGGGGTTCCAGGCCATGAGACCACCCAGCCCCCTCTAGGCATTCTACCTAACATAAATGACCTCAATCAGTCCTCATTGTATTCAGGGTTCACATGGAAGAACTTGATGATGATGGTCATGTGGACTTCTGGCCTTTAATCCATTAATGTACTGCAGTACTACTGCCGTGTGGTACGCTACAAGCTCTGGGACAACTCTACCTTCTGTTAGCACAAAGTGGTCTTCCCCAGCACCACTTGTCAGGCCACATTTTGAAATCACAGTGTCCGTTACGTACCTTCAATTTTAATAGTGCTTTTTAGCTTTTCTCTTTTTTATTATTAATCTACTATACATTGTATTGGCTGATAAGTGCATATGTTTGGAGTTGGAATTGTCACAAAAAATTCAAATTATTAAACATTACGAAATGGCGAAAGTGCTTCAAGTATTGCTTCAATTAATCAATAAAGTATGATGCCGACAGAATTGAAAAAGATGTAGAAAATGGAAACAACTGACAGTTATGTTATTCTGTGTTCTTCTGTATTGTATTTTTTTTTAATTCTGTTATATTATGTTTTGTTAATATATTGTGGCATGTAGGCAGCTTGTGACTCGCAGTGCCGGAGCAGAAAGGGAGGAATGAATGCTGCAAGTGATGTGACTGGGTGAAGGGCTTCTGTTAGGAGATAAGAGACAGGAGAAGTTAGGAGAAAAAGGACGGAGTGGCGGGAGGAATTTTTGAGTAGGGAGTCAGGAGACAATAAGCAGGAACATGAGGGGCACGTCTCTGCCGTTCACGTTGTGAAGAGGGGGGCTGAACACACCCCAAGGAGACACGGTCGCTCCTCGAAACCCCCTTTTAAACAGTGATACAATCTGAAATAAATGCAGTTTTTTTTTTTACCTCCTCTTTGCTCGATCAGCTGCTGGGTTGCTGTTGCCGTGCTGTGTGATCTGTATCTCGCGTGGCACTCCGAACATTTAAAAGCCTGTACAGCAGATGTCCTACTCTTTGTCTTTTATTTCTGACCCAACCCACAAAGTGGTTAAATCTCTTGGCACAAAGTCTCGTCTCGTGGGATGTGCGCTCTTGATATTTTTTAGTTTATAATTTGTAAACGGAATAAGAATCTGAAAATCTAACAACATCACATTAAAGTTCGATAAATTCTGAAAAGAATGATACCAAACAGATATATGTAGTTTTAAAATAAGCCTGATTTAAAGTGTGACAAAAAACGTGACATAAAAATGTCACATAAAATCGTTCCACAAAATCATTGCACTTTTAGGCTTAGCATTTTATACATATAGAGTAGATGAATGAATTAATTTTGTTAATACTATATTTTGTTAATATAGTTTTATTTTGTATTCTATTCGCTAAACTAATGTACTCTATATCATTTTTAAAGAGGCTGTTCTGTTATCCGTCTTTTCTCTTATCTGTCCCAGCTTCAGTCCCGACCCTTCTGAACAGTAAGATGGTGTGGTGGTTCGCTGTCTCTCATCAACCCAGTGTGGAGTTTGTAAGTCCTTCCCATGGCTGCTTTTACCTCCCTCATTCTGAGGACCCGTGTGTCATTCTGAATTGGCTTTCTGATGGTGTATGCTTGTCTTGTCCTTTGGACCCCAGCCTTGCTCTGATACTATAGTGATAGACACCTACTTCCCTACAACCCTCAACTGTGTAAGTGGGTTTAAAAATGGATGAAGATGAACTTGAACCATCTTATGGATCAATCAGGTCCATAAGAATTGAAGAGCCTGCCAGTGCCACAGTATAAAGTTTTATCTTTCTTTAAAGGCCATTTGTCTTCTGATTCCAAACATACACACACTGTGCAGGTTACCCTGTGGCAGTTTATGAAAGAGTCTTGGAAACAATAAATGCTGCAGTCATAGTTAACTAAAACTGGTCACTTTAAGTAATGGAGGTATCTTCTGTTTGTCCCCAATGTGAGTTGGTTGGCCTTTTTTGAGTTCTAGCTGTTCTGCTGATATTAGATAATATTGTGTCAGGGAATCTGGGTCTATGATGATGCTAGTAAACAGAATAGAACTAGAAACACTCTGACCCATGGTCCCTGAAGAAACCCCTCTCGTTAAACACAGCACCCCAGGTAACTCTGCAGAGGTTGCTGCAAAGTCCTTCATGTCAGTGTGACTCCCCTGACGGACATGCTGCATGTGTTTTTTTTTTTTTTTTTTTTTAAACTATGGTGGGTATTTGGGTGGCAATTCTTTTTTGGGAATAACATTGCAGAGGAAGCCTGCACCACCAGTTCTTTGGTTTTACATGACTGTCTGTAGCTCTCGGAGTGAATGATTTCATAATGCTTGTGTCGTGTGGTTGACCTGTCAGTTTGGTACGTGCATTTTGTTTTTGATTGGAGTTGGCCTGTGCAATGTGCTTCACTGTCAGTATAGTGTGCACACACAGCAATTGTCCTCCTGTCTGCCAGGGAACATGAATGCAAAGGCACTTGCTGTGACAGTGGCAACGCAGCCATTGGTTTTCTGTCACCCACGGCACGCCACTGCTCCTCCACTTGCAATGAGAAGGACCGAAGGCTGAATTCTGTGGCCAAGGTACCCGCACAAGCAACTTGTAGATCGCGTTACATGTGTCGTGACATGAACTGTCGATTGAGACCAGGATCAAACTGCAAGGCCCAGTGGTTCGTGATTTTTTTTAATGTAACAAATGGACAGTACTTACCATTTTATAAATACTTTTCCTGTGTTAAGATCTTGCCAGCACATCTCATCTCTCACTTTGAGGTATTTTAGGTTAGATTAGATTAGGTTAGATAAGCTTTATTAATCCCAAGGAGAAATTCAGATACATACAGTATAGCAGCAGGAACATAAAAAAAACAAGGATACAGACTCAATAATGTATATGGTGAGCGGCATGGTGGTGCAGTGGGTAGCGCTGCTGCCTCGCAGTTAGGAGACCCGGGTTCGCTTCCCGGGTCCTCCCTGCGTGGAGTTTGCATGTTCTCCCCGTGTCTGCGTGGGTTTCCTCCGGGCGATCCGGTTTCCTCCCACAGTCCAAAGACATGCAGGTTAGGTGGATTGGTGATTCTAAATTGGCGCTAGTGTGTGCTTGGTGTGTGGGTGTGTTTATGTGTGTCCTGCGGTGGGTTGGCACCCTGCCTGGGATTGGTTCCTGCCTTGTGCCCTTTGTTGGCTGGGATTGGCTCCAGCAGACCCCCGTGACCCTGTGTTTGGATTCAGCGGGTTGGAAAATGGATGGATAGATAATGTATATGGTGCAGAAATTTCAAAATGGACTTAATGAGTATGTTGGAAGGAAGCATTGAATTGCCTGATGGCTGTGGGCAGAAAAGTCACCCAGAGGTGCTTCTTAGCACACCGTGGTGGAATGAGCCTGTGGTGAAAAGGGCTCCAAGAGAGCGCCACCTGTTTAGGATGGGGGGAATTTTAAGGATGACATCCACTTTTGCCACCATCCTCTTCTGCACAACTACGAGTGTTTGCCCTGTGATGGCGCAAGCTTTCCTGATAAGTTTGTTCAGACATTGTGTATCTTCTGAGTTTAAGTTGCTTTTCCAAGGAGATGACAGTCTAGAGCACCACACTGGCTACTATGGACTGGTAGAACATTTCCAGCAGCTTGCTGCACACATCAAAAGACCTGAGACTCCTCAGTCTACTCTGGCCCTTCTTGTACAGCGCAATTGTGTTCTCAGACCAGTACAGTTTCCTGCTTATGTGAACTCACAGGTACATGTAGTTCTGCACCACTTGCACTACCTTCCCCTGGATGGTGACTAGTCTCGGATGCTCCTTGGCATGCCAAAAATCCACCACCATCTTTTTTTGCCTAGCTGATATTGAGCTGTAGATGATTTTCCCTGCACCACAAAACAAAGTCTTCCATGACCTTCCTGTTATCTGTCTCTTTTCCATTATTAAAGCAATCTGTGATGGAGGAGTCATCTGAAAATTTCTGTGTGTGGCAAGCATTTTACTGTAAGTCCATTGCGTAGATGGTGAACAGGAAGGGAGACAGGGCAGTTCCTTCAGATACTCCAGTATTACACACCACCATTTGTGACATACAGCCCCTGAGCCTTACAAACTGCTGTCTGTTGGTCAGGTAGTCCATGATCCAGGAGATTGTGGGGGCATCAAGATACAAAGCGTTGAGCTCCTCATTTGATGAGGAAGAATGGTGTTAAATTTTGCAGTTTTCCATTTCAAAATTTGATCATTATTCTGTGCTGTTTTCCTTTTTGTAGGCTGTTTAACTGTAGCAAACAGATTCCCTTTGTTATTTTGTATCGTAATTTGCCAAGATGTAGACCAGATATGCTTTGAGGGTCATCTAGTTAGACCTTAGGCAGAAGCGATTTGCAGCTCACACTTTAGTAGGCCGAAAGTAATTAGTCAAGTAAATGTGAGCTAAGAACGCAGCACACGGCACACAGAAGAGCTATTTATTTTGTTCTTGATAGTATCAACAAGATCATGATATAAGAATAAACAACAATAGATTAGACTCCTTTCCTCGTGACTCGTAAACATCAGCCTGCTGCACCCTACAGTCTCACACTCTTTATGCGTTAACAGCTAATAACGTCAAATTTGGTGTTCACTGCTGCTTAAGGCGATGACTAAAGTGATCTGCAGTTCAATGTAATCAGGTAAAGTCACAGTCTTCAAATTGGCTAATTAATAGAGGAACATGGGTATTATTAACTAATGACATCACAATCCTGTGTCTAATTATAATGCAGGGCATTTTATTACCGCTGAAAAACACCTTTTTGAACCCAGGCTGAACAGACAACTACAACACTTTGCTTGGATGTCCTCATATTGTGTAACTGATAAACCCAAATTGACAGATTCTGCTCTACTAAGTGTAAACACAAGGAAAACACAGCAAAGGAGGGTCCACATCGTTAATTATTCTGTATAGAAAGTTTGGACTTTAGTGTAATTTTGAATTTTTTTGCAATTTCTCATAGTTATCAATTTCCGCCACAGCAGCTGATAAAAAGTTAAAGCAACGTGGTTGAAAGTAGGTGCCATGAACATATCCAGCTGTCATCACAGTCTGTCTGCGCAGCAACCGTTTACCCTTCTGAGTAAAGAAAGGGTTGACGAATCAAGTTAATAAACTGGCCTCTGGAGACTGTTGACATGAGGTCAAGGGTTGGAGTGTAGAAAGAATCTGCTGGGTTGGACATGCATTCCTCTGCTGTGATGCTGGCCTGGTTTAGTAGAAAACTGAAGAAAGAGCGTGACCCACAAAAGCTACTAAGGACACCCGAGAATATTCGTTTCCAAGCTCAAATGCTGCTTTCTCTCTTTGTCTGTGTCGCGGCCCACTCGGGAGCAGGAGGGTCTGATTGTTTGAATCAGCAGCCGAGGGGAGCTGGGGCGTTTTGATAAATGTGAAGCTACAGTAACACAAAGGAGTGCAATGAGGCTATTCATCAGCCTATTGAGAGCAGTGGATCAGCCCTCGCTCTGATATATTTGGACACATTGTTACCTTTTTCAATGCTATAATGGTTTTGTCTTAAGCAGACGGGGTGTGGGAATAACTGTCTGAACAAGTTGTGCATGACAGTCTTTTGTGGTGCGTGTGTTTATTTTAATTTGGCGGTGTGCATGCCTGGAAAGGCCTTCTGCTTTGGGTGTGTCAGGGTGGAGGTCTAGGTAAGGGATAACAATGTGATAACCCAAGACATGCTTGCAGTTTTGAAATGGTTTTCATTAAGATGCTCAAAGTAGCAATTGTTACCTTAGTCTTTTGACCTATGTTGGGGATCGGTGATGTTTTACAACTACATTTATCCAAAACAGCAGGTACAACCCCAATTCCAATGAAGTTGGGACTTTGTGTAAAACGTAAATAAAAACAGAATACAATGATTTGCAAATCCTTTTCAACCTATATTCAATTGAATACACTACAAAGACAAGATATTGAATGTTCAAACTGATAAATTTTATTGTTGTTTTGCAAATCTTCACTCATTGTTTACCACTGTGTTATATCACCTTTCCTTTTAACAACACTCAATAATCATTTGGGAACTGAGGGCACTAATTGTTGAAGCTGTGTAGGTGGAATTCTTTCCCATTCTTGCTTGATGTACAACTTCAGTTGCTCAACAGTCTGGGGTCTCCGTTGTCGTATTTTGCGCTTCATAATGCGCCACACATTTTCAATGGGAGACAGGTCTGGACTGCAGGCAGGCCAGTCTAGTACCCGCACTCTTTTACTACGAAGTCACTCTGTTGTAACACATGCAGAATGTGGCTTCGCATTGTCCTGCTGAAATAAGCAGGGACGTCCCTGAAAAAGGCATCACTTGGATGGCAGCATATGTTGCTCCAAAACCTGTATGTACCTTTCAGCATTAATGGTGCCTTCACAGATGTGCAAGTTACCCATGCCATGGGCACTAACACACCCCCATACCGTCACAGATGCTGGCTTTTGAACTTTGCGCTGATAACAATCCGGATGGTCCTTTTCCTCTTTGGCCCGGAGGACACGAAGTCCATGATTTCCAAAAACAATTTGAAATGTGGACTCGTCAGACCACAGCACACTTTTCCACTTTGCATCAGTCCATCTCAGATGAGCTCAGGCCTAGAGAAGCTGGTGGCGTTTCTGGGTGTTGTTGATATATGGCTTTTCTTTGCATGGTAGAGTTTTAACTTGCACTTGTAGATGTAGCGATGAACTATGTTAACTGACAATGGTTTTCTGAAGTATTCCTGAGCCCACGTGGTAATATCCTTTATAGATTGATGTCGGTTTTTAATGCAGTGCCGCCTGAGGGATCGAAGGTCACGGGCATCCAGTGTTGGTATTCGGCCTTGCCGCTTACGTGCAGAGATTTCTCCAGATTCTGATGATATTATGGACAGTAGATGATGAAATCCCTATATTCCTTGCAATTGTACATTGAGAAACATTGTTCTTAAACTGCTGGACTATTTGCCCACGCAGTTGCTCCCAAAGTGGTAAACCTCGCCCCATCCTCACTTGTGAACGACTGAGCCTTTTGGGGATGCTCCTTTTATACCCAATCATGACAAACACCTGTTTCCAATTAACCTGTTCACCTGTGGAATGTTCAAAACAGGTGTTTTTTGAACATTCCTCAACTTTCCCAGTCTTTTGCTGCCGTTGTCCCAGCTTTTTTAGAACATGTTGCAAGCATCAGATTCAAAATGAGTGAAGATTTGCAAAACAACAATAAAGTTTATCAGTTTGAACATTAGATATCTTGTCTTCGTAGTGTATTCAATTGAATATAGGTTGAAAAGGATTTGCAAATCATTGTATTCTGTTTTTATTTACGTTTTACACAACGTCCCAACTTCATTGGAATTGGGGTTGTAAAACACCAGGGATAACATTTTTAGAAGCTTCTTTATGGCTATGTATTGTTTCAAAGTTGACACTTTTCCTACCCATACAGCAGGTGTAATTATTGTCACCACTGTAGTGTAGTCTTTAAGTTGAAAATGGCTGGCAATGATTTTTTCCTGATCTTGGCCAAGTTTCATTTTGGGATTTTTTTCTAGTCAGCATTAAAGACCGAGTCCATTTACATTGTGCTTTACGAACTGAGGCACTGTGATCATGTCAAATAGTTTCACCCCAAATATGTCAGTTCTGGCAGCTAGATGAGTGCAATTAGCATTTTAATTTCTCCAGCACCTTCAGTACCACCCTAGTCATCCCGGTTAAGGAGTAAACTCAGAGATATGCTGGTGGATGAGCCTGTGGTATGTTGCATTATGGTCTATCTGTCAGGCAGACTGCAGTTTGTGAGGCTCAAGTGTTGTATCTCTGATAAAGACATGATCAATACTGGAGCACCACTGGGAACAGTCCTGTCTGCCTTTCTCTTTATTCTACACATCTCAGACTATAAATGGAACACTAGGTCATGTCACTTGCAGAAGTTCTCAGATGATTCTGCAGTTATGGGGTGCATTGATAAAGGGGATGAGACAGAGTATAGGAGTCAGGTGGAGAAGTTTGTTACTTGGTGCCAAGGGAACTGTCTGCAACTTAACATCAGCAAAACCAAGGAACTGGTTATTGACTCTTGCCGCACCACAGAGCCTCCATATCTGGTCACCATTCAGTGGTCCACTCCTACAAGTACTTATGGGTTCACTTTAGTGACAGGTTGGACTGGTCTCAAAACACAGAAGAACTATATAAGAAAGGGCAGAACTTGCTCTTTTTCTGTAAGGGACTGTGTTCCATTATTGTGAGAAGTAACATCCTTCACATGTTTATGATGGCCAGTGCGATTTCCTATGCTTTGGTGTGCTTGGCTGGTAAAATCACTTCTAGAGAGAGGCCCACTGAATCAAAAAGCTACAGTTTAAGTTGAGTTCCGTAGGGATGTAGGCACATTACAAACCAAAGACCAAATGGATGTGTCACTGAGTGGATCTTTATATTGGTTTGGCTGGATGTTTACGAAAGGAGAAATGTCGACATCAGATAGGTGCTGATACAGGTATTACTGCGATCATCTATGAACCTTCTCACTGCTGGTCTTGTGTTGCCACTTCATATTTAGTAGCTGTAGTAGATGGTAAGAGTCAAACACATCAGTCACTGTTCCTGTGTCTTCCTTGGCACCCATTTTCACTGCTATGTGGCTGTAGATCTATAGACCCCTAGCTTAGTGGCACGTTTGATGTTATAATGCCTCCAAAGCAGCTTTTGGAAGGCACTAAAAACATCTGTGGTTGCCACTGCATGCGCATTAACATCCATCACCACTACTATCCATGGTGCTACCCAGATCCTCAGTTTACAGTTCAAATGGTGGTTTTTGTTTGTACATGATCTGTGTTCTCTAGAATTGATTTGTTAAAAATACATGTTTGGGACATTGTTAGCATATGACTGGATGACTTTATGTGTGGATTATGTGATATAAGTAATGTGAGATTTTTTTTATGGACGGTTTGATTCTGGTTGCTGTTGTTCAACAATAGTTGCCATACAGTAGACTTTATTTTTGTCACAACTTGTTTCATCTCTGTTCTGCATGAAAACATGAGATGACAAATTTTGTTCAGCCATCACTGCAGTATACATGTAGTAGTCTGTATTGAGGGTAAGTAACATATAAAAAATATGAATTTTGGGTGGAGTATTCCTTTAAACTAAAATGAAGTAAGGCTATGCACATTAGGTCAACCTTATTCACAAACCTACAGTTTTTGATAGAGTCAGAAAATGCATAATGAAATCACAAAAACCCAATACTAACTGGCAATTGATCCCTCAGCAGAGATATGCTTTTACAACTGAGGGATTTCAGGAGCATCACCTTCTCCTCCTAACAGCTGCACTAAATAAGATGGCACAGCTGGGGTGCTGGGAATTACAAGCAGTGGCTTTTACTGCTCATCGAAACCGCCATCTGCTGATCGAGCTGTTTAACTGTGACTGAGCTTACTGCATGGCTGTGCATGTAGCCATATGATAAGGAAATTACAAGACATTTAAAAAATTGAGAAAGGCTGTAGTGTGCAGTATTATTGCTCACCATTAGCAACGGCTGCTACATATTCATCTGTGTCAAAAATATAATTTGCTGTGTTCGTAAGTAAAAAAGCAAAAGTCGCTTAATTGAAATTCATTTGAAACAAAAAAATTAGGGATTTTATTAGCTTGCTCGTATCTACAGAATTGCTGTAATCCAAGACCTACCTTTAATGTAAGCAAAATGAAACTGTAACATAAGAATTAATAAAATAACTCTAATCACAACACACTAGAGACAAATCTCCAAAAAACAGAACAAAACTGCTGAATAAAAAAAGACCGAGGCACTAAGGAAAAGCCCAAAGCCAAAACTTCAAGGAGAATCAGTACCAGCAGGAAGGTAGTAAATAACATTTGGGCACAAAGAGACTAAAGGGGATGCCAAAGCAAGAATCTCACGTGCCGTGCCTACTCTGTACATAATGTACAGTAAGCTGAACAAGAATCACAGCAACCTCATTGAGAAGCACAAATTATATTTGGTTAGACCCAACTAGAATAAAAAAGCAAAGTAGGTAGGGTGAAAATGAAATGTGGCCATAAACAGGAAGCCTGGCCATGATACCCATATGGCCGTGCCATTTATTCCAAAAATATTTCTGGATATATGTGTGTGTGTCAGTTTATCTTCTAGCACAATGAAATCACAGCATAGTAATGTTCAGTGTTGACAGTATTATATGGTAATTTATTTTCCTTTTCAGAAGTTTCCAGAGCTCCAGTGACTATGTCAACAGAAACCTCTAAGTGCAGAAATCATTCCTTAAACAACTGCTGCCTTGTTTCGTGCCTTACCTTGCCACTTCCCTCATGTGTGTTGCTGGGCAGAGCCATCTGTGCCTACCTGCGGCTTTATTAGTTTCTATAGTGGCACATTTGAAAGTCTTCTCTAATTCACTTGTATATGCCAAAAATAAATATTGAGAAGGGAGTTTATGTAAAGAGGTATATGCATATATTTTCTATTTTGAGTGATAAGATATCCATGAATTGCTTTTGTTGTCTCTGTATTCTTCTGCTTTTATGTCGCCCAGCAGACGCACAGGTTTACACAGTATGGCTCCAATTACCTGAGTCAGTGTACAGATGACTTTGCCTTAGGATGAGTATTTTTCACTTTTCCATAGTCTGCTTCCAGTGCATTAACCAATGTGCAGTCTGATTTCATACATTACAACCAGCACCTGTAGAGTAATTGCCTGTTTAGCATTATATCAAAGTCGTTTGGTTATCTAAACAGTTTTTTTTGTTCACTTTGAGTTTTTCTAATATACTATCCAGAGTGTCGGGGTCTATACATCGTAAATTCATGTTGGTATCCCTTATCTACTCTCTATATATAAAATCCTAAGCCTAAAAGTGCAACGATTTTGTGCAACGATTTTATGTGACGTTTTTATGTCGCGCTTTAACTCTGGCTTATTTTAAATCCTACTGTACACATATATGCTTGTTATCATTCTTTTCAGAATTTATCAATCTTTAATGTGATGTTGTTAGATTTTCAGATTCTTATTCCGTTTTTAAATTATAAACTAAAAAATATCAAGAACTCGCATCCCGTGAGATGAAACTTTGTGCCAAGAAATTTAACCATGCCCGTAAATAAAAGACAAAGAGTAGGACAGCTGCAGTACAGGCATTTAAATGTGAAGTGCAGGAGGTAAAAAAAAAAAACTGTATTTGTTTCCCATTGTATAACTGTTAAAAAGGGGGTTTTGGAGGCGTGACTGCGTCTCCTTGGGGTGCGTTCAACCACCCTCTTCACAACACGAGCGGAAGAAATGCAAAGTGGCTGGTGAGTAGCGCAGGTCAGGGGCGAGCGAAGCGAGCAGGGGTGAACCCCCGAGTATACAGTAATATTGCCCAGCCTACTAAATCCAGTGAAAGTTGTGGGGACTGGAGCCTATCCTGGCAGCACTGGGCACAAAGTAGGAGACAGCTATAACTGGGTGGCACTCACACAGGGTCCAATTTAGAATTACAGGATACATCTAACCTGCAAGATTTTAGAGAAAACTGGAATACCCTAAAGAAAACCCAGAGAGACATAAGGATAAAGTCCAGGATGCCGAATATTTGAAGTGGGAATGCTGCCCATTTTGCCACTGTGTTTATCTCTGATTTCTTATTTTTATTGTCTGAAAGTGGTGCCTCAAGTGGGTTGGTAATCACTGGTAGTCAGTACCGACACTTCTCAATTTTACCGTTTTAAAACAAGTAGG
The DNA here is from genome assembly GCA_026402145.1 of Polypterus bichir lapradei. NCBI lineage: Eukaryota > Metazoa > Chordata > Cladistia > Polypteriformes > Polypteridae > Polypterus > Polypterus bichir. The sequence goes on along the minus strand of JANRMT010062796.1, from coordinate 35,534,988 downwards.
TTTTTCATTGTTAATAGTAGTATCTTGTAGTCTACCAGTGCTCACAATATGCAGTGCTGGCTGCACACACTTCCTCATAGTACTATAATGCTACAGTCGATAATGCGAGGGGGGTTCCAATCAAATGGTACTTGGGCCTTAATTCGGTGCATTTGTATAAGTGGGGATCCCAGCCCTGTCCCACCTTCCGTCTTCAAATGTAAAATCTATGAATCATGGACCATGTACAGTATGTACACCAGAAGGTAAAGGTGTGCAAGCATAATATATCCAACCATCTCTGTTTAGTTTAAAAGGCAGAAACAACTTGAGCACGGTCTCTTAGTTTTTCTATTTGAAGGACTGGCTGAATGGATATCTTAAACATGATAAAGATTAAGCTTCTTGGTCTGTAATTATCAGGATCCACTTTGTCACTTTTTGAGAAATGGAGACACAGTTGCCAGTTTCCACTTATCGAAGAAAAAATAAATCTTTACAGAAGTATACAAATCTGTGGCATATAAGTAATATAGAAAAAATATGCTTCTGGCCCTGTTCCTGCTAGTCATTTGTCCAAGACGACTGAGGTGTTCTCCATCCCTTCCCAGGAGCCGTGGAGTTATATGTATGAATGTCAGGTGGTCTGTACCCTATAGTTGGATCCTTTCCTGAAAGAAGCTTCATCAGTTTTGCCAGCCGTCACTGCCCCTTGATGGTCATTCCTCTAAGCTGCCTGCCTGTCACTGTCCTGGTCTTAGGCATTCAGTCATTTTGATCACGATAGCCTCCGTCCTGGCTAGATTAAATTCTCGTAAGGTACAGTATGTCATTTGGCCCTCAAGGAGGCATCATCAGTTATGTTACTAGGTGTCACTGACTGTGCCAACAGGACAAATGTCTTCATCGTGTCTGGCAGCAGAATGACTTCTTGCTTCATAGACGTCATAATGATGGAGTCCGCAAACCTTAGATGCTTCCGCAGATTGCTCATGGGTACTCATATTTTCCTCTAATGCAACCAAAACTTGCAACTTAGGCTGATTGTCAGTTCTAAATTGGCCACATGTGGATGAGTGGATCTTGAGATAAACTGGCACTCCCTCCAGGGTTGGTCCCATCACTGCACTCAGTGCTGCTAGTTCTGGCAGACTGCAACCCTGACTTGGATTACGCAAGTTTGAAAATGTTCCAATATGTTATAATTTCCAATGTTCTCTTCCTACTGCATTATTGTAACTGTTACTCGATGTTTTATTCACTTCTGTTATTCTTCTTGTTAGCAAATTGGATCTCCGTGCAGTTATCCGAAAGTTTGAGACAAGCTGAACAAGGAGGTCATTATTTTCTGTGATTGCCATTTACATTTATGCATTTGCCATTTTAACTAAGATTTGCCAGTGAGTGTTACCAAAGTTGAAATCACCCTATTTATTAATTCTTATGAAATGCTTATACATCATACTTAAACAGGCCTTCAGTCTTCTATAAAAACTTGATAATACATTGGACCTGATGTAAATTATTTCCAGGATTGTGCTGGCCTCTTGTTTTACTTATTAACGGTTAGAGTGGCATGGCTCTGAGTTTATGTTTTGTGAGATACAACTGATTTGGGTGTCTGTGGGATAGCAATGGAAATAAAATGCCCAAAGGACATTAAGAGTTATCTGAGAGGCACATCTTTATCCCTGTGATATTATATAGAATTGACCCCCCTGGTGAAACAGTTTATCTACTAATTAAGGTTAGGCAGCAGGGGACCCCAAGTCCGATGTCTTTTGCACACCAGTTATTGTAACTTGGTGTTCTCATATTCTGAAATGTCCAGATGCTCTTTAAATTCTTGTGACGATGTCATGTTCATTGGAGTATTCACATTGGATTTTTGAAACCAAGTGTGAACAGGTTTTGTGTTACATAAATGAGAGGGTCTTGTTTGGCAGACACATTTGAATATTTACAGTATACATAGCCCACATCTAATGTTCACTGCTTTGCCAGAGTCTGTTATTTAATAAGTAAATATTAAAACTGTCTTTTCCAGGACAGTCCCTTATTTTGGGAACAGATTAGCAGTCCAGACTTAGTCTTAATACATTTATGTTTGTTCTCTATTTTGAATGTGACTAATTTCTTGTTGCACTGCATTCTGTATATTCTCACTCACAGCATACCATTGTAGCACAAAATGCAGAAAAACAGGACCAGAAGAATAGATGTAGTTGGATGGAAAGCAAAGATCACAGCCCGAAGTTCAATTTTTTGAATGTCAAGAGATGGAGCAAAAATGAAAGTCAAAAAGGAAAGCAACAAGTCATCTACAAAGTCCAAACAAAATTAGAATCTTGAACTGCAAGGAACAAGGGTGATAGCCACAAACTCGAATAAGAGATGTGGCCTAATGTGTACTGTCACTTCTGTGGCATCATGGGCCGCACACATCCAGCTGGTTAACAAGGAACTCCGAAAACAAATGGTGGAGCCTGTAAGGAAGACAAAATGGTGATGAAATAAAAATATATTAGGGAAGGTTAAAAATGAAAAACAATGTAATACGTAGATTCGTCAAAATCGATAACTGCAGAAGAGTGCAAAAACTCCAGGAATAACTGCAAGAATAAGCAGAAATAAATTAATTGTGAAACACCAAAATAACAGACACACTGAAATGTAATTGTCAGTCACAAAAACAAACATAAGCTCTGATTGGTGCCCGATGTGTCCCAAGATTCATGTGTTTAGCATTGATGGACGATAACCAGAGTTACACTTTTGCGTTTGCCTCCGTGTGTTTAACTGACCCACTGACATGTCACCGTTTACAGTTTAGCCCTTCTTTGGCTTTTCCAATCCGTACGGTAAGGCTGATCACTGTGCATTGTAAAAGAACGAGAATGAGGCAGTAAAAAAGGGTTGGGGGTCCCATTTAGAATGCACTCTATTTAATGATGATTTCAGTTGCTGGCACATTAAACAAACACTGTGTTATGATTTGCAGTCCTCTTTATTTTTTTCCTAGGGTTTTACTTATAGAAATCTCAACCAATTTATTTTATAGGTTTCTGAACCCAAGGAATGTCCACCCATCCATCCCGCTATATCCCAACTACAGGGTCAAAGGGGGTCTGCCGGAGCCAATCCCAGCCAACACAGGGTGCAAGGCAAGAAACAAACCCCGGACAGGGCGCCAGCCCACCGCAGGGTGTGCACACACACACACACACACTAGGGACAATTTAGGATTGCCAATGCGCCTAACCTGCATGTCTTTGGACTGTGGGAGGAAAATGGAGTACCCAGAGGAAATCCACGCAAAGAACATGCAAACTCCACACAGGGAGGACCCGGGAAGTGAACCCAGGTCTCCTAACTGTGAGGCAGCAGCGCTACCCACCGTGCTGCCCCCAAGGAATGTAATTCTGCTATCTGTTATATGACTTCCTACTTTACTTAAAAGTTATTCATTTTTTTTACCATCATTTTCCCTGCAATGTTGTTTTTGTCATTGGGCATTGCCATCTTGAGAACTTAGTTTGTGTTGTTGCTATGGAAATTTCCCATGATCCTTTGGAGTGTGTCTGATTGGTGACATCACTAGTATACAGATTGTTGTGAGATTTTCTTTACTATCTGAGTTTGGATAAAAAAAAATTAGGATTTGCCTTTGTTTTTGACTCCTCTTGTACTCTTTGACTTTCATTCTTGCAGTTAGCATTTTGGTTTTGACGATCATTTTTCTTTGATCCTCTGGCTTTGACCTTATTTTTTTTTATTTTCAGACTACGATTTTCTCCCAGTCCTATCATAAAATATTCCGACTGTTCCTCTAGTCAGTATACTGTAGTGTTAATCAAAAGACAGTGTAGCTTTCCCACGAGGCCTCTGGTTATCTGTGATGTTAGTGGGTTGGCGTCCTTTCAAAGTCTAGGAAGTAAGGCTTGGGATATACTTGATGCTACGTGATGCGTGCGCTTGAGGACGCAATTGACTATACTTGTGCTTGTACTTTAAGTAAATTCCATTTTCCATTTTCGCTGTGTTGTGAGTTAAGGGAAGAAAGATGTTAAAGATAAAAATTCTTTGCATTCTGATGCTATTGTGAAGGTTCAAAAAAAAAGACAGCAACAATGACACAGAAGATGGTATGTAAGAGCTTTAAATGTATTGCGTCATTACGATGGGGAATATGCGATGCCTGTATTGCCTATGTGAGAAATGGATGAAGAAAAGCACCTCAAATACATTCGCATGACGGCTTTTAAGTTTGATTTGCTTCACCACATCAAACCATTCACCAAACATCAAACCTCACAGATTGATCCTGTTGGAGCTAGATAGATAGATAGATACTTTATTAATCCCAAGGGGAAATTCACACAATCCAGCAGCAGTATACTGATACAAAAAAAAAAAAAAAGCAGACAATAACTTTGAGTAATGTTAGCATTTACTCCCCCGGGTGGAATTGAAAAGTCGCATAGTGTGGGGGGAGGAACGATCTCCTCAGTCTGTCAGTGGAGTAGGACAGTGACAGCAGTCTGTCACTGAAGCTGCTCCTCTGCCTGGAGATGACACTGTTCAGTGGATGCAGTGAATTCTCCATGATTGACAGGAGTTTGCTTAATGCCCGTCGCTCTGCCACAGATGTCAAACTGTCCAACTTTACTCCTACAATAGAGCCTGCCTTCTTAACAAGTTTGTCCAGACGTGAGGCGTCTTTCATCTTTATGCTGCCTCCCCAGCACACCACCGCGTAGAAGAGGGGACTCGCCACAACCATCTGGTAGAACATCTGCAGCATCTTATTGCAGATGTTGAAGGATGCCAACCTTCTCAGAAAGTATAGTCGGCTCTGACCTTTCTTACATAGAGCATCAGTATTGGCAGTCCAGTACAATTTGTCATCCAGCTGCACTCCCAGGTATTTATAGGTCTGTACCCTCAGCACACAGTCTCCTCTGATGATCACGGGGTCCATGAGGGGCCTGGGCCTCCTAAAATCCACCACCAGCTCCTTGGTTTTGCTGGTGTTAAGATGTAAGTGGTTTGAGTCGCACTATTTAACAAAGTCTTTGATTAGCTTCCTGTACTCCTCCTCCTGCCCACTCCTGATGCAGCCCACAATAGCAGTGTCGTCAGCGAACTTTTGCATGTGACAGGACTCCGAGTCATATTGGAAGTCTGATGTATATAGATTGAACAGTACCGGAGAAAGTACAGTCCCCTGTACAATGAGCTGCATTGTGGCTCGCCATCACATGTTGATAGTAAACAACGATGCTGCCGTCCCGTACTAAAACTTGAACACACAAGCCACCCATCTTTTTGCTGTTACTGGAACTCGCGCACTCGTTGTGTTAATTTCTAATGACATGCTCAGATGACGCATCAAAAGAATGCTGGGAACACATGGTAGCCATGATGCATGCGCAAAAGTGTTCTGAATGTGAAGTTTAAAACGGCCCAAAGAGTGGCAGAGAGTGGAAAAGCACATGGAGCAAGTAAGCCACGGGTCACAGGTCTACTTCTGGATCAGCGAATTCAGAGCAGATAGACATACGAGTCCCCTTGCATACACTACAACCCCCTTCTGTGATTCCCTGTGCTCCGTCAGATCAGCCACATGACAACAATATGTTGTGTTTGTCATTTGTCTCATTCTGTTGATGTACTTTACAGATCATCGGACAAGAATGAAACTGACTTATACAAATTAATTGAATTCCTTTTTTGTCTCATTCCCATTCCCCAGGAGTGGTTTCAATGTGTTTTCATTGAGACTATTCCCAGGCCATGAGATTAGAGCACACCTATCTGGAATTGTTTTTTGTGTGTGCTAAACGTTTACTTGGACGGGCAGGCTGTGATTCATCTAACAAAGACACAGAATTGCAGTGTAAGTGAAAGGCCTGGTATTTCCCACATTAACCCCTAATTCACCCTCCTTGTCAACAATAGAACAATCAGCATTGCCTTCATCACTTGTCACTCTTCATCAGGAGGGTTTGTTAAGCATGACATAATGTCCATGGTCGGACTGAAAGACCCTGCTTAAGTGAAATGAACTTCATGTTCAATGCTTGTGACCTCTGTACTGTAGTGTCAGCTTTGTGCTCCCGGCGTGTGGCTCCTTTTCTTGATTGGCGTCCTCCGTGATGGTTTCTATGGGCTTGAGTATGTTAACATTGCTAAGGTATGATCGGCCAGCGGGTTGCTTTCATCTGTGCAGCTCCATGTCTTCACTTCAGTTCCCACACACCAATTACTGCACATCACAAAGCTGTAACTTATGAAAGTAAAGTAATATTCTTCCCACTTGAGCTTCTTTTATTGTGCTGAATAACAGATCCTCTATTGAAATGAGCCATGCAGTTTTATAATGTTAAAGGAGCTCTGGCAATTCGAAACACCCTAGGCCTCCCAACATCCCTAGGTTTGACAAAATTTCACAAGTGTTCTGGCAGAACTTGCTGCCTGTAGCCATCTGCCTATGACAAGATATTAACAAAAATGCGTGGGAGACTCTGGGTCAAAAGTTTACGCCATCAAGGCACACAGTGTGGGGTTACTTGTAGAACATGACAGCTTCGTCTCAGTTGTCAAAGTCCACTGTAGGTGTGGAATGTGAACTCTTCACTGAAATGTGTCTGGCACACTCATCCTTCGGGTATGGCACTATTTAAGAATTGAATCCAATTCAGAACATAATATTTTACACCACTGGGTACATTTGTCTGTTTCCTGTGTTTTCTCCTTTGATACATGCATATATAATGCAAAGTTGACTGACTGACTGACTCACTTACTCACTCCATCTTCCCCACAACTCTGCTCTGGATAGGCGGGCTTAGAAAATGGATAGATGGACAGAATTTCACAGGTCATTATAGAAATTTTTATGAAAGCGGCACTAGAGCGAGCCTTCTTCCTGATTCCTACGTTGAGTGGAAAACTAGCCTTAGGTGGTCAAAAAAGCAGTTTGTTCAGGCCCTGACAAGGCGAGCTGGTATTATGTGTACTTTATTTTATGCTTATATCTCTGTGTGTGTCCATAAATTAAGGCAAGGGGGTCTTTTAAATAAATTTAATACAGGATGTTCCAAAAATGTATACACACTTTGAATGATTATAAATACAGTGTTCATTAAGATAACACTGCAGCTGGTGCCGTTTATTTGAACTTGCTGTAGGAATCCGTCATGCCATGCATTTAAGAGGAGTTTGGGAATGAGGACAAGCAGGATGGAGCCCCTCTCACTACCATCATGATGTGAGGGCCTATCTTGACAAAAATCTGGATTGGGCCAAGAGGTAACCCTCACGTTCAACAGACCTCATGACAATGGACTTATTCAACTTTAGATGTAGCTTAATAAACCTTTTATTTATAATCATTCAAAGTGTGTATACATTTTTGGGACACCCTGTGTTGGTGACTACACTGATATCCATTCTCTCCAGTGTATTGCCCCCCCACAGTGTAATATGGCTTCTTCACTTTTTCACTTCTTGTTCAGTCTGATCCTTTTTACATGTTCCCGTGCCACTGAGACCATCCCGGGTCATGATGCAAATGGAGGAGCGGGCACAGCAGGTGTCCACGGAACATCAACATAGTTAGAATTTTAGGGGTCAGCACCCTTTAGGCACAGCTGATTACTGCAGAATATTTGCTTTGAAGTCAGATTACTATAATCTGCTAAATTCCTGAAATACTTCTCCCTGAAATGACCATTTCTGAGCAAAGTCAAATGCTGTGTGCATTTCCGCATCATTTAATACATGTTTGGCCAAATGTACAAACTGTAACTTTTTCCTTTGATCTTGTGTGTTGACTACGGAGTCTCTCAGTCTGAACTAACTGAAAAAGTGGAAAGTGGAGGAATAAAGGAAAAGGGGGACCAAAAATCATTCATTCATTGTGTGCTCCAGAAAATGGACTGCTGTCTAATTCTTCTTTGAGTATAGAATTTGAAGAGAATTTTAGGGTGATTTTAGAAAGTCAGAACAGGTTCACCTGCATAACCTGTCCAAAACATGCCATTTCGATAAAAAAGAAACTGTAAAGACTATACAATCAGCATTTTTATATCATCCCTTGAATGTAAAGTCTGAAAATGTGGAGGACAGTTTTTTTTTAATTGAAGAATGAGATGGTGTCCGATGTTCACATGGGCCTTACTTCATCTTACTACAAGGTATGATTTCTGTTCATGTATTGCTCTGCAGTGATGAAGTAAACATTTATTAGGCTTTCTCCAAACCTGCTTATACCATTTTCGGGTCATTGTGGCAAGAACCTTGTCTTTGCGGTATGAGAGAAAAAAGTGGAGTACCTGCAGAAAATGAGGAGACATACCACAGTAGGATAGTGGAGGATCAGTAAATGTTCATAATGATTCTTATGCTCCTATTTGTGTACAAGTGACAAACAAACAGAGTTGCAATAAAAAGAGCCTAATTCTGATATGCTACACTAAAGAAGGGAGTCTTGAGACTGGATTTAAATTCTGAGAGCAGTGGAGCATCTCTTACAAAATCAAATAATTTTGGGGTAACTGTAGCTACAAGTTCAACCTCCCACTGTAGTTTAACTTAACCTTCAAACTCTTAGATGACCGATATCTTGATGTTACAGGGTGCACTTTCTTAAGTTCAGTATGTATTGAAAATGATGTGATCTTCTGGGTTACACAAAGCTGGAAACTGAGGATTTGCCTTCTAAAACTAGGCCTCATGGCTCTGGCGAGGCTCAGAATCAAACTGAATCTTACCCCAAAGTCAAGATGTAGGCTTTTCAATTTGCTAAGTCTAATGAGGGCATAAAGGCTTCTAAATCTTAAAAACTCAGAAAGGCAGAAGGCAACTGTGAAAAAATCCTAGCCTACAATAACAAAGTAATGTTCCTTTATAATTAAACAATCTAAAAAAAATGACCAAGAAGAAAAGCATGACTGAGACAAAAAGATTTTTCCTAAAAGAGAAACCCAAGCAACCAAAACCATCTCATAATCCAATAATTCTAAATCAAATAGCCATAGTCCATTAACCAAAGAAGTTATTTGAGAAGAAGTGAGCTCAGATAACCATGGCTTTTACTGGTACAAGAAAAGATGATCTTAAATTGTCATGCTGCAATATAATAATTCTTTATAGAAAGTGTAACAGCACACGTGTAATTGCAATCGTTAAACTGTAATAATAATAATAAAATCAATATGTTTTGCAATCATTAAGTGGTAATAATAATACAAATAATCTGTATCTTGTATAATACTCAGTGACCTTTTTATGATAGATAGATATATACATACATGCTTTAGTCTGAACACATACCAGAATGACTTAAAAGAAAGAAAAAGAACAAGAAAAGACTGCCGATTTGGCAGTCCCAGTCGCATTTTGCAGGCGTATTGCTGTTGGTATGAAGGAGCCCCAGTGGTGTTTCCTGACACACTTCTGCTGAATGATTTGTTGGCTGAAAGTCCTCAATTGTTAGTGGGTCAGAGAGAGGATGTGTAGCGTTGTTCATAAAGGCACTCAGTTTTGTTTTAACTCGCTTCTTTGCTGCGACCTCCAGGGGGTCCAGAGTGCATCCTATAATTGAGCCTTCCCTTTAAATTTGCTTGTTGATTCAATGGGCCTATTTTGAAGTGATGTTACCTGCCCAGCACACCAAAGTGCAGAAAATTGCATTGGCCATCACGGAGTTGTAGAAGAATTAGAATCAAAAGAATCAAAAAAGAATGCAATCGCCATAATAGGTATCCAAAACCAAACAGCAAGAATGGAAACTAACACTACAGTGGTACCCCATGGCTTTTGCAGGCAAGTCCTGATGGGGTCACACAACAACTACATCAGGAGGCCATGCCCCCTTAGACTCCATCATGATCAGGCTTTTGCTTTTGCTATAAATTCCCCTTGACTTCAAAAAAATAATTACACCTTGTTTTAGGGTGTTTTGGTGTCAAGTATTCTTTTGGTCACATCTAATTTTTGTGCTTGATAGACTTTTAATGATTTTGAAAATAAGCAATTGCGACAGTTCAGAGGTTTCTGTTGATGTTGTTGATGATTGCTAAAGCATTGCTAGGCTAGCTCAACCATATATATATATATGAAATGTTTTACTTTCAAACTGACATTTTCCTGTTTTCGTTTTAATTCATTAATGAGTTTCCTGCTAAGCTGTATACACTCACTGAGAATATTATTAGGGACACTATACTAGTACTGAGTAGGGCCTCCTTTGCTGTCAAAACAGACTCAGTTCTTGCATTCTACAAGATGTTGGAAACATTTCTTTGAAATTCTGATCCATGGTGACTATGCTTGCCTGTTCTACCACATCCCAGAGGTGTTCAATTGCATTCTGATCTGGTGACTGGTAAGGCCACTGAAGAACACTGAACTCAATGTCATGTTCTTGAAACCAGTTTGAGATTACATTTGTTTTTTGACGTGGTGCATTATCATGCTGGAAATAGCCATTAGAAGGTAAGTTGTGGTCATGAAGGGATGCCTATGGTCAGATACAATACACAGACCGTGACATTTAAGAAATGATCGATGGGTACTAATCAGCCCAAAGTGTGCCAAAAAACACCATTACATCATGACTAGCCAGCCAGGATTATTGACACAAAGCAGGCTGTGTGCATGGATTCATGCTGTTGGCACCAAATTCTGACCTTGCCATCTGGTGCCTCAGCTAAAATTGAGATTCATCAGACCAGGCTATATTTTCCACGTGTAGTCTTCAGCTGTTGAAGTCCATCCACCTCAAGGTTAGGCATGGTCTGAATTCTGAAATGCTTTTATGATCACCACAGTTGTACAGAGTGGTTATCTGAGTTACTGTAGGTAGCCTTTCTGTCAGCTTGAACCAGTCTGTTCATTCCCCTCTGACCCCTGTTATCAACAAGGCATTTCCATTTGCAGAACTGCCACTCACTGGATGTTTTTTGCATCATTTTGAGTAAACTCTAAATGTGTGTTAAAATCCCAGGAGGCCAGCAGTTACAGAAATACTCCAACCAGCCTGTCTGGCACCAACAATCAGGCCATGGTCGAAGTCACTTTTTTCCCTATTCTGGTGTTTGATTTGAACATTACCTGAAGCTCTGGTCCTGTGTCTGCAGGGACTTAAGCATTGCACTGCTGCCACTTGATTGGCTGATTAAATATGGGGTAAGCAGGTCACTGGTGTTCTTAATAATTTGCTCAGTGAATCTATATATAGAAACACAGTACAGCATAATGGAGGGGTAACTAACTTATTCATTTTTCTGTACAAACTAATGGTTAGACATTAATTGAGCACCAGTAATAAGGAAAAAAGAGACTACACAATTTATCGTTTTAAAGAGAAACTAACAGATTTAACTCATTATTAGAAACTTAACACAACTTTGGAAATTTTTAACTTCACTCACCTGTCCTTTATCTACGCACATTGAAAAGAAACAAAAAAAAAAAGAAAATCACTTAGTAATAGAGAACTAACTAACATTTCCATACAAACTACCTGATTGGCATAAGTCAAACATAGGAAGGTGAAGTATACAGTCAGTCATTGTCCAACCCGCTGTATCCTAACTACAGGGTCATGGGGGTCTGCTAGAGCCAATCCCAGCCAGCACAGGTTACAAGGCAGGAACAAACCCCTGGCAGGGCGCCAGCCCACCGCAGGGCACACACTCACACACCCACATACCAAACACACACTAGGGACAATTTAGGATCGCCAATGCACCTAACCTGCATGTCTTTGGACTGTGGGAGGAAAGCGGAGCCCCCGGAGGAAACCCACGCAGACACAGGGAGAACATGCAAACTCCACACAGAAAGGACCCAGGAAGCGAACCCAGATCTCCTTAACGCGAGGCAGCAGCGCTACCATTACCCTTATAAAAGGTAACAGGTTTCGTAAGCTTATCCAGCTCTTCTCTTGGAAGTCACAGTACCAGCCCAATACTCAAGCTCTTCATGCAGGCCCACCGGAGCTGTTTCAGCTGACCCGTAGGAATCAGAAGAAGCAGATGCGCCCACCAGCTCTGACAGGCTCTGCTTCTCCTTGTGACGTCAGTCAACAACAAGCCTACCATTTGATGATGTTCAGAACAGGTCGGGCGAGTATGGTCTACACTGGATCTCCTCCTTCATTTTATGGTTAACTTCACATTACATTGTGCAGCACCCATGGAAAACCAATATGAAACATGGTGACAAAGTGAAGTCATCTAAATAGTATTGGCAAAGAAATAAATCAAAGTCAGAAAATTTAATTCATAACTTCAATTAAAATGCAGTTGGTTATCCTTAAATCTTGTTTTTAATAAGGAGTTTTTATGAAATGTTTACATCTTCCCAATTCCCCAGCATATTGAAGTAAATTGTTCGGGTTCATTAATGCTGAGGAAATGAATAAGATGTATTTGTCTTTAATTGTTTAGCTGAAGATGTCTATAAATATTTATTCAATCATTAATTTCCCAAACATGTTCCTTCCAGTATAAGGTTGCTTAAATATAAAATGAGATGAACCTGACGGCTATCTCAGCAGCAGCGGACACAAGCAAGAAGCAGCCCAAGAGGACAGGCAGGTTATTGTAGGGCACATAAAAACAGCCTTGCTGGAGCTGTTTAGTTGCAGTTTATATGACATTATGGCACGAAGGTTCAAAATCAGATCCAGTATTCCAAATGAACTTGCACATGAATGTGTATTTGATGAGCGATATACAGTACTTCACAAGTGCACCCCTAGCCATTCCTATGATGGGACAGCACACCCGGTGGTGCCTTCCACTTAGCAAATTTGCATTTTGTTGCCTCAGCTTTATCATTTCTGTCATATGTGTCTATTGAGTGAGATAGAGATGGCAGCCATGCCAGCCTGTTGACTGTCACAATTGATAGGTCAACTAGTTATGCTCCTTCATACTGACCAGAACAACATTCTCATGACCTTAGAGCATCCAATTCCAATTATTGTCATTGATGAATTGACCTGCCTACATAAAATGGAAATACACCCAGGAGACATCAGTCACTTTGAATTCTGAGCATGAAGTGGATCTTATGTTCTTAACCTTAGTTAAGCAGTGTAGTAAGACCCTGGGCTTAATGTCACAAGGTCACCAGTTCAGACACTGCCCGACTATGTGACCCTCAACATGTCACTTAACATTCCTTTACAACATTTCTAAAAAAGAAAATTGTAAAATAATTACTTACAAAGCTATGAGAGGTGGTGATCACTACAGAAAGGTGCTATATAAATTGAAATTGCTGATTGTGTAGTTGAATGTAAGAAGTGTGACTTCTAGGAGACTACACATCCATCATCTGGTTAGCTAATCACTGAACTGCCCCAATTGTCCCATCCAGATACTTTTTTAAAGTTGTCCAGGTTTTAGTTTATAAGAGACTAACAGCTTGTTCAACTGACTGGCTGGAAAAGACAAAGTGAACTGGACCGCTTCTGGCGTTGTGGACTCAGTGTTGGAAAGCACTTGATTAACTCCGCCAGTCTCTGAGGGTTGCTGACCCAGATTATAAGATTAGAGGGATTTGGTGTAGGAGGGAGGACTATTACCTGGATTATAGGAGGAAAAAGCTGTAGCGCTTTATCAAAGACCAGCAGACATGCACAATTTAATGGGCCCGGGCAGGCAGTCTCTCTGTACAGTGGAGGGAGGGAGGGAGGGCCTGCTCAATGAGACAACTACAAAAGAAAATGTAGAAATCCAGGGGCAGCAAGAGCAGCAGCTCCTGGCAGTCTTCCATCTTCTGTTACATCCAAACACGTATACGGTCCAGTAAGGCTGCCATGTGGGCACTACTGTGGTGTGCCATGTCACAGTGCTGGGCTCCAATGTTTGGTTCTGGGTTGTGATGTTTTTTGTGTGGAGTTTCCTCCAGGGATTTCCTCATGGTGTTCAGTGAAACCCCAAACCACAGCAGGGTAGAGCATGTTGAGTGAGCAGGTCAAGTCATCATCATGTCATAAAATGGACTTTCAGAGGCACTTATTCCTCTTAGGGGAGCTGTGATGGTGTAATACAGGATCTTAACCCAAATGACGCAACAGATGTCCACAATTAATAGTGCTTTATTTTCTAAAACACCTATCATGGAAAACAAAACATCAGGTTAATTTACAGAAGTAAAATGGCCCAATGAGTACCCATAGAAATATGCAGAGTCCAGATGAGCTCAAGCTCACCTAGATGTGTTCATAACACATAATTCAAGTGGAGGCCCACCTCTTCTGTCTTTCTCTCAAACAATCAGTACATTGTCCTGGAGTGTCACCTCTTCCCTAGGCTTTGCTGACTCTTCTTTCTCCACATGACCTTACTCTCGTGTCATGCTGTCTGGCTGGGGCCTATCAACAACTTATTTGTGTTTGCCTTTGTAATTCCATGTCACTTTAATGCTTTAATATTTTTGGTGTTTGTCTTGAAATCAGTTGTATAAAATAAAAATTGATTAAATAGCAAGGATAATTTCTGCCAGTAAGTGGGTCCCATGGAGTCTTTCCTGGAGACTAAAGAAACATTATTTAATTGATCAAATTTGCGTTTTTGTGGTTATGGGAAACTTGAACAGGCAGTGGCAGTGTTATTATTTTCATGCTGGCCACAGGACAGCCACCCCATCCATGGCTGGTTTCTACCTTACCCACAATGCTGCCAGAATAGGTATCATCTTGTGACCCTGCACATTTGATGATGGACAAATGAACCCTTCCACAGATGCTTTAAGTATTTCTCTTTTTTCAGAGGTCACACTATAGGCAGCTGAGCAGATAGGGATGTGCATACCTCCTCAGCAAGGCTTCACATATGTTTGCTGATCTGTGAGTTGTTGTTTGCAGTGTTGTGCTTCAGTGCTTATAAATTTGACACTTTGCAATAAAGTGTCTGGCTTATGTTTAATTCACTGTAACTTGACCTCAGAGCCAGACCGACGAATCAGTGCGGTCTATTGTTAGTGGTCCCCTTAGGTTAGTCAACATCGATAATTGCTGTACCTTGTTACAGTCAGTCCATGTCTTTTAAGATTGCAGTGACCCATTTTTAAAGCCACAGTCAAGATTGCAGTGACCCATTTTTAAAGCCACATTCAAAATCAGTAAATTTCAGTCCTGCACAGTCCAATCTAGGGTTATGGGAGTAGTCCAAGTCCATCTTGGCAGAATATCATCACAATCAGTTCATTGCTAGAGCCCAATCTTGGGCCAGTTTGAGGTTTCCAAGTAGTGTAACACATGTCTTTAAGGATATGGGAAGAAAACTGGAGTACCCAGAGGAAAGGCCACACAGACACAGGAAGAACATGCAGATTTCACATTGGCAATGACTGGGCACAAGATCTGGAGCTCAGTAGGTAACCAATGGATTACTGTGCCTTCCCTCACTAAAATGGTAATAGGAAATGTGGAAATGACTTTGTATGTGGATGAAAACATCCATAAACTCACATGGTGTGTTGTGTGGTTTGATTTTAAGTTTGGGTCTTCAAAATGATTGTCAGATGGACTGGATCCAGCTGTGGGCTTTAAGACATTTGGGCTTTTTTTGTTGAGATATTGACATAAAACAAACAAAAAATCTGCTGACTGGATTGCTTGTATGTCAATGTCTGTTCAATCCCAGGTCTTGGATGTTGTCCCCATATCTGTGTAGGGTTTTCTTCAAGTACTCTGGTTTGCTCCCACAAAAATCTCTAAGTTAGGTTGAATAGTGACTCTAAATGACCCTCATGTTTGAGTGTGTGCATGACTGTACCCTGTCCAAGAGTGGTCCCTGCACTTAGCTCAAAAACTGCTGGCCCACTAAGACACACAGGTTCAGAAAACAGACAGAATGATGGTTCAGACATGCATAAGTTCACTCTGCCTCACCAGTGAAGGCTAATGAAGCCGCTGTCTATTTGTAGCCTTCACATTTATGAACTCTGAATTCTCACGTCGCATCTCAGAGAGTTAAGTGCACTCAGGGATGATTTGACGCTGCATGAGCCAATTTGTCTTCAACTAGGTGCTCGTTATTCCTACTAATTAGGTCTGCTGGACATTTAATGTTGCAAGGCAGCTTTCAGGAACTTTCTGTCGATTGGCTGCCCTCATGACTATTTCAAGCACCATTACTGGATTTCTCCTGGAGCTAAACAAAGCGGTTTCTCTGTCCCAGAGAGGTCAGCTATGTTGCCCATTAGTGCTATTGGGAGATAGGTGCCAAAGTCAAGAAATGAAGTGAGATGAGAGAATTTGTTTCAAATATGTAAATAAGTGATGCAGTTTATTTTAAGTTTGAATATTTGAAAGGATTCAAAATGTTTGTAATAATGTTTTGAAGCCACTTGTTATGCCAGCAGACAGACATCATTTCCCTGTTTTTTTCTAAAGCCTTCCCCTGTGTTCCCTTTGCCTGAGTCACATAGGCTTGGTCGGATGACCGTGCCCTTGAAAATATTTATTGTTTGTATTCACTTCTGTACATATATTCCCTGAGGTTAACTGTTTCTCTGCTTTGGTGCATCTGATAGTCCTTCTGATAGAAGTGTGCAATTGATTTTCTATCTTCTGACCAAAAACATGATGCTAAAACCACTTCCTCCTTCTTTATATTGTGAAGACAACTGGTTCAAATCCATTTCTCTTCTCTCTTTTGTTCCTACAGTTTGGATGGTGTGTCTTCCTTACCTGCCAAGATGAGCACCATCTCCCCTACAGATTATGACAGCCTGGAGATCCAGCAGCAATACAATGACATTAACAATCGCTGGGACCTGGCTGCTGAAAATGACTGGGACAATGAGAACAGCTCGGCCAGGCTCTTTGAAAGGTCCCGCATCAAGGCCCTAGCAGGTAAGCATGTGATCTGGTGATTAGATGGAAGAGTTCAAGTGGGATAAAAGAGAAGCCCACAAACAAAGTGCAAAGTACAAGGGGGTCCTGTGGTGTCTAGGACCCCCTAATTAACTCTTTGAGCTCCCTGAAAGTTTGAAAATCAAAATTTTAAAAACAAAGGTGTTATAAATCACTGAGTATCAGTTACTGTGGTTTTCAGGAAAGCATTGTAGTAGCTCCATAGGCTGGGCTTGTAAGTAGCTGTCTATGAGTTTGTGACAGGCTGGGTGGGGCTAAGTGCTGAGGGGGTGGGATTGAAAAACTGGGTGGAGACTTGCAGAAATGGAAGCCCAGTACTGCTATTAGTGCTTGCCTTGGTCTTAGTAATGCTGATGAGTGTGACAGTGGAGAACAGTAAGAGATGAAGATTGCTGATACTGTGATGCCCACCGTGTTACTGCTTTAGCCCTTACATGATGAGCTTCTACCTCCTGTGTGTTTAACTATCTAGACCTGCAACACTAGACTGTGTCATGGTGAAAAATTGCTTCACAGCACATAATAACCTTAATCCACATGATGAAATAGTAATTTTAGCATTGCACATACAGTGTATATACAATACAATACAATACAGTTTATTTTTGTATAGCCCAAAATCACACAGGAAGTGCTGCAATGGGCTTTAACAGGCCCTGCCTCTTGACAGCCCCCCAGCCTTGACTCTCTGAGAAGACAAGGAAAAACTCCCAAAAAACCTTGTAGGGAAAAATGGAAGAAACCTTGGGAAAGGCAGTTCAAAGACAGACCCCTTTCCAGGTAGGTTGGGCGTGCAGTGGGTGTCAAAAGAAGGGGGTCAATACAATACAATACACAGAACAGAACAAATCTTTAATACAGCATAATAATACAAATTTTAGAAGCACGGAGCAGAATTTAACTGTAGATGATATCACATAATAAGATTTGGATATTTTTAGAGTCCTGGAGACCTCATCCATCAAGCTGCCTCCCCATTTGGCCATTCCACGGCTGAAACGTTACTCGGCCAGCCAATCTGATGAAAGACCCCTTTTTCCCATGATTCCTGTGATCCTCCATCAGGGATGACTTTACCATAGGCAGGCAAACAACTTGGCAGGTGGGCCGTGGCACCAGTTGCCACATTTGAGTACCGAGAACAGAAACAGAATAGGTGAGGGTTAGTAACAAATTATAACAATCATGTTACTTATGTTTTAGTGCTAATGACTAACAACAGAGATGCAGTCTATACAGTTAATCAGCAGCTCTAGTCAGAATATGCTAAACTGAAGTAGTGAGTCTTCAGCCGAGATTTAAAGGCTGAGACCGAGGGGGCATCTCTTATAGAAGCAGGAAGACCATTCCACAATTTAGGGGCCCTGTAACTAAAGGCTCGACCTCCCACTGTTATTTTATTAATCCTTGGAATCATAAGCAGACCGGCATCTTGAGATCTTAATGTGCGCTCAGGTTTGTAAGTCATGATAAGTTCAGACAAGTAAGCCGGACCTTGGCCATTTAATGCTTTATATGTTAAAAGGAGAATTTTGAAATCTGCCCTAAACTTAACCGGGAGCCAGTGTAAGGATTTAAGAACTGGAGTTATGTGTTCGTATTTTCTTGTTCTTGTAATAATTCTTGCAGCCACATTTTGGATTAACCGCAGGCTGTATAAAGAACAGTTTGAACAGCCAGTGAACACCGCATTGCAGTAGTCAATCCTACTAGAGATAAATGCATGAATTAATTTCTCACAATCCTGTTTATTTAGAAAGCGCCTTAATTTCCTAACATTGTTAAGATGGAAGAAACATGTTTTGGACAACTTTGTAATATGGGCTTTAAATGACATGCTAGAATCAAAGATAACTCCTAGATTGTGGGCTGAGTCAGTAAAATTAATTGGAATTCCAACTGAGTTAAATGATGACAAAATATTGCTGTGATCACCGTCATTCCCTCCAACAATTAACATCTCTGTTTTATCTGTATTTAAAGACAAGTAGTTCTCATTCATCCAGTACTTTAATTCACTAACACAACTAATTAAAGACAACATCGGAGAAACTTCATTTGATTTAAATGAAAGGTATAACTGGGTGTCATCTGCATACGAGTGAAAATTAACATCATGTTTCCTAATGAGAGATCCCAGTGGCAGCATGTAAAGTGAAAACAGTAAAGGTCCCAGTACTGAGCCCTGCGGGACACCATATTGAACTTCTGTGTATAATGATGGAGTACTGTCAGCACATTTCTGTACATATTGGAATCGATTTGATAAATAAGAATTAAACCAAGCGAGCACGGGGCCTGTAAGCCCAACATCGTTTTCTAGCCTGTGCAGTAAAATAGAATGGTCAATGGTGTCAAATGCTGCACTTAAGTCTAACAACATAATTACAGTATATGTGTCCTGTAATATAACTGTACTGCATGGTGATACTCAGATGTTCAAGGTAACATGGCTATTGTGTGCAGATTTCAGATCCCAGTATGACGCAATTCATCTACTTATGATTTTAGATTTGAATACACAATGGGAGGTCTGAAACTTAAAGAACACCTATTAGAAGGACCTAGGAGTCATGGTGGACTCATCATTATCTATATCCAGACCATGTACAGAAGCATTCAAAAAAAACTTAATAGGTTATTATGTTATATACCCATCAACCACAACATTAAAACCACTTAGTGGTGAAATGAATAACATTATCTCGTTACAGTAGCATCTGTCAAATGTGGGATATATCACGCAACAACTGAATAGACAGTTCTGAAGATGATGTGTTGGATATGAGTGACTTTGATTTTGGCCATATTGTGATGGCTAGATAAATGGGTTGGAGCATCTCCAAAATGACAGGTCTTATGGGATAATCCTGATATGCAGTGGTTAGTTAATACCCAAAAGTGGTCCAAGGAAGGACAACTGGTGTACTAGTGACTGGGTCATGGGCACCCAAGGCTCATTGATTTGCAAGTGGAGAGAAAAGGCTACCCCTTAGAAGAGATATTGAACAGACAATGCATCACAGTTTGCTGTGTATGGGGCTGCATAATCATAGACCAGTCACAGTGCCCATGCTGACCCCTGTTCTGCTGGGAAACCTTAGATCCTGGCATTCATGTGGATATTACTTTGACATGTACCATGTACCACCTACCTAAAGATTGTTTTAGATCATGTACATCCCTTCATGGCAACAGTAATCCCTGATGACAGTGGCCTCTTTCAGCTGGATAATGTGCCCTGCCACACTGCAAAAATTGTTCAAGAATGGTTTAAGGAACATGACAGGAGTTCAGGGTATTGACACAGCCTTCAAATTCTCCAGATCTTGATCCGATCGACAATGTACAGAATGTACATCTGTGGGAGATGCTGGAGAATGAAGTTCCATCCATGGAGGCCCCACCTCGCAGCTTAAAGGACTTAAAGGATCTGCTGCTAAATGTCCTGGTACTAGGTACCACAGGACACCTTCCGAGGTCTTCTGCAGTACAGGTGGTTATTAGATTGGTGGTTTTAATGTGACATATCAGTGTATATCACGAGGTGTGGAGTACTAGTCAAGGGAAGTTATCCATCCATCCATCCATTATCCAACCCACTATATCCTAACTACAGGGTCACGGGGGGTCTGCTGGAGCCAATCCCAGCCAACACAGGGCGCAAGGCAGGAAACAAACCCTGGGCAGGGCGCGCGCACACACACACCCACACACCAAGCACACACTATGGACGATTTAGAATCGTCAATGCACTTAACCTTTGGAGTGTGGGAGGAAACCGGAGCACCTGGAGGAAACTCACGCAGACATGGGGAGAACATGCAAACTCCATGCAGAGAAGGAAGTGAACCCAGCTCAAGGGAAGTTATGCTTACGTTAAATAATGCACTAGTGAGGCCTCACCTGGAAGCCTGTGTTGAGGTTTGGCCTTCATATTACAAAAAAAGACATAGTAGCACTAGAGAAAGTCCAGAGAAGAGTGATTAGGCTGATTACAGGACTAAGAAGTATGAGCAAAATGGAGAAACTGAAGGACTCGAACCTTTCATTTTAAAGAAACAGAGATTAAGAGGGGACATGATTGAAATGTTTAAAATTAGGAAAGAAATGAGTGCAATGGATCTTATTTGTTACTTTAAAATAATTCTCCAACAAGAACACAAGGACTAAGTTGGAAATTTGTTAATGGCAGATGTTGCAGAAATGCTAGAAAGTTTTTCTTCACACAAAGAACCACATTCACATGGAATAAACTACCAAGTAGTATGGTGGAGAAAAGATCTTTAGGGACTGTCAAATCTCAATTTGATGGTTATTTTGGACAAGCTAGATAGATAAGATAGGCAAGCTTGTTGGGTTAAATTGCATGTTCTTGTTATTATTTTCTAATTTTCTAATAGGCTCATCCTAAGTGATGGAGTTCTTCACAGCTATTGTATATTCCGTACTACCAGAATAATATCCCAGTGTTAAGATGCCACTGTAGCGGTAATGGGACCATCTAATTACAATGGGGTATTTTGCACACAAGCCCACAAACATCTGCATTGTATGTTACTGCCTGAGTGGCCTTTTCAGTCATTCTTAAAGTCCAAGTCATAGTACTTATGTACTGACTTTGCTCTTTTTATTTACATATAAATTTGAATGTAATTTATGTGCTTATGCATTCCTCTGATGTAGGGGTATAGGCACAGAATGGTGGCAATGTGACATCACATCACACAAACACCAGTAAAGAAATATTTAAAACAATAAATAAATAAAATGAAAACAGAGGATTATCTAATTAATCCTGGTTGTTTCCTAACAATACACAAAATAATGCAAGATGCCACAGCTCAACAGATTTCCTTGATTTTGAGGAGTGCTTTACAATTGTGCATGCTGTTAATGGCACCATATAAATAGACGATTTATCCAGTCATGTTACCGTGGCCTTATAGCTCATGGGATGTGAGTTTGAAAGACCACCTGCTCACTATCAGTGCAGCATTTAAATGTTCTTCCTGTGTCTATGGTGGCTTTCTAAAGGCACTCATTTCCTCCCATGCCTCAAAGACATTCACATTAGGATCCTAGTGAGTGCTGGGGTGTTCTGTAGCATCCCTTCCAGGGATGAGAAAATACATAAATAGATATATTTCTATACTTTTTATGAATAACAATGCTCATATTTTCAGATTTTTAGCAAACGTCTCTAACCAGAGTGGCTTGTATGTTATTTTTATTTATATTTCTTTCTCATTGGTGGTAGAGAATGAATGGCTGACCAGTCTTTATTTGGTACAGATATTTTATTGCTCTTTCTAGAAAATGAGAAGACATTAACTTAGGACAACAGTAAAACTGTGAGAATGTTTTAGACGCTGCACATGTACAGTACAGGCCAAAAGTTTGGACACACCTCCTCATTCAATGTGTTTTCTTTATTTTCATGACTGAAGGCATCAAAACTATGAATGAACACATGTGGAGTTATGTACTTAACAAAAAAAGGTGAAATAACTGAAAACATGCTTTATATTCTAGTTTCTTCAAAATAGCCACCCTTTGCTCTGATTACTGCTTTGCACACTCTTGGCATTCTCTCGATGAGCTTCAACAGGTAGTCACCTGAAATGGTTTTCACTTCACAGGTGTGCCTTATCAGGGTTATTTAGTGGAATTTCTTGCTTTATCAATGGTGTTGAGACCAGCAGTTGTGAGAAGTCAGGTTAGTTGGACGATCATTTATTTTTCAACAGGACAATGACCCCAAACACACCTCCAGGCTGTGTAAGGGCTATTTGACCAAGAAGGAGAGTGATGGAGTGCTGTAAATGGTCATGAAAATAAAGAAAACACATTGAATGAGGAGGTGTGTCCAAACTTTTGGCCTGTACTGTTCCTGTGAAGAAGGCTTAGCAAAACAGCAATCAAGCAAAGATCTGGTACACATAAAGCAGCACATCTTATCTTGGCAGCATTTCCTTCTCCGACATCACATTTGTTACTTGGCTGAGCTACTAGCTAAGAACATTTCTACACAGGTAAACAAGTGTTTTGTCAAAAACATTTTCATAGGGTTTAATCTTCTTTCAAAATTCACATTATTTTTCTAACTCACTTTACAAGTTTGTTTATAAGACAGCTGAGATAGATCTTTTCATGCTGCCTTCTGAGCTTAAACAGTAAACTGAGGAAACTTGTTGAATGTCAGACATGACTGCTGGCCACTAGGTGGCTACATTGTAGCACCCATCACGTCAGTTTTTTTGAGCACTCGAGTTGAAGAATCGGTTTGCCTTGGCAGAGGCTCTCAGTTACTCAAAAACATTTATTCAGTATCTCTGTATGGTTCTGGTCTTTCACTAATGAATCCAGTGCCATGCTTGGTGACATTTTAAAAGGGACCGAAGGGACAAAAATACAGGTAGTAACACATGTAAGGCAAGCCTACCACAGACTTCATGTTCTGCTTCTTTCTTTAATTCCCAGGTAATGTCAAATATGAGCTGACAGATGCAACTGCCTGCCCAGGTTCTCTCCATGCTGTAAAATTTGTGACATTGTAGGAAGGCATGATAGGACTATTTTCAGCATTCTGTCTATAATGCTCTCTATACATGGGGGGCTTAAGAAGAGACACATGGGCTTTATGGCGCTTTTCCACTGCATAGTACGGCACAGCACGGTTCAGTACAGCTCACCTTGGTTCGGCTCAGTTTGGCTCGGTTTGCATTTTGACTGCAGTTTAGTACCGCTTTAGAGTGGGCGGGATTATTTATGTGTCGTTATAGTTGCGCCGCCTCTACTGCCGTGACATCATCGTAAACGCGCCACAAACAAACACACAACAATGGAGCATATCGACGGAATGGTGTTCTTCATTCTTGGCATGTGGATGTTTTTAACAGCAAGACGAAGGAGTTTGTTTCAAAAGAGGCTGATGGCAGCCAAAGAAAACACAGCTAAAAAAAACAAGAGAGTTTTGGAACTTTTACAACAACACGCAGACAACGACAACACTTTAGCTCGACGACGCGCAAGGGTAAGCATCTAAAAAAAGCACATCACTAGCTAACTTTTATCACTGTTGCAAAGCATAAAATGAACTTAACTGCCAGTGTAACATTAAAATGCTGTGCTAAAAATCTAGCGGGTCTGTTGTGTCTCGTGTCGCAAGTTCAGTGACGCAGTAATGACGATTTTCTCCAGCCAATCAGTGACCAGCAGAGTTTACACGTCACGTTTTGGTAACGGTTCGGCGCGCTTGGAACCTCGGCTGAGGTGGTACTAAAAAAAGGACCAGGTACCAGGTACTGTTCCCAGTGGAAAACCCCCCAAAAGTGAGCTGAACTGAACCGTGTTGTGCCGTACTATGCAGTGGAAAAGCGCCATTAGTTTATGACAGAGTGAAGCTGACTTGCTTTTATTTTTTTTTTTTGTTTTGGATGTTAAGTTCACAAAGTAGTCTTGTGTGAGCCTGAGAAACTTACTCCTCCTATTTATGCAAAATATAAGGAAATCGTTGCCCTCGAAGACTGTGTTGGAAAACGTTTGGGAAACACAGAAAGGCCATTTGTAACATTTTCTTTCTTTCTTTTCATTTCTGAATTTTTCTTGTCTTTTTTATACTTTCCATTATTATCATAGGCTACATAAGATGGTGCTGTACTACTCACAGCCTCTAACAGCATGTCTCTGCCATTTCCCCTATGGGGTTATTAAAATGATCTTTTACTTACTTTTATTGACCTTATACTGCTGCCAGAGGGATACAAACTGACATGACACACATGATTGATGATGGAGTGCCACCTGATGGTAAACAGCATTAAAGTTGGCCTGTAAGGATCAACACCTGCCTGCAAATACAAATCATCTTTTACAGTTTGTGGCTACTTCATACATAATGGCCAGGGTTGCATTTTGTGCCTGGAAGGTAGCAGATAACAGCATCTGGCAGGGTGAGACTAAGCAAATACCAAAGTGGATTTTAGATGGAGTGTGAGCTGTGGGGAAACAAACAAATATTATGTGGCAATTTGGTTTGAGTCCTATTTACACAAAGGAATGAAGCCTGGTTATTTGGATAGAATGCTACTTGCTAGATATGCTTGTAATTACAAGAAACGTCTGAAAGGTGGCAATAATGTGACTTGGCAACTGGAAAGAACGTATCCAATGCTGGAGTGGTTCTGAGATCAGTGGGGCTACTGCCTCACAAGCTGCAGGCCTGGTCATTGTCTCTGTGGAACTTGCAGTTGCTCCTTGTGTTTGTGTACTTTATTCTCCTCGGTATTTCAGTTTTCTTTCACATCCCAGAGGCATGCAGGTTAGGCTGTAACTGTAAACTGTAAAATGTGCGTAAATGCGAGTATGTGTCTGAGTGTCTAATGGGATGAACTGGTGCCCCATCCTGGTTCTGGTCGTGTGTCTGATGCCATTGGGTAAACTTCTGACAATATTCAGTGCTTGCTTTCATTTGCTGTCTGTTGTTGGTTTTGTAGTATTGTCACAAGCAAGTAAGAACATCATTGTGCCGAACCTGAATATAAACTTGGCTCCTACAACACTAAATTAGAGTAAGTAGACACCTAGAATGAATTGATGAATGAATGAATGCTCCAATGACCCTGAAGACAAGGAAATGCACGCATTTTATTAGATGATTCCTGTTCAAATCCCGTAAATGCCAAAAGGGACTCTGCTCTGTTGGGCCCTTAAGCAAGGCTCTTAACCTGCAATTGCTCCGTCCTGGGTATGACATTAATCTGCATCCGTCCCTGCATGTAGGCCCTCCAACCTGCAGGGAAAAACTTGGGGGTTGATGGCAGAATTGGCACTCCAGCCATCATAAAAAAAACCTCACACTGTTCCACTCCATCTGAACTAGTGTGGTGCTGAGGTGTCATCCGTTGCATGGCTGCACTCGGGTCCTAATCTGGATCCTGAGTTGGTTTGTCATGTGGTGGGTGCGGCAATGCGCTGTATCAGCATGTGCTCCTATCCTCTCTCTCTCTCTGTTCTCAGTTAAAAAGGCCATACAACTGTTCTCCTTGTCTAGAAAAGTGTCCTTAGTTTTCTCATGAGCTGAAATGGGTGGCACTGGGTGGCATTCATTTTGGCCTGATTTTAAATGTGCCACAATAGGAAAAACAGTTTGGATGCATTTGCTTAGGAACAACAACCTGTGCCCTTTATCCACGTTATCAATTATTTGTCGATATGTTTTTAATATCCATCCATTCATCTTCCAAACTCACTTTATCGTGAGTGGGGTCACTGAAGCCCATCCCAGCAAGTATGGGGCGCAATGCAGGAACAATCCTTGGACACACACCATACACACACACACACACACATGTTAGAGCAAAGGAGAGCATGCTTTGAGTAGTGAGAAAAGCACTATTTAAATGTAAAGAATTATTATTACTATTATATTATTATTTAACATTGCCAATCCATCTAACCTGTTAGTCTTTTGACTGTGGGAGGAAAGCCGAGCACCCAGAGGGAACCTACACACACACATATTAGAATTAAGTAGAAGTTCATTCTTCATGTGCATTTAACTTTTGGACTGTCTGATGGGCCAATGCATTCCAGCTTTAAGAAGTTAAGGTGGGAAGAAAATGCTTTGACAAAAAAAATCTTCTTTCGGCTGCTCCCGTTAGGGGTTGCCACAGCGGATCATCTTCTTCCATATCTTCCTGTCCTCTTCATCTTGCTCTGCTACACTGATCACCTGCATGTCCTCTCTCACCACATCCACAAACTTCCTCTTAGGCCTTCCTCATTTCCTCTTCCCTGGCAGCTCTATCTTTAACATCCTTTTCCCAATATACCCAGCATCTCTCCTCTGCAAATGTCCAAACCAACGCAATCTCTCCTCTTTGACTTTGTCTCCCAACCGTCCAACTTGAGCTGACCCTCTAATGTAATCATTTCTAATCCTATCCATCCTTGTCACACCCAATGAAAATCTTAGCTTTAACTCTGCCACCTCCAGCTCTGTCTCCTGCTTTCTGGTCAGTGCCATCGTCTCCAACCCATATGACATAGCTGGTCTCACTACCGTCCTGTAGACCTTCCCTTTCACTCTTGCTGATACCCGTCTGGCACAAATCACTCCTGACACTCTTCTCCACCCATTCCACCCTGCTTGCACTCTCCTTTTCAACTTTCTTCCACAATAAACATTACTCTGTACTGTTGATCCTAAGTATTTGACAAAAAAATAATATTGAGAAAAACTCTTCGGGGGAAAAAAACCTTTGAAAAACATTTCTCTGACCGTGACTTAGGTGGGACCAGGCATTGTGGAGCAGCAGCAGCACCACCACCAACCACTACCAGGGTGTCCAGAGAGTTTCAATCTGTTTTCATTTTATATAACACCTTGCAGCTTGGACACCATTCTATAGCGCAAATGCAGGATGATTAAGTTAACTTGGTGACACACAGGGTGACACAGCTATTAGACCTCCAAATATTTATGGTCTACATTTGAACTTTTTAGCGTCTTGGGTGTGCTGCTTGCTTATTTTTTAGGTGTTTTAGTACATTTGCCCAAAAAGAGCGGTAGAGCAGGGCTTTACCTACTAGAGTGGGCATGGAAAAAAACAGACTTCGGTTATAACCTGACATTAATGGAAGATTTTGTTCTCTGGGCCGCAATGTAGCGGTTCCTGATTGAAGATCTAAACCTCCAGACTTTGGAAAAGTTGCCAGACAAAATTTACTAGCTTTACTAGATAAATGCACAATTTATTTATTTATTTCTAAGCCCACTCACCCCATCTGCCGCTTTGCTGCTTCCAGTAAGGTCACAAGGTGAGCACGGAGTCACATGCAGGTGTTAAGATCACAAGTTTAATCAGCGTCTCTCTTCCATATAAAGTGGAAACAAAACATCAAAGTCAGCAGAGATTTCATCTGTCGTGCAAGCAGACTCCAGCCAGATGAACCTGCTTGGGAAGTTGACGGGCGATCCTCACCGCTCGCTGTGCATGACGGGAGAGGAATAAATCACCTTCACTCGCCCACTACAGAACCTGACATTCTTTAATGGTACGCCGCTAGTGCCAATCGACACGCGGAGACAGATCGAGTCTACTGCCCGAAACGCGACTCCGGACTTGGCTCTCTGATGGCCTTCCGTGTTGCCTGCGCGTTTTCTATCGCGATCTGTCTCGATGACGTTTATCCGAATTTCTTTTGTCATTTTTTTTTTTTTTTGGTCCTTCGCCTTGGGGTACTGAGCGTGGAAGGGAAATCACCAGAGTTAAACATTCAATTATGGCCGCTCTTATTATTAGTTTTGCACATTTTGCTTCATGGTAATTCGATGGTTCCTCCTGCAGCCCCACTGCCGCACTGTCTTTGGGTTGAACCCCATCCCTTTGCGTTTTTATTAAGCGATTCCATGGACGTGTGAGCGAGTGTTTAATATTAGACGAACGTTGGATTAAACCTGTCTCAAAGTGACATCTCGAACAATATGAAGTACTTCGAGTGCATGCAGTACCCCTGATATGCTATAGATGGCTCTGGCAGTCTTGTTGTCGTGTTGCTGTGAACTCCTTCCACATGCTGTCACTGACGGCTGGTTTTCATCTGGGTTACAGAGCAAAGCTGTCTCTGTTAAATTATATGTTATGGTGTTAAAGTAACCCTTGCAAATGTATATATGGATACAGTGTTTCCATTCACACACTTAAAAGTATATTCTGAAATTTTGTTGCGTGCTGTGGTGCAGGTTAGGTTATTGTCGACTCCAGATCAGCCCCTGAGTGTGGGTACTTGTGTCTTTCTTATTGTTGGCCATGCTAAGTTCTGAATTGATTAAGCAGGATTGTATGTATATTTATGTACTCTGTGTGTGTGTGTTTGTGTTTGTGTGTGTGTGTGTGTGTGTGTGCAAAGTTCTAGAAAGTCTTCTTGGAGCAGGTTTACCACCATTGCAGCTTTTAGACTTATCTTTGTAGTGCTAATGACAAAACACTGCTTTCTGTCTTCACCAGTTCTGCTGGATGGGGATTATTGGTTTATTACTGCAAAGTAAAGGGTGCAGAGAAGAGGCAAAACAACAGCAAAATCTCCAGACTGCCTTGTAATCTCAGTTCCAAGGACCCACTGTGGCTGCTGATTATCTTTCCAAATATTTTCTTAATTAGTATCTAACCTCTTCTTATTGTGTGTTGTTTTATTGTTACATTTCTTCCTTTTTTCTGTGGCTTGAATTTGTTTTATTTTCTGAGAAAACTGATTAAATATAAAATTACGCAGAAGTAGCCCAAGACTGTAGCTGGGAACAGGAGTGGCCTGATCTGTCCAACCCAGCAAGTTTCCACAACAACTTTTACCAGGGCAGGAGAATAGATGGATGGATAAACGGACAGACAGACAGATCTTTATTTATCCCCAGGGGGAAATTTGGTATTTTATAGAAGCTTTTTAAGAAAATAAATACATAAGTAGGTAAATACTGTAAGTGAATAAGTAAATAATTATATACACACACTGTTGTCTGAGCACATACCAGAATAACTATAAAGCACAAAAATTGAAAATAAAGAAAACTTCTGACTTAGCAGTTACAGTCCCCGTGAGGCATTATGCAGGCATCTTGCTGCTGGTATAAAGGTGCCCCCGTAGCATCTCTTGACACACGTCTGCTGAATAATCCATTGGCTGAAAATCCTCAGTGTTAGTGTGTCAGACAGAGGATGTGCAGCATTGTTCTTAACGGCACTCAGTTTTGTTTAACTTCTCTCCATTGTTCCTACATCCAGGGCCTCCAGAGGGTATCATATAACTGAGCTTACACTTTTAATTAGCCTGTTAATTCTGTGGGCCTCCCTTAAAGTGATGTTACCAGTCCAGCACACTACAGCATACAAAATCACACTGGCCATCTCAGAGTAAGAAGATGTGAAAGATGTCACTTCTCACATTAAAGGAACTCAGTTTCCTAAGGGAAAAGAGCCTGCACTGCCCTTTCTTATGTAGTCCCTCTGTGTTCCGAAACCAGTCCAACACGTCATTAATGTGGACCCACAAGTACTTGTAGAAGTAGGCCACCTTTACATCCACTTGTTGAATTATGACCAGCCATAGAGGCTCTTTGGTGCAGAAAAAGTCAATAACCAGTCCCTTGGTGTTGCTGATGTTAAGACGTAGACAATTCTCTTTGCACCAAAAAATAAAGTTGTCCACCTGACTCCTCTGTCTCATTCCCTTTATAAATCAACCCATAAGTGAAGAATCATCTGAGAATTTTAGCAAGTGATGAATAGGGGAATGAGTGATTGCAGTTAAGAGTCATATTTAAGAGCATTCATTTAAATGTCAAATGTCACAAACACCTGAAGCTTTGCTTTTTCCAAATCTCTTCCTTTTTTATATTTGTCCCAGGTTTAAGGGGACCTTTGTGACTTCAAATGTTTCAGTTGCGAAATCCTGTGTAATGGCCCTTGTTTTGTTGATTTGAAGGTGCCTCATATGATTTATGATGTTGTTATGACACTTGTAACATGAAATGGGGTTCCATTTGTACCATTCAAATACACATCATAGCTTTCTCTTCATTCATCACATTTAAGTTGCTATACTAATTCACTTTAATTAAAGGATAAATGACTGTGTATCTGTGTGTCAGTCCAGTTGCTGTGTACTGTTATTCCAACAGATAGTGCATCACAAACATTTGTAGTGTACAGTAATCTATTATATTCCTACAGTGCTTGCATGACAAAGTACATTCCAGCAGATGGTGCACAACAAATGTTAACACTGAGGCCTGTGTTGATTACGTAGCTTTCACCTGTCTTAGCACAGGTAGTGAATATTAGTTTGGCTTCAAAAACCCAAATGAAGTGTAAGCGGATTTATTTACAGCAGGGAAGTATGCCATTTTTCAGCCCTGCTAACTTTGCATCTCAATGATAATTCTCATTACATGTTGTATCATTAGAGACTTGTCCAGCACTTCAGTTATGGCGTGAATGTCTGGGCAGTGTGAAAATTGCCTGTCTTAGTGGAGCCTGGGATAGACACCTGCTCTCCATGACACTGTACTTTGGTAAGCCATTGAGACAGACATATAACAAGCTGGACATACAGCTGTAGCCTTGACCATTACAATTGGAAGATAGATTGGTATTCGTCTGTTCTAGTATCTAGTAACTTAAACACATCAGTAAAAATTGTTACAAATTATTAAACAAGGCAAGGATAACAAAACATAAATAAATAAATAGTAAAAAGTACAAATGGTCAATTGTTAAGTGTCAGAAGGTAGAGTGGTGACCAGCACATGAATCACTCATGTTGACAACAGAGTAATAAAATCTCCCAGCAGTAGAAACAAATGATCTTCTAAAGCATTCTGTTCTATAGCACAGTGAGAGAAGACGAATGTTACGTTTTCTTCTCTCATCTGCCAAAATGTTGTGGAGAGGGTGACTGCTATTGTCAAGGATGGCCTGTACCTTCTTCCCCATACACCTTTCCACCACCATTGCCATAGAGTCCACAGTTCGACCCAGCACCGAGCCAGCCTTCTTCACCAGCTGGTCCAGCCTCTTCATGTTCTTATCTGTCATACTGCCTCCCCAACATACAGCAGCAAAGAAGAGGACACTGGTGGCAACAACTATGTGACAGAACAAAGACAACATTTCACAACATATGCTGAGTCTTCTGAGGAAAAACAGGCTGCACCTTCCTGTCGAGGACTTATGTGTTCACAGAGCAGTCCAGTCTGTCGTCAAGGTGGACACCTAGATATTTGTAAGTCTGCACCACCTCAATGTCCTCCCTTCAGAAATTGACAGGCTGAAGGGGAGCTTAGACCAGTGGAAATCCACAGTCATCTCCTTGGTCATCATTGTGTTCAGAACCATGCAGTTCTTATTGCTCCAGTCACTGACAGCTCCAATCAGATCCCTATATTCCCCTTCCTTATACACGTCACAATAGCTATATCATTGGAGTATTTCTGAATGTGGAAAAAGTCAGAGTTATATTTAAAGTCTGCTGTATATAATGTGAACAAGAATGGTGCCAGTTCAGTCCTTGTGGGGCCTCAGCGTTGCTCACTACTGTCCCAGAGGCCTTAGTTTCACAAACTGCAGTCATCCAATCAGCGGTACAGTAGTTATGAATCCAAGAGGTGAAGATGGAATCCACGCCTATCCTCTCCAGTTTAACTTTAACAATGGAGGGCTGGATGTTGAACTTTAAACACTTGAAACTTGAAACGATTACAGCTCACAGCTGATTGGTGACATCATCATGCTCTCAAAATAAACAAATCATATATTTTTATTTTATAATTAATTGCATAATAGTATTAAACTGTGTGAACCCCGCCCGGACACAGACAGGCGGACATGTTGTTAAAACACCACCACACGTTTATTTACAATATTTACAAATAATATATGGGTCACCCAGACCCCAACAATGGTCACACAGACCCCAGTCTATTGGTCACTCAGACCCTGTCACGTGCACACAACACCCCAATCACAGTCCTGGCCTCACAATGCCTTGTCTTCGGGCCGCCTCCACACTCCTCTCGTGCCTCGTCCTTCTTCCACCCGACTCCAGCCTCGAATGAATGGAGACGGCCCCTTTTATAGGGTTCCCGGATGAGCACCAGGTGTTCCCGGCAATCCTCCTCTGGCCACGCCCCAGTGTGGCGGAAGTGCCGGCTGTCCTCCCGGCTGCTCTCCGGGCGCCGTCATAAGTCTTCCCCCCAGCACTTCCTGGTGTGGCGGAAGTGCTGGGGTAACAGGTCCCCAAGGCATTGGGGCGCCTCCTGGCGGTGACCACGGGCCCCTACAGGGTGGAGCTTCCATGCCCTGTACCCGTGGCCCCCAAAGCAACCCGGAAGGCAACCCCCACGTGATCCAGGGTGGGCCCAGACCCACATCCGGTCCCTCAAGGCGTCCCGGCCGGGTCATGGCCCCTGGCATCCCTGACAACTGGTAATGACAAAAGCTTTTTTGCCTTGAAGGATCCGTAAAATTGTTTATTAAGTTAAACCAGGTTGTTTTTATGTTATTGATGCCAGTTTCACAATCTTGCACTAAAGATCATTAATTTAACAATCAACAATAATGCTAATTATTCGTATTTATTATTTTAATAAACTATTCTATTTACATAGTGCAAGTGTTTACCCAAGAGAACTCTGCAAAAAAGCATTTGAGTGTTACTTTAAAACATACAATGCAGAACAAAGCTGCTGTATACTGCGGTGTTTTTGCTTTCTCTCGGTACAAAACCCTTGGATATTCATGTCTGCTTCATTCCGTTTCTTTCCCCACTCCAAAGACATGCTGTCAAATTGACCGACTTAACTGCTGCTATGTGCACAAGTGTAACCTGTGAACGACCCACTCAGCCTTGTGCCTGTTGCAACCGGAATAGGCTGTGGTTGCCCACAACCTTCACAAAAACAATGTGAGTGCATAAAATGAGTTTGTGGTTTGCTTACACATTTCAGAATTTTGGACATTTTTTTTCTCCTATGTACTGTATATATTTTAATTGCAATTTGAATGAATAGATAAAACATGTCAAGATGATCGACGATCAGTCTGTATGTAAATACAGATAAATATGATTCTGTAAGCAGTCCGCTCAAAACACTTTCAGTGCCAGCAAGTTAACTTTTTAAGATAACAAGAGCCATCTGTTTTTTGTTTTTAATCTGCTGATCAATTTCAGGGCAGCGTTGAATGCAAGGTGGGAACCAACCCTGATAAACAAGCTCATCCAAGGCTGGGCACAGTCACACAAGGCCAGTTTCGAATCACCTATTAACTTAATGTGCCCGTCTTTGGTATGTGCCAGGAAAGCCGAAGCACCAGTGGGAGGCCCATGATGACATGGCGAGAACATGCAAGCTCCACCCTAGCAGCGCCCAGGGTGGAAGTTTACAGAGGATTCTGAAATGGTGAGGCAACTGTGTTAACCTTGGTGTCACTGTAACAACAAGATGACAAAATGAACTACAAAGTCATTCAGTTACAATTCAGTTTAAATATTCAGACACTGTAAAGAGTTTCCACAACGCTATAAACTGTTAGAGTCAGCTTCAGATCAACAATTACAGAAGAGTCAGAAAAAGACAATTAAAATGGCATTTGCAGCTAATCTTAAGATCAAGACTTGAAAGCAGGGATTATTGTGTGACATATGAATGTTAATGTGGATGGCTCTATTGAAAAAGTCCCACCATACTAATGTGAGCGTGCGCCAGTTGTTTTGAAATAGCGTCTGAAAATCTCAGGAATCTGGCGGGTGGATGTGGGACAAGTCATGATGACAGGTAGGCTGAGGTATTGGAATCTTCAGGTTTTTAAGTTACTAGAGTAGCACATTTTGAAGATGAATGTGTCAGACAGGAAGCCAGTGGACTATCTGGATCAGTTGAGGGGTGGGCAGGTTTTTGAACCCTGTTGCCGTCTGCTGATAAGACTGTTAAAAGAAGGACAGCAGCAATTGAGAGACATGACAGGCCACTTGTGTAACAGAGGGGAGGCAAAGAGAACAAAAAGGTGTCATGTAACTGAGCAGGAGTGGGAGCAGTTAATAAAGCTAGACACACAATTGTAATGAATTTAAGTAAAGGCACTATATGTTACAGATGACTTCCTACACCACCATCAAGTTGAAGTTTACTGGGCTAATGTTCTCCAACTACCAAATGGTTTAAACTCATGTCTGTCATTCAAATATTACTTTTATAGTCCACCATTTTGACGTGTACCCCATAACCTCCTTCCACTGCCTGCTATCATACTTTTGTTTCACATAAGCAAGTGAGAAGAAACTGACAAATAAATTTAACACTCATGGCCGTCAAATTGTGAAACTCAACAGTGAGGTTCCCACCAACATCATTAAAATAAAAACAAACACTTGTACCCCACCCATCCTCTTTTCATGGCTGGTTAACCAAAGCGGAAGATGAAACATCACATGACACAACTTACCTGCATGGAAAGCTGGCCTCTGAGTGTGCAGATATTTCTAACCAGTGTTAGGCCTGGAACCTTACTTAGAGGTTAAATGGCTGCGGGGAAGCTACTGAGAGTGCACCGCATGTCTGTACTCGATTAGGCAGGTCGAATCTCTAGATGGTGCAGGTTGAAACTTGATGGCAGAGGCTCTTTGTTGCTTAGCCCAGAGAGAGACACAGAAAGAACAATGCCAGCTATCTGAGACCTTGATTCCTTTTGTTTATGGCATTCTCCGCTCTGCCATTGTGAAATAATTGTCCACAGACATCATCTGACCAGAAAGTAAAGTTACGCAAAAACATCAGGAGGTGATGTGGTTCAATTTGCTTACAAATACACACATGGTGTTCGGTGTTACAAGTCTCTACACCACTTCATGGAAGGTTTTAAGGTTTAATCTTGGCACTTCTGTAAGAAACTTTCTTAGTTAGAAGCTGATGCACATTTTAGCAGAGGGAGGGTACAGTGACCAGAAGCCCTGGAGTTTCTAACTACACAAAGCTTCATTTTGATTTTTCTTCTGAGACGGTAAAGGTTGCCAGAGCCCAGCCCTTGAAGAGGCCACTATGGCCTTATGTTATGGAGGCATTTGTCCCTAAAGTACAGTCCCTGTGCCTTGACAGGTGACACGAGGCCCTGCATTTCTGAAGAATGTGGCAGGTATTTGTGCAATGCTAGTCACGTGTCTGGCATTAGCACTTAGTGCCTGCATCTTAGCGTTCCCTGTAATTTACTCGCTTCACATCACGTGAGAGGAGCAGTTCACCACTTGTAGTCGATCGTAAGCAACAAGATAATCCCGGATATTTGGCAATGCAATGACCCTTTGAACATTTTTTGAACATTCTTTCTTTGTGAATAGACAAGGATTTCCAGCTTGATGTGGTTGTGTTAAATAGCTAAACTGAGGAATGCCTCACCATCAATGAAAAGCTACCTTGGGTAGACTAACTCTTGTGTTCATGTAGAGCTGATGATGTGGTGCCTGTGTATCTCAAAAAGTGACCATAGTGCTGCTGCCAGGAAAACCTAAGATAACTTGGCTCAGGGACAACAGCAAGTGGCAGTCGTTTCTCTGGCCGTAAAGTGCCTTGAATAGCTGGTAATGACTCACATCGATAGGACGGGGCACTTCGGGGGTCCCTCAGCCCACTCTAGTTTGTATTCTGTATCACATCATACAAGTACATGACAAGTGGTGTGCAAACACCTACATTTGTTATATAAATTTTGGTTTCATATTATTTTTTGCCTTCTGTGTTAGTGTGTTAGTAGAAAAGAGCAAATTTCTAATTTCCAAGCATTCATTTTACAGAAAAAGAAGTGTTGCAGGTAAATGTCTGTATTTCATTAAGAAACGTAAACCTAAAGTAACAGATCACTTTTCAGATAAAAACTTGATGACCTGGAAGATCTACACACTGATACATGATTAAACAAAGGCAACCAACAGATGCTAATGATCAATGGCATGGTGAGTTGATTGATCCAAACTGAAACTCAAATGGTTGAAGAAGGTGGTTCCCATTTCTGAGCAAATGACAACTAAACTGAAAGGTGGGGGTGTGTCTGTTTAAGTTTTAAATCACAAATTCTTACTTCACGGCAAGACTGAGCATAGCAGCAACACACAACACGGTGGCCATCCTGCATCAGCTAGGTCTCTCCCAAGCAGACACGAGTCTCAAAAATGTGCTGTCCAAACTCTTCTGAAGGAGGTCAAGGAAACTGGCAAGGTCATGGACTAAACGTACAGTAGTCAGCTACAGAAGCTGAGTGCAGCAGATGAAAGATACCTCAAACTGAAGTCCCTTTGAAACTGGAAGCACCTTAACAAGGACGGAAACTACTGAAACCTGAATACACCCCACTACAGTCTGGAGAAGCCCTGCCAGAAGACACCTGCCCTGCTTATAGACACCTTCCATATTTTCACCAAATCTTCAACTTTTTTCTCCATGTGCAAAACTGGATTTGAAAGCTTCATATTGACCCCCATATAGTTTATCGTCTCCATAATCAATTATTTTTGCAGACACAAGGCCTCCACTGTTTCTCCCGATCACCCCTGTACATACCTGGCCTCCCATTAGCTAAACTGGCTAACAACAGCACCATAACTTTTTATTAACTTTGTCACATTCCCAAAAGACACTGTTCCTCTTTTATTTTCACCTGGACCCTTTTTTCTGAGAATTATACCTGTCCAAGAGCGGGGCAAGGTACAAGGTCTTCCTTCCTTTCTACCCCAAAAACCCAGAATAACCTGTTTTAGGGAGTTTTACACTTTGCAATTGTAAAACCACATGGCAAATGCATATTTTGTCAATTTTATGATACCGAAAGCAAAACAAAACTCGGTTGTTACGCTCCTCACTAATCAGGTGCAAGGAAGATGAGTATCTACAGTATTAGTCTTTTAGCTAAATACACATATGAGGGATATTCTCAGCAAAGAAGCTTTTATTTTGGTGTGGTGTTTCTTAAGAGCGTCATTGGTTCAAATATTTAATTTTTCCATCTGAAATGGTTTTGAATTGATAGATAGATAGATACTTTATTAATCCCAAGGGGAAATTCAAATTTATAATATGACAAACATATGGACTGTGCTCTGATATCGGCAAGCACAAGGTCAGGCATCACAGGGCCAGAGTAAACACTGTTGACTCTTTTAATGTTTTTAGAAGAATAGCTTAATGGTTTAGAATTTTTTTTTTTTTGAAAAAAAAAAAAGTTGACGATTTATGGTGTTATTTTCCCCTGAGAATGTTTTACCACATAAATATTTTTATGTTTTGTGCACTTTTGGTTTTTGTGTTCCTGTATGTTGTTTTTTTCCAAGTCTATGTCATCGTTCCATTTATCAGCTCTGAGCTTTTCGTTTTGCTCTGTAGGAGCTAGTTAATCGTAGGCAGGCATTCTCATCTTTCCATGTTAATCCAACCCTGTTATGATTTAGGTTTTTTTTTCACATGCTGAGTCTATTTGGTGCATATATTTTGA
This sequence comes from Polypterus bichir lapradei, assembly GCA_026402145.1. Taxonomy (NCBI): domain Eukaryota; kingdom Metazoa; phylum Chordata; class Cladistia; order Polypteriformes; family Polypteridae; genus Polypterus; species Polypterus bichir. The sequence continues at coordinate 35,497,068 of JANRMT010062796.1, read as the reverse complement.
ATTTTAATTTAATCTTAAGGTTATGGTCATCTTTAATTATTATATTATTAGCATTTTATGTGCAGTACCATTTTGTGTGTTTTCTCTATTGATGTGATGATGTTATTTAAAGTTACTTGGGCCTTTGCTACCATGAAACTGGAAGTCATGGACCACCTCCTATGTAACATGGCAGCATTCTATCAGTAATGTTCAGATTGAAAAATGTAAAAATATACTTTGGGGTTTAAAAAGCCCAAATCATAGCAGTCCCATAGCTCTTTCTGTACTCTTTTTCAAGGCTAGTGGTAGGGCCATACAGGGTTTGTTTTTTAAAACCATGTACTCTCCTCTGAATTCTGTTTCTCTGTTGCTCCTGAAAATGTAATGACATGCTTAAACAAATTAATTTTTTAAGCTCTTGCAGGTCATGCCAAATATTTAAATTGGGCTGATTTTTTGGTTAAAAAATACATGATTGGAATTGACCATTAAAGTATCAATTGTTGTATCTCTTGCTGACTGCTTGGCCTTTGCCTTGGTCTATTATATGAATGTCAGATCCAATGAATGTATACCGTAGATTTGTCCATAAACATTAGGATTTTTAAACTACTTGTCTGCAGAAAATTGCTTACAGTTATTATTCTGAATATGCATATGCATCCAAAATGTGCAGATGTTCGTGTTGTTCTTTTTTCTACTCTGGACTACTGGAGCTTTCTGCTGGCAGGAGTACTGGCATGTGTCACCAAGCTGCTGCGGATGATTCCAAATGCAGCAGAACGTCTAACAAGGTGGGCGCGTGCCATTCCTCTCTTTAAATCGCTACACAAGCTTCCTGTAGCAGCACACATTAAGTTGAAATCTTTGATGTTTGCCTACAGAGTAGGCAATGGGTCATCTCCTACAGCAGGGTTCCTCAATCACAGTCCTGGAAGGCCTCAGTGGCTGCAGGTTTTTGTTTTAACCCGGTTGCTTAATTAGGAAGCAATTCTTGCCAATAATTTAATTTCATGGCTTGTTAGTGCTTTAACTCTGCTATGTCAGGTCATTCGCATATCCTAGATTTTCCTCCCCTTTCTAAGGATATCACCCAATTGATTTGAAGGCTAAAACAGAGGAGTAATTCTCAGTCCTTCACATTTTTCTCTTCACTTTCCTTCCAAGTATTTAATTAAACCCAGTAGTGCACGCAAAATACACACAAGTGAAAAATGGTAATAAGCTAAATGGAGAAATACTGGTTTCTTTTGTCATTTGCATGTTATTGCTAATTAGGAGCAATTAAAAACCAAGAATCCAGCTGTTTAAGACTAAAATAATCAATAAGGGTTCAAAAATCTTAAGGAGCAAGACAACTAAAGTGAAGCAGAAGTGTTACTTGAGCAATAAGTGCTTCCTATTAAGCAACTGGGTTGGAGCAAAAGCCTGCAGAATCTGCGGCCCTCCAGGACCGTGACTGAGGACCCCTGACCTACAGTATACTGTAAAGACAGTATGAAGACATTTGTGAGATCCTGTGCTACTTCTTGAACACTCAGGTCTGCTGACGAACAGTGATACCTCCTCTGTATGGTATCACATCTTAGTCCAGACTTTTCATGTGTAGCCCCTGGTTGGTGGAATGAGCTGTCCACCTGCATTTAAAATTTTGATTCCCTCAATATGCTCAAGAACCATTTGAAGATTCATTGTCTGAGGAATTTCTTTCTAACTGATATGTTAAATTGTGTCATCTCTGAATTGTAACTCACTTGTATTTTGTTCTGAGCTCTTCACTTGTGAATTTTGTAAACTCGTAACACTTGTTCCCAAACAGTCCCCCATACTGGTGTTAACCGAATTATGTTGACTCCTTTTATAAGTCACCTTGGACAGAAGCGTCTGTAAGCAAATAAATGTAAATGTCCTGTTTTGGTTGCGATGTATTCTTCAGTTTTTTTTTCTTGGGGACTGACACTGCTGTAAATTGGACGTGTGATTTCTGTGTATATGTTGACTTCTTTGGATTATTTTATCCTTGACAGTAGAAGAGAGCCTTTTATTCAGTTTTCCCTCTGTTTATAGTGTAGAACTTGAATCCCGGACACAGACAGACACGGACTCAGAATGTCCAAAAGCACACACGTTTATTTCTTCTTAATTTCTGCACACAGCACAGTGCACCAAACTCAGTTCCTTTTCTTCTGCTGCCTCTACTCCTTTCCTCCTAAGCTTCGTCCACCTTCCACCCGACTCTGGCCTCCTTTATACTGCACCCGGAAGTGCTCCAGGTGTCTCCCGATTGACATCCGGCAGCGCTTCCGGGTGTGGCAGAAGTGCTGCATAGGAACTGAGCTCCTCTTCTGGCAACACTTCTGGGTGTGGTGGAAGTGCTGCATGCCCAGACTCTGGAGCTGTCCAGGCAACCCCTGATGGCCCCGATGTAAACCAAAGGGGCTGCCCTCTCGTGTCCCTGTGGGAGGTACTGCTGGTAGTATGTCTGTTCCCCCGGTCTTCTCTTCAAAAGGGCGTCCCGTCCGGGCAAGATCCCTGGCCGTCTATCACAATAGTTAAAATTATACTTCTTCCTAGCAATTTGTGCTTTCCAATGTTGTAACTCCCAGCATTATGTGATGCTTCATAACAGAGAAGTCATCATTTTGTTATTTGCAAGAGCATGGTCTTCTCGAAGGTAGATTTTTTTGAGACCAGCTTTGCACTGCTAATTTAAAGTAAATAACTTACCCAGTAAGAAGGTCGGTGGCTTGAATAATATTGAATAATATTGTTGGCTCTGTTGATGTTCTTATGCTCTGTGACAGATTTGACTTAAAGCCATTATTGTGATTAAGCTAACATGACTGCTTTCAAGTTTTGTATCCTTGCTGATTAAAGTGACACCCCCAGCTTGACCTAGATGGATTCTTATTTAATACTGAAATGTTTCTGTAATGACAGCCAAAGCACAAAATAAAGTAAACTTGTATTTTCAGAAAAAGAAAGTAATTCAACTTCGATATACATAATTATAATTGTGATGAAACCTTTAGGAAAGCATTTTTCCGCTTTGTCAGGGGTTTTCCGTTACAACATGTACTGTACCTGCAGCCTTATTTGCGTTTGTTTCTCCGCAACCCAATAATGCAAAGAAAATGTTTCTAGTTGTAGGGTTAAAAATGTTTGCAGATGTCTATTTGTGCTTACATATTTTCTTCCTTCCAACCCCCCCCCCCCCCATATTTATAATTCACCAAACCTGTATGGCCGGTTTTAATTTCCATGACAACATGCCACTTCTCCGAGGCAGCGCTGGAACACCTGGAGTGCTTTAGAGGGTATGTGTTGCAAAACAGGGAGGCCCATCTAGAGACAAAGTGCCGGTAACAGAAGTAGATACTTTACCATACATGTTGTGCTCGCTGGGTTCACCATCTGCAGTGGACTTGTTGTCTGTTTGTGGCATTCTTCATTATTGTTAAATACAAATTGGAGTTCCTCAGTGTGGGTCTGACATTGAAAACACTACTAAAGACTTTTGTTATGGGACTGAAATAAAACTGGCCATCTTCTGCAATGATCTTCCAGACTAACATGCAACTTGCATCCTGTCAGCTACTAAGGTGGCTAGCATGTAATAAAAAATAAGAGAATGCTTAGAATGGGATTTGCTTTTAATTCCAGTTTGTTCCTCATGTGATCATTCAGGCACATCCACAGAGGAGTGATTCCAAAGAATTTTCAGCACGCCAGTACATTTTCAATCTTTTATTTTGCCTAGCACTCTATTTAGAGAACACCATCATAAGGCACTTCACATTAGTAACTTTTGCCATATACATTTTTTCAGTTGTGTTATGAGTAGGTTAAATGATTGATCAGGATCACATATTGAATCGGAAGCAGGGGTCAAAATGAAAACCTTATGGTTTAAGTCCAGTGCCCTGGCCACTAAGCCACATTTTTCGGTAGTGGATTACTGCAGTAATTCATTGTTCGACCTCTTTATTCCACTCCTTTTATTAGCCACCACTTGTTTATAATGGACAGCTAGCCTTTTAGCTTAAGCCCTTTATTTGCTTACAGACTCTCCCAATCCGTAAATCAATTGAACGTTCCTAGCTGTGTTGCGTGTACAGTAGCCATGCTGACAGAGGGAGAGCTGTTTGGGCACAGCAAAGTAAGCTGGAATTTTACCTGCAGCTAAGTGCTCTTGGGTTGGGCTTCTTCTTAACAAGCTTGAGGAATGCAGCCATAGAATCCGTGAAAGAGTAACACAAGACAAGCTGTCATTCATCTTGCAATGTTGGGTTGCCTATGTAATTTTGGAGGTTCATACATGAAATCTGAAATTCCTCTGCACTTTCCAGACAGAAGTGTAGAAATCGGAGATCCCTAGACACATGAGCATTCTAAAAACCATGTTCTGGTTTATTCTGAGTGTGAAACAAAAGAAACAGAAGCTCTGCATCTATCCCCATTTTGATAAATCTTTCTTGTTGTCCTATTTGCTTGTTGGCAGAACAGCAGTGCAGTGGTTAGTGTTGCTTCCTCACAGCCCCAGAGACTTTGATTCAAATGCTGGCTTAGGCCCTGACATTGTGGAATTTGTGTTCAGGTCATTTTTTTTTTTCTGGATACTGTGGTTTTCTCCCACATTCTAAAGATAAGCACTTTTAGGTGACTGGCAAATCTAAATGGACCCAGCATGGCAGTGTGTGTGTGTTTATGTCTCATGATAAAAATGTTTCTCAACCAGCTTTAAATCTTGCTGTGTGCTTTAGGCTACGAGGAAGAACTCTGCCTCTGCATGACCCAGTGATCCAAGAAGTGAGGCCAGATAACCATAGCTTTTACTTGGATGAGAAGAGATGATCTTAAATTGTCATGATGCAATATAATAATTCTTTATAAAAAGTGTAACAGCACAGGTGTAATTTAAATCATTAAACAGTAATAATAATAAAATTAATATGTATTGCAAATAATAAACAGTAATAATAATAGTAATCTGTACTTTGTATAATACTCAGTGACCTTTTTATGATAGATAGATGCTATTGTCACACATGTGTGCATGGGAGACAGCTAAAGGGCTTCATTGAGGGTAATTCCGAGCCAGACTGGGATGTGGCACAGTGCACAGACTCTTTTTCTCGTTTTTCTGCAGACCATTCACGGGAAATTCCACCTGACCCTGATGACGTCAATTCTGGTTCCGACCCCTTTGACATCACTTCCGGGTCCGAGCCTGTGGATGAAGACCCTTCCAGTTCTGGCCCCTTTGAGGTCACTTCCTGTACTGGCCTTTAACAGTCGCCACCTTTCCTCTATACCCTTAGTTCTGTTTTGTACTCCGATTTGTGCACATCAGTGCAATCACTTTATTCAATTTTCCAGCCAGGAAATAGTATACGGGTGGCTGCCCCAAACCTTGCTATGGCTCTTTGTCGAGTTTGTGACACTATTTAAATAAATAAATAGAAAGATAAATATAGTGTGTTGGTATAAAGGAGTCTCAGTAGAGTTTTCTGATACACTTCTGCTGAAGAGTCCGTTGGCTGAAATTCCTCAGTGTTCGTGTATCAGAGAGAGGATGTGCAGCAGTGTTCATAAAGGCACTCCGTTTTGTTTTAATTCTCTCCTTCACTGCTACCTCCAGGGGGTCCAGAGTGCCTCCTTTAACTGAGCCTTCCCTTTTAATCAGCTTGTTGTTTCGGCAGGCCTCTCTTGAAGTGATGTCACCAGCCTAGCACACTGCAGTCACAGAGTTATAAAGATGTTTAAGATGTCACTTCCCACATTAAAGGAACGCGGTCTCCTAGGAAAGAAGAGCCTGCTCTGTCCTTTCTTATACAGGTACTTTGTGTTCTGTGACCAGTCCAACCTGTCATTAATGTGGACCCTCATGTACTTGTAGCAGTGGACCACCTCTACATCCATCCCTGAACAGTGACCACACATTGATCAAATACCAGTTCTTTGGTTTTTCTGATTTTAAGTCACTGACAACTCTTTCTGTACCGTGAAACAAAGTTCTCCGTCTGACTCCTCTCCTCTGTCTCATCCTCCTTATCAATACACCCCACAAGTGCAGAGTCATCTGAGAATTTCTGCAAGTGACATGACCTGGTTTTGTATTTATAGTTGGATGTGTACAGAGTGAACAGAAAAGGGGACAGGACTGTTCCTTGTGGTGCTCCAGTGTTGCTCACATCCATATGTCAATACAAACAGCATTCTCTTTAAAACTACCAATTATGGCGGTGCAACCCCAGTATGTACATTATGACAATATCCATCCATCCATTATCCAACCCGCTGAATCCGAACAGGGTCACGGGGGTCTGCTGGAGCCAATCCCAGCCAACACAGGGCACAAGGCAGGAACCAATCCTGGGCAGGGTGCCAACCCACCGCAGGACACACACAAACACACCCACACACCAAGCACACACTACGGCCAATTTAGAATTGCCAATCCACCTAACCTGCATGTCTTTGGACTGTGGGTTATGACAATATAGTCAAGTGATTTACTTGTTATTCAAACAATTGTTAGAAAGAGAGAGACGTATGATTTAAGTGACTTTAATTGTGATATAATTGATATTAGATGTGATGGTTAATTCATCTCAGAAAGACCTGGCCTTCTTGGAATTTATAGAGTAGTACAATAAAAAGGAAACATCCAGTAAGCCGAAGTTATTTGAATGAAAAAACCTTGTGAATAGGAGAATGACAAGACTCATTCAAATAGTACCTCTGGATGCACAGTGTGTCAGAATTGGGAGCAGATGGGCTGCGGTAGCAGAAGACCATTATGGGCTTCACTCCTGTTCAATAGAAAAGATGAGACCACCGCGTACACTTCATCGCTAAAACTGGATGATTAAAGATGTGAAAATGTTGCCTAGTCTGGCAGATGTCTTCTTCTTTTGTGTTATGCAGATGGTAGGACCAGTATTTCATGTGAATACCATGAATTCATTGATCCTTTCTGCCATGTGTCAACAATACAAGCTGTTGGTGGCAGTGTATGGAGAATGTTTCACATTAGGATGCCACAGCGTACCCAAGAACTGTTGCCGACTGTAGTCATCCTTCTGCTTTTTCGCAAATGGATTCTCCCAGCAGAATGATGGCCAAGTCACAAAGCTGTTGCATCATCTCAAGATGGTTCCATAAACATGACAGCGACTTCATTTTTCTCAGCTGTCCCACACAGTCCCCAAATCTTAATCTAACAGAGCAACTGTGAGATGGTTTGGAATGGGATGTTTACAGCTTGAATGTGCAGCTAAAATGCCTGGAGGGTCTGTGTGATACAGCATGGCGTGACATTCCTAAAGAATGTTTCCAGCACCATTTTGAATCCTTGCCTCAAAGAATTTAGTCTGTTCTGGTGGCAAAAGGAAATCCTATCCATTGCTAGATAGCCGTACCTAATAAAATGGACTACAAGTATAAAAAATTAATGGTGAATAGAGAAAATGTACTGAAGTGCTCATCTTGCAGAAAAAAAAGATGGCAACCTGTGATCTGCTGGTGAAACAAATGCAATGGCCATAAGCAGATTACATCATTAGTGAACAGGTAATATCAGGAAACTCTTCAAAGCATTATAAAAAGCCAGTCTGGGCTGCTTTTGAGGTTTCATTTTCATTCTAATTTCTTCTGAGAAAGGAATAATATTTCAAAGAGTTTAATCTACTCAAAAGTATATAATAAATCCCAAACAATGAGACCGAGGAATCCAATAGAAGAAGAACTAGAAAGCTTTCACAAAGAAAGAACGACATCGCTTCTCATCTTTGTAAACCACAGATTTGGGATTTTTGTAAGACTTATGCACTTATTGTCATTTGTGGGTCAGATTTCTAAAGCGGTCTGCTGTGTGAGTCTCAAAGGGTGGAAGAAACTGTTCTAAGGTGTGTCCTTTTTAAATGCACCATGGCATTCTTTGTTTTCACTGCCTGCATGCAGCTTTCTTGAATATTCAGTGGCAGTATGTTAAACTGGTGGACTGAAGTGTCTGCTGGGCGTTTGTTGGTGGTTTGGCTAAAGAATTGTTTTGTTTCCCATCCCTCTTTTTTTAATCTGATTGAAGTTTGTATGAGTAGCTCAACAAGTTTACTCTGCAAATAAAGACACAACCTTTATCTTAGGTCAGTCTACTACTGGCAAAAACACGGAAAAAATGAACAACCCCAAGTAAGTTAGTTGGCCTACTTTAAATTTTCAGTTAAATTTAAGAATGTTGGTTGGAACATTGCTAACAAAAAACAGTATAATAATTAAATTATAAAATGGTTACTGTGCCTTTAAAATTTGTTAAGGAGCAGTAACGACTAGAAAGAGGTAAGCAAGCCTGACAAGATGTCGTACTGTTTGAAGTAACATAATCCATTTTTACCTTTACTTTACCTGTTTATTCCATTTTACCAGTCTTTACCAGTAACTTCGGACACAAGGAACGAATCTGTCCCCTTGCATCACAGAACACATTCACTCCAAATGAGCAAATTTTATAGTTGCCAGTTAACACACCTGTCTTTGAGACGTGCAAAAAAAATGTTTCCTTACCTTTTTCATCCCAGCATTATCAAAATGACATATTCCAGCTCAGGGTCATAGGGAATTGTAGCCTATTTGTGCAGGATAGATAGACAGATACTGTAGATAGAACATTTTGTCCCCAGGTGGCAATTTGGATTTTTAAAGAAATTCTTAAAATAAATAAATATACACACATACACACACACATTGGTCTGAACAATGAAGATTAAAAAGAAAAAAAACTTTTCACTTGGCTGGCACAGTCACAGTATGGCATTATGCAGATGTATTGCTGTTGGTATAAAGGAGCATTAGGCAAAAGCCAGCAACCAGCCCACCAGTTGCACAATCCACTCACTTATAACATGATATGTAAGACCCGCTAGTTATCATAACTAGGTCATCTTTGAGATGTCGAGGTAAACCAGGGTATCCGTCCATTTGTCCATTAAGGTATCACTTTAATCCATTTCAGGATTTTAGTAGGCTGAAGCTTATCCTGGAATCATCAGACACAAGTCATTAATGGAGCAGTTGTAGATGGCAAAGCACACTTGTGCTGTAATTAATTTATTGTCACCAGTTAATCTACTAACAATGGGACGGAAAACGCATAAACATTTCACAGACAGTGAATAGGCCAAGATTTCTTGCTTTGTCTCTCGTGCTTCTGGAAATGACTCCATTTTCCTGCCACCCTCTAGTGGAATAAAGAGATTCAGAAAATGTCTGGATTGAAAGGTAAAGAAGGAAAGTAAATTAATTTAATATTACAATTTAAAGTAAGAAACATAAATCCACCGTGTGTGTCTCTGTACCTGTGTGCCCATCTGGTTGCTATGTCTCAGCTACATGCCATTTGGTGTGGGATTCATAAAAGCAGTGCTAATGTTTGTGATGTACCATCTGTTGGAATGAAAAATGCAGTGAATTTTATTACTACATGCATTACAAAAATTTGGTACAAGATTCGCAAAAGCAGTGCTATTTGTATTGTGCCATCTTTTGGAATGAAAAATGCAATTAATTTTATTACTAAATGCACTGCAAACGTTAGAGCTGAATATGCTGAAGTCTACATTGACTGCTGCGCTGCTAGAGGTTAAGAAACGCATTTGGTATTATTCTGGGGATCGTCTCGCTGGTATTGTAGCAGGCTGTGGCATACTGCACTGTCAACAGTGTGTGGTCCCTTATTCTTTGTTAGCACCACTTTTCAGGCCAGGAAAAGAAGGCATCACTCTTCTGCATGTATTCGGTGCAGGTCAAGATTTAGAGCACATCCATCTCTGCTTTCACACTGACATCTGCCTCAGGAGGTTCCATGCCTATCTGTGCCTCCACTTCCAAACCTCCGGACTATGTCTTATAGCACGGAGCTACAGGACAGTCACCTGCGTGTAGAATGTTTTCCCAGGCCTCAGCAGCACTCCAGTTTATCCTGCAGCCTGATTTTTTTGGGTTCAGTAGTTGGGTTGTAGCAGGCTTTTATTCTCAGCCCTCATCAGTTTTGCTGTCAAAACAAGATGGGAACTGTACTATTGCCACCTGTGGGCTCTGTGCTGAGGTCTCTGAGAGTAGCACGTCTCACAGACAGATATCCTATCCAAGCCCTCTGCTGTACCCATTTAGCCTGTTAAATCTGAAGTACAGGGTGTTTGTTACATGGTGAGTAGGCTGAAGTCATCAAATTCAGTTCTTTCATATAAAAACAAGTGTGGGGATTCTGTTGAGGTGTACCATAAAGTTGACAAATTGCATCCGAGTCTTTGGCATCTTTACACTTTAAGAATCTCATTTTTTGTATCGTTTGAAGTAATTTTTTTCATAGTAAATTTTATTTTTATCCTGGTGATACCAATTTGTTTCTTGTTTTAGAGCGGCCGCTGTCATTTTGTACGAGTCTCTGCATGGTTGTAGTCATGTTTATGGTTACTCTACCCTTTGCTGATCATGCAATGTGCAAGTCACGTGACATATTATATCACCTTGTCCCACCTATTTAAGATGGTAGTACACAGCTTTGGTCACCCTAGCATCAGATCTCTCTTTAACAAATGATAAACATTGCTGTCAGATGTGAAAAACTAAAATAATAGTTTGAGGACTTTGCAATGTTCATGACTTTGGTTTTGTGTTTGATGAACTTTTGATGGCTTCTTTTGATTAACTGACTTGTGCTCGTACCCAGATAACAACCATCTGCCCATATTTATTCCTTCGGTGTTCTGCTGTTTTTCTTTTGCTTTGTCATAACAGTCAGAGCCTTTGGGTTTCCATTCCAGACATTTTGTTTTTCAAATTAGAGCCATTTATGGCTGCTAACACAAAATACAGTGGAACCTCGAGTCACGAACGTCTTGGAACATGTACAAATTACGACCGAAAAGTTAGCCAAACTTTTGCATCTGTTCACGACCACACACCTGGGTGACGAACAAGCCAGTTTCCCTTTCGGTTTGTGTGTGCCGATTTCTGCACGTGTTCAGTCTGTCCCTGTACATTGTTCTTGGTCAGATGTGAATGCATTCGCTGTGAACTCTTTGTGCTATATTTCGTGTGCTTTTGCATTAATTTTGCAATTAACCACGGTCTCTAAGCAAGTGAAGAGTGGTAGTGTTGGTGAGAAGAAAGGTTCGAAGAAAATTGAAATCGAATTAAAGAAAGAAATTATTTAAAAGTATGAGCATGGCATTCGTGTTACTGATCATGCCGCCGAGTACAAGAAGTCTAAATCTTCGATTTCGACTATCCTAAAGCAGAAAGAGGCCATTAAAGCAGCTGATGTTGCAAAAGGAGTTACACTGTTAACCAAGCAGAGGCCTCAAATGCTGGAAGAGGTGGAAAAACTGTTGCTATAGTGGCTGAACGAGAAGCAACTTGCAGGGGACAGCGTAAGCGAGGCGATGTTATGTGAGAAAGCCAGGAAGATTCATGGCGATTTGCTGCAAAACTATCCTTCTACGAGTGGCTAGTTCTTCCTCCTCACTTCCTTCATGCCAGAACTCGACTCATGCAAGGTTAGTTTTCTGGGTTGTTTATGGTTAGTTTTTGTATAAATTATGGATTTTTCAAATTTTCACTTTTTTCCCTGTGCTTAAAACTCATTAAAAAAAGTGTTTACAGTGTGCGGTTCGTAAGGCTATAGCGTGAACTCTTGCAATGTTAGTTTTCACTGTTCAAGGTTTTCTCAGTGTTATTCAATGTTTTTACATTTAGTTTACTATTACACTGTGCATTTTATGGTATAATTATCTATTTTTGTGCTTAAAAATCTTAAAAAAAAATATATTCACATACAGTATGTACGGTCTGGAATGGATTAATTGTATTTACATACAATCCTATGGGGGGAATTACTCCGGGTCACGACCAAATCGGGTTGCGACCAGAGTTTTGGAACGAATTACGGTCGTGACCCGAGGTTCTACTGTTCTGACTTTATTTTAAGTGTAATTCCCACACTTTCTAAGATTTCAATCCATTTTATTCTTGAACAGCAGCATTCAAGGTTTTGTTTCTTTTTTCTTTGCCTTATTCCTTTTAAACAACAGATAACAATTAAAAACAGAACCAAGAGCTAATTTGCACTAGTGTTGGTTTTTCATAAAGTTTGTGTTTCTAAGAATATATTTGGAAAGAAATAAAATGGAAACATTGAAGAACAAAGTAGTTGTAATTTGCTCCATTCCACAAAACATTCCGATGACGTGATCAGAATATCTCCAACAGAATTTTAGACATTCCTGATGTGGATGTGAGTATAGACAAGGCATGAAATTAGATGATTATTTCCATTAACAGCGAGGATTGACTTTTTCACATATTCATATTTTGTAAACTCTCTTCCGATTGTCCAAAATAATAGCGGAATCACAAAAACAGCAGATTCTGTCGTTCGCTTCTGATTTCAAATTTGAAACAAAATAATGTTGCTTGATTTTTCACAGCTTTCCAACCAATAAGGCACAGAGAAGATAAACCATCAAAAGAAGCAAAAGGAACACATTTGGTTATGTGCTGTGGCAGCATGTACTGTCAGTTTGTACCTTGTAATAAAAATTTGAAGAGTACATGAAGTTTACGCGATGCCTTAAGATTGATGTTCAGCTGAGTCATTTTGCTTGGAAAAACTTCTATATCTTACTGAGCTGTGAAACGGCTTTTGAAAAGGCAAGTGCTAATTTCAGTTAATGCGTAAGGGCCTGCACTGATTGAAGGCCACGCAATGGATGCCTTCTCAATGAACATGACTATGCTATGGCACCTGCTCCTGGTCAGGATACACAACTTAACATCACTGTGATCAGATTAAATTAACATTTTTTTGACATGTACCAATATGAAGTTAAGTTTAAAACAACACCTAATGCTGTAGGTTTGCATGTTTAATGGAATGAACTTAAACAAACACGAATAAACTTTTGAATCAATTTCAAGATAAATGGCAGCTATAAGACTGCAGCTTATTTACCTTGTTTTTTCTATATTACTGTACTTATTATTGTATTGAGATCTGTCATGAGAAGAGATTACAGAGATTGCAACTTGCCTGAAGAAGGGGCCTCAAAGCTTGCATATTGCAGTCTTTTTAGTTAGCCAATAAAAGGTGTCATCTTGCTTGACTTCTCACAACATCCTTAATGGCTAACATGGTACAACACCCTAGTACTGTACTTGAGATCTGTCGAAACATAGTGAGCTAACATTAAATATTTAAAAAAAAAACTGTTAGCATACTGGCTTATGAAAGTCAACAAACTTATGTTGGTAATCATAAAGGAATTCCTCCACAAAACATTTGTAGCCTTTGACCACTTTGGATGCTTTCTTTGTGTAAATGCTAAAATTGATGGACGTGAAAGGCAAGAGGTGGAATAAGCACGGCTACAACTAACACAAAGAAGGTTTACCTGTTGATGCATCACTTCCAAGTTTGGTGAAAAGAGTTAACTGGGGCCTTCCAGGAACTGAATTTCATCATGACTTTAAATATTCTGGGCTGTGAAGGGTGAACTTTAACTTCATTTTTGTGATCAAGTTTTTATTAAGAATCCTTGACACGTAAGAGAAAGAAACAATTTAGTTGTAATAGCAGTCAACTCCACGTGGTGCCTGTCATCCACCCCTCTCACCTCATCACAACTCCATCTATAACCACTCTTTCACATAATATAATGTATTGTGCATTATAAGTCAAAAAGAATTTAAACAGAATCAAAAAATTCCCAGTTTTAGAGGGACTCGCTGTGTGAGATACTAGTTCACAATGCAGATAACTCGAGGTGATAGGAGGTCAGAGAGGTCTTAGAAAAAAAAAAAATTAAGAATTAAAAAACTAAAAAAGTAGAACAAAACTAATACATGTACATAAACGTGCAAGAAACACAAGGGAATCAAAGACGGCAGAGAGGATTATAGCAGAGAACCCTTTAAGTGTACTTTCTAAAGGATAAAATAAAGCCTGTGCTCATATTTAAAGTGAGTAAAGTGATGACTAGGATTCTGCTAGCTGCGTAGATAGCACATGTTACTTAATTTACACAACAATAACGTGCATTGCAATATTGTCCTGCCTTATGTGAAGAGCTGACAATCAGAGAAAAACACAATAGCACATATGAATAAAAACAAATACAATAAAGCCCTGCAATAACATGCCCCGCATAATAAGAACTAAGAAAAACGCATTTATTTTTTGGCTGCCTTACTTTCCCACAAAATCACATTTAGTAGTTCACTTGAGCTCTCACTGTTGTTAAAGCCAAATGAAAGGTGTGGTGCTAGATTTTGCCGATTTTGCTGATGTACATCATACACTGATGCAGGCGGACCACTGAACATCCAGCACTGTGCAGGCAGTGAGGTGTGCCTCTGTAGATCCACAGACAGTAACATTACATGATCTCTGGTTAATATCTGAACTGGATCAACCAATACAGGCCAATAGCTATCAGCACGTCAAAACAGAGCAGAAAACACAACTAGAGAAGAAACAGAGAATTATTGAATCATTTGTCTTACCTTATAAAGGCTTGCTTTTCTGCCACCAGATTCATCAACAGTATCATTAAAGTTGTTAGTCAGTTCACTTTAGAGTGACTTCAATCATACTGTCATTTTAATTTTCATAAATCTACCTGACATTGTGAATTTCCCCTTGGGATTAATAAAGTATCTATCTATCTATCTATCTATCTATCATTTAAACACCCTGAGTCTGAGCCCAACAGATTCATGCATGATGATGATGAAGAGGGAGAAAAATGAGCCTTGTAAATGGATGGCAGAGAGGATGCAATGTAAGAGAAATCTTCTAGTATAGAGAGAAAGCAATGTCAGAGAAAAACCTAAGACTTTAAAATGAATTGAGTTTAGACCCACCAAACAGAGCAGTCAACATGTTGATTCCAAGCTTCATCCAAGCAGACTGAATTATGGGACAATCCTCTATCACCAGAATTTCAATCTTATGAGGCTACAATTGTGTAGAACTTCTGTATTCATTGACTCCCTGCTTGCTGCTGCTGTTAACTAATTACTTTTACTTTAAAGACATCAGTGGAGTGTTGCGTCTTTTTGTTAGGCACTTGGGAGGCATATCATGAATGTACTAATGTGGAGTATTTATGTTATTGATAGATTATATCTTCTAGTAACCTGCTTGGCTGGATCAAATCTTTATGATTTCACAATAGTTCCTCGCTGTTTGCAAAGCTTTAGTGCTACTAGAGTGGATTAGACTGTGTTTACAAAGTCTGCAATAGATTTATAACTAAGCAATTTCTTTTGTCACATGACAGCTTATCAGAATGAAATTGTTAATCATTGAAGAATGAGGTACATTTCTATTAAAACCTTTTAAATAAATAACAGTGTCTTTTACACCTTGATCTTTACCATTGCTAATCCCTTAGGTGGCTGCTGTAAAGAAACCCACATGCAACTGCGGTCCTGTTGTGTACAATGGGTGGCAGTATGGTGGCTTATCTTATTGGAGGGTTCATATCTGTTCCTGCTTGTTGTTTTTCTGTTGGTGTCATGTTGTGCTGAGAAGCTCGCAATGCTGCTGAATTACACCAGTTCCTCACATCACATCTTGACTTGGTTTCTGCCTCTATGGCACATATGTCAAACTCCAGGCCTTAAGGGCCGCAGTGGCAGCAGGTTTTCATTTTAACTCTTTTCCTAATCAGTTTTCACTGATAATTAACTTCTATTCCCTTCATTTTCATAGCCCTGTTTTTAAGGATTCAGTCTTCTGAATTGATTTGTTTCTTCATTAAATGACAAGTCAACAGGTGGCTTCAAACTCCAACCAATTTCACTCCAACCAGTTTCTTAATGAGAAGCTGATTCTTGCTGTTAATTAAACCCGTTATTTAATTCCATGGCTTGTTGCTGCTCTCATTCTGCCACAGCAGACATTTCCAAAACTGTTGATTTTCTGTTTTTTCTAAGAACACCGACAAAATGTTTTTGGTGATCTGAGAGATCAACCTTAGCGAAACCTTCACCTTTCTTTATTTACAGATATTTTGTGATGGGCACAGGTGAGCTGGTCATGTGGCAGCTTGCTTTGTGCCTCATTAGTGTTTGGCAGCTAATAATTAAGGAAAAAGAAGCAACTAAGGGACCCAAGTCAACTTCATTAAATCTAAGGCAAAAGAAGTTAATTAGCAGCCAGAACTGGTCACTAACTAAGAAGATGGTAAGAATGAAAACCTGCAGCCACTGCGGCCCTCCAGGACCAGAGTTCGACTTCCCTGCTCTATGGGTTTTGGAGGTTCTCCCCATGTTGGAACCTAATCTTACAGAAACGAGTTCAAGGAAGGAGGAAATTTTGCAGAGGCTCAGTTCACACACCTTCATAGGACCAGGGCAATGTAGAGTCATTTGCTTGTCTTTTACATGTAAAGAAAAAAACAGGAAACACAGAGGAATATTTAAACATTTAACAGACATCATATGGACTCGGATTTGAACCCAAAACTCTAAGGATGTGACACGGTAGTGCTAACCTCTGCATTGTAGTTTTGCTGTCCTACTGTGCTTTAAATAACGAAGATGGTAAAAGAAGAAAATAGAACATTAATGTGATGGGCTAGGCTACATAGCAACTCACAATTTATTATGTGTGTCTAGAGATGGAATGGTGTCCAGTTTAGGTATGTTGTTCTGCCAGGGTAGGCTTTGACCCCACCAAACAAACCCCCAACCCTGAGGCTGGGTCAAGCACTTCTAGAAAATGGATTGACATAGTAAACCAATGGAGCATCCATATCTTCTGTGCCCCTTATCATAAACCAACTGGCCCCTGGTGTCACCTGTGAAAAGTAAGTGGGGAACATGGCAAAGAATTGGGATGGATGAGTGGCACAACAACAACAGCCCTTGTAAACCAGAGCCCAGCACCCAATGAATCTACAGATTACCCTGCCAGCAAGTGCAGTAAGTGGTGTTTAAAGAGATGAATAGTTTCGACACATGAACCGGTTTGCACATTATTATCTTCAACATAAATGTGCAGTTTTCTTAAGTTACACTCATCATCATCTCATCTTCCTGCATAATTGACTGTGTTGATCTGCCTTCTGGCATATTTTCAGTACATTAGAGGTGATTGTCTTAGTTTTGCTTTTTCTGCTGCCAAGTAATCGGCTTTTAAGATGACAGAGTTACATACATTTGCACCGTAATGCCAAATACTGGAATAAAATCAAATTATTTAGATAATTGATCTCTTTGTATCTTCTGATATTTTTCTAAGCAAAGATTGAAATTGCGTGCTTGAATTTCTGTATATGCATTTGAAGGTAAATAGTAGGAAACTATAAAATGAATATAATAGAAGAAGGTTTGTTAGTATTCAGATACGAAGACAGTTCTTTATTAATCAAATAACTTGAAACATACGGATGGGTCTGGTTCAGAGTGATGTTATTTACTTTCGACTGTGAATTTAGGAAACAGCCGTGAATTTGGACTGGAGTGTAAACCAGTTCTACTGGACTAGCCACATTCCTCACTATGAACAAGATCATATGATAACATCACATCCTGTTACAGCTCCTTAATTGGCATATGTAGATGAACTTTGAAAGCCATACTGCATTTTAATTATTTTACCATTTGTTTGCAGAAGGAAGAATGCTTCAGAGCAGGTGCCAGGGGCTCTGGCTTGCAACTGGTGAGGCTACGCCTTCAAAATACAACTTATCAAAAAGCTACAATATTAAAAATCACACCATTATGAACAAGTAATATCTGATAATATGAAACTTATACACAAACTAGTATAGGTCCAGAACCCTATAAGCTGTCACCTTACTGCTGCTGAAACATATATTAATATTTTGTCCAAAACTGAAATAAACAATGTCCTGTTTCTGAGGTTGGGCTGGCCTTTAGTGGATGCTGCAGCATGTTCCCTGTCTGAGATCAGTAGCCTTCTGTCTTTCTTAGCCTAGCCATTGACATAAACAACTGAGCTAAAAACAAATTGCACTCTAGCTACTATAATTTATTATGGGGTGGTGCCCTCATTATACTATCGCAGACATGCATATGAAAGCTGTTGTATTCTTTCATTGTTGGAGGGTGGTAGTATCCCACAACTCACACAATTGTAAGTGAGGTCTTCTTTATTCTTAGCATCTGCTGCTGGTCAACCGGCACCCTTGATCTTACTGCGTTACTGAGTACTACACACTGTAGCAACCAGTTCAGCTGAGCCAAAGAAGATCCTGTGTAGCCAGGGCAGCTGGCATCATTGTTATCTTGACCACTGTGTAACAGGCTCATTCACACCATGTCCTAAACTGGTAACCTGTATGTTATGTAGTGCTGCTTTATCTAAGTCGAAAACTGCTGATAGAGGGAGCGTATAGCAACAGTTTTAGATGCAAGGCCTTAACCAACTGCAGATCATCAGTATGTCGCAGGTAAGACTCACATGGGGCCAATTCAGAGTTGCCATGTAACTTAAACTACATAAGACAACAAACTTGGAAAAATTTTCAAACTCCGTGTAGAAACTGATTGGTCCTGAGATTCAAGTCCTAATTTATAGAGCTGTAAGGTTGCAGGGCCAACTTTGTAGTGTAGATCAGCACAGTGACACCAAGTAGTGATTGCCATCTCACAGATCTAGACCCCTGGGGTAAAATCCCATGACCAGCTGTTAGTCATGTGGAGATTGCACATGGGTCTTCCTCAGGGTATTCTGGGCTTTTATTCTAAAGATATTCAGGTTAGGTTAGTTGGTGAGTGTGGGTGATTGCACTATGTGTGGGATTGTTGTGCTGTCCAGAGATGGGCTCTAGCCCCCATGAATTTGATTAAGCATGATTGATAATATTATATTTGTTAATTTCCAAAAATCCTTATCATATTTTCTGTTAAAATGTCATTTACTTCCAATATTCTATTGGTATCAGTGTCAATGTGAATGTTTTCCTTTGCTTTTATTTATATCCTAAGTTTTGATTTTTAATTTCCCTAATCATTTTGTGTTTTCAAAAATGTAAATTATTGAGTTGCCTCGAAAGCTTGCATATTGTAATCTTTTTAGTTAGCCAATAAAAGGTTTCATTTTGCTTGACCTCTCACTACAAAAATGAAAATTGTAATTTTCTGTCATCAAGGGGTGATGAAGGGGATCCATTCTTTCTTGGGATGATGAGCCTACATGGCTGTTCCATGATGCCACATATCTCCGGACAAAACAGTTTTAAGAATCATATAAAACATTTCCTTACATCGTCCTCAAGATGGTTACCAGGTCACAGTTCATCAGGGGAAGACAATCAGGGCAGACCATGGATTATATTCACAACTAGCCTGGAAGCGTCTGGGAAATGGCCAGGAGGAGTTGAAATACTCGTAAGTCTCTGAAGATCTGTCAGCTTGGTCTGTCCTACTCTGCTTGTTGCTACTTTGATCCTCTTCTGGATAAGCAGAGTGAGAGTGAAAGTGAAAAAAGTGCAATTTTGTTAAATCTGTAAATTGTTGTGTTTTAATAAATGTAGTTAATGGTGCTATACAAGAAAAAGATAGCTTTGATTCATGGTAGACAACTGTAGAATTCCGATTTATACATTTCTATTCATTTAAAACCTTTTCAAGTTGTTATTTTCTGAAATGTACTTTAATCTATCACCTAGTAAGAAATACAATTTTTACCTCATTGCAGTCAGTTCTTTTAAAAGTATCAAATTCGTTTTCATTCATTTATTTTGTTGAGACATTTGTCCAAAAATTATGAAATACATTTTAAGATTGTAAGCCAGTTATACGTTTATAATTTAAATAAATAGAAATGCCCATAAACAATTTGAGACAAACTGGCCTACCTAGTTTGTGTTGCTACTTTAAACCAATTTGTCCCAGTCCCTCCCAGTGTTTCATCAATGACTTGAACGATGGGTGTGAAACTGAATCCTGGTTCATTGCCCGAGGGGAGTGACACTCCATGTCTACTTTGCATGTTCTCCCCATGTTAATGTGGATTTACTCCGTTTACTTTCCAAACTGTGCATGTTAGGTTCATTGGCCATTTCTTATTGGCCTGGTGTCAGTGACTATGAGAGCACACTTTGATGGACTGACATCTCATCCAGAAAATGTGCGTGCCATATGCCCAGCGCTGCCAATAGCCCAGCGATCATCAGGAGCAGGAAAATCAGTTTTAAAATGGATATATTTCTTAAAAGTCGGTAGTAAACACAAACAGTATTCCTCTCAATTTGTTGTGACCTACAGGGGGCTGTAACAGAGCTTCAAACTTCAGACACAACTTCACTACAACAGTCCTGGATTATAATAAACTACTTTTATTAAACAAAATACCTTCTCACAGGACTTTTCACAATAAGCAACTCTTCTTTTTTTTCTTTGTTTTTACATTCTCGTATATGAAGGATAGGGAATATATTGTAATCGTCCAAAGATTCGATGTCAAGATTTTGATGAATCTCAATGTTTTAGACCTCCCTGACTTTCTTGTATATATGAAGTATAGGGAAAGTATTGGAATCCTCCAAAAATTCTGTTTTGAGATGTTGGTCAATCTTGACGTTTTAGACCTCCCTGAGTCCGAAAATACCATTTTTGGAATTATGTCTATGTGTCTGTCTGTGTGTGTGTATGTATAAACACCATAACTTGAGTACACTTTCACTTAGGTCAACCAAATTTTGCATACAAGTATTCGGTACAAAACGTAGATTTCTGTCAACTTTTTGGCTATTTCCGTTAACCAGAAGTGGTACTTTGCCACTTTATTCATGCAGCTGCAGAGTTTGATTTATTCAACTTTACTTTTATAATAATTGTTCAATATATTATTAATTTGATTTGATTTGTTATTGATGGTTCTTTAATGTACATAATATAAAAATATAATCATTGTCTTGTGGTTTACTCCTCAAATATCCATCCCCATATCTGAGTATACGAGAAAGCCTAGGGGAGCCCACTCACGATTTTTTCATTTGCTTTTTCTTCCTACACACCTCCCAGGTAAGCTTCGTCCCCCTCCTCGCAACTCTGATTCACCCTGGTGAGGTGGTGCGGCTCCCTTTATACCAGACCCCGGAGTACTTCTGGTGCTACACCATACACCCCGGAAGCACTTCTACCTATCAACAGCTCCCTCTAATGGCCCCCAAGGACCACTCCCATGCAACCCTGGTGGGGTCCAAGTGAAAGTTATGCCAGAGGGATACTGCCATGCATTGGATTGGGGGAGCACATGGGCCTAGTAGGCACTCATCTCCCTTACATCCATCATCCATCAACTTCCCAACCAGGCAAGGGAAGAGCAACCATCCCGGTCAGGATGCAATTCCATCCATATAGTCCATCATAGTGTACATAGTATTATAGAAATGTAATTTTAAACAGTATCTATTTATTAATTTTTTTAAATCAGTTATGGAGTTGAGGGAGTGCTGAAAAGCATCTGGAATAAATCCAGGATAGTGTGCCAGTCCATCACAGGGCACACTTACATACACTCATTGTCATTCATTTTGGGCCACTTACTGTATGTGTCTCTCATTAACCTAAACTGCACATCTTTTAGAAAAGACCAGAATATTCATGATAAAAGCCTTTTAACACAAAAAATCAATTTTGATTCCACACAGGTATTTGAGCACAGGACCTGAGAGTTGTGAAGCAGCAACATTCATTAACCAAGGCAGCATGGCCTCTAATGTAAAATGTCAAATCACTTTAAACTATCATTGCATCATTATATTTTGAATGACTGTACTGTGCAACTTCTAAATACACACAAGGTAAAAATATTTAGAGCTTGTTATAATTATCATTCAACAGACAGATCAGAAAAGAATGCAAATACGCTGATCTAAAAGTGCGTAACACTTGAAAGTAAGAGTCTCTTCGTCTGCCTAACATTCTGTGTCCATGACCTGGAAAAGAGATCAGCTGCGCTTAATGAAAGAGGGAGGAGAAATATTTGGAAAAGGAACAGATTACTATGCTAGGAGTCTATCCTGATGAACAAGCTGAAACTCAAGGACATCACCAGTAAGACTGAAAACAGTTCTTAAAGGCCCAGGGGTTTATTTTGGCAAAAAAATGGTGAGATAAAAAATTACAACATTGATTGAGGAAATTCCTGTATGGCCCTGTCACAAATCAAAATGTAATAACTTTCCAGTGGAAGATAAAAGTGCTTTAACTAACCATGATCTGGGATTGATCACCACCTGCCCCTCCTCTGGCCCAGTCTGCCGGGCACTCCCACAGATTTCTGCATTCCTAGCTGTGGCGGAGGAGTTTTGCGCTCTTTCAACATATCAGGCTACACAGCTAATGAGAGATCAGCTTAATTTCTTTGTTTCTCTACTTGCCCTGCTTTCATTTTATACACTCATTTACTTGAATACAGGCATTTTATACTTGTGCGTCTACTGCTTAATTAAACAGACTTCAGATTTCTGTAAGCCTTTGACAAGCATTTCAAGAGCTTTCATTTGCTGAATCAGCCTTTAGTTGATATACATAACACCATTCATGTTCATTGTCATTACAAGCTGGAAGAACATTTATCTACGGCTAGGATGCTAGGTATGGAAGGTAGGTAAATGCAATCCAGCATGTTAACTACATTGTAGTGCAATGCATATGCACATGGTGCATTTAATTTTGGCAGGGTTTTCTTGCACTGAAATCCAAAACATATCAATTAAACGATCGATTGCTTTTCACGACGGCACAATTTTCATGTCAGTTTAAAATGCAACCCGTAGATCATGTATCATAACTAAAATCAAAGCACTTATTAGATGGTCCGAGTGTATTGCATTTTGATTCAAGATGATGCATTAATTATGCTAAGACTGAATGTGACCAGTTGACCAATCAACGTCCAAAGGAGGGGCAATGGGGTGTCAGCAGTTGGGGTAAGAACAGGGGCTCTTGAATTGAAATGCAATACACTCGGAGCAGCCGCTAAGTGAAATGCAATATGTTTGCTTTAGTTTTAATTAAGACATACAATCTATGGACATGAATTAAAACGTAATATGCTTTTGTAATGCAATGAAATCTGAGTGCCATAGTGAAAAGCAATCAATCATTTGGTTGATGTGTTCTAATAATGATGATAGAATTTATAATGACAAAGATCGATCTATCTATCTATCTATCTATCTATCTATCTATCTATCTATCTATCTATCTATCTATCTATCTATCTATTCCAAAATTACACGGATTGCATTTAATTTTGGCACACAAAATCTTCCATACCTAAGACAGTGGTATCTCTGAATTAGCCCTGTGAGCGTGAGTTGCCCTAAAATGGACTGGCACCCCATAACAGTGTTGGTTCCCACCAATTGCATAAGCTTCCTGCAGCTGCATAAGAGAGTTCAAAAATGGATGGATTAATGGATAGAATGATTGCTGCTCATGAAGTGAGGGAAACTTTCTACTGTTTGTATTTTTTAATGATTTTGATTTGGTAACAAGCATTTCTTGCTAACATTAATGAAGAGTCAAGCAAAATGACACATTTTACTGGCTAACTAAAAAGATTACAATATGCAAGCTTCTGAGGCAACTTCAGGCAAGATGTACGTTACAACACCCTAGTATTACTGATGTTAAGAGAATGAGATTTGTTTTCCTTTGTTTCTCTTGCTCACAGCGTGTGTGTGTGTCACATCAGCAACTTCTAAACTTCTGTGAGAAACCAGTAATAATATAATGATTATCTAAACTTTTGCAATAGAAAAAATGCTAATTCTAAATAGACACATTATAATGTTATTGTGGATTTCAAACATGGATCCTGCCAATGCTCTCCTCACTTTTCCAGCATGGCTAGACATCCAAATTACAGTAACAGGCCCATCATAAAATGTGCTGATGGCACCACTACGATTAGGCACATCAACAACAGCATCAGCTCCGACAAAGCAATGTCATGACAACAACCTGGCCCTGAACATTACGAAGACAAAAGACCTCATTGTGAACTTCAGAGCGAGCCACACCCCATCCCTATTGTTGGGATCATAATGAGTACAGATATCTGACGACCTGAGCTGGACACACCACACTGGAGACAGCACAACAGCTCCTCATTTTCAAGCTTGTAAAATACAGGATGAGTAAGCAGATACTCTTAAATTTTCAAAACAGACTCCTTTGCCTGCCCACATAAGGTCAGTGGTCAGCTGATTTCTTCCAGCTGAGACCAACAGGCTTTTAGTGGTTTTCCTTTCAGCACAGTTAAAAGCAAACTTCATGTGTTTGCCTTCAGCTTTACAAACAGTACATTCTGATTTCTCATTCGCCATTGAAGGTCAGCATTCAAACATCCTCATCACAGCGCAAAGGGTTATGCTGGTCCTTCAGAAACTGCTGTTAAATGTTTCATTTTTTATAGCTTAGTTTTTTTTTTTTTCCTTTTTTGAATTTGGAATGAATGTCAAATTATACTGATATCGGTGAGAAATTGTAACTTTAACTTGATTAAAATACTCATTTCTTTGTTGCCTGGTGTTTGCACTTTGTATATACAGAAGGTGTCCTAAGCCCAGGTCCATCACAAAGATTAGACCTTCACAGGTTGAGATTGGCTTGTGAAATTGTCCACAGATAACGGCTGAGGTCTGGCAGAATGGTTTTGCTTAGCAAAAAGAAAAAAAATAAGGAAGCATTTTAGCAATGTAGGTGGTTGTACTACTAAAACTCTTCAACTACAGAAACTTTATTTTATACAGAGCTTTTAATTCCATTCATCAACAACTGTCATGTGTTGTGTAGATGTATCTACTGTCCTTTGACAGCTTAAGTGGTTTGCAGAGGGTCACCAGTTAAGGGTATATCCACATTTTCCTGTAAAAACAATTGCTTTAAACAAAAACTATCTCTGTCAAGATTAGCATTTTTAAAATATTATCTCCGTCTACTCTAAAACACCCAAAAATGTGTATGGCAGGCATGTCAAACTCACTACCATTGGTGGGCCGCTTCGACTGCCATATGTGCGTCAGCAGGCCGCACTGTAACAAATACTATTATACTATTATACAAAGTTACTGTAGCTTTCTTTCCAGTACTGAAAACTTTAAAAAATGTAACACTTAAAGTTTAAAGAAAAGCAATTTATTTCCATACAATCTCCGTACAACAGTGTAAAATTAGAGTCTTAGCCTCTTAGCTAGGTCCTTATATTATTATATTATATTCATTATATTATATTCATTGCTTATATAGGAGTCTTACAGTGTGAGATTTATTTCTTTTGTCCTGACACTTGGCAACTCTTGTTAGTAACCAGTTTGTCAATATCAGGCTTGAAATCTTGTGCAGCTAAAACTTTTATGGAGGATGAAAGGTGCTCAACAGTAAGTCTTGAGCGATGTGGGGTTTTGGTAGTGTGATCTTGGCCCGGACACAGACAGGCGGACATGTTGTTTCTCAACCACCACACGTTTTATTTACACTATTTACAATAATTTCACTGGTCACACAGACCCAAATAATGGTCACTAAGACCCAGTCACGTGCACAATATACCCCAATACACTCAGTCCTGGCCACAAATGCCTCTCTTCGGGCCGCCTCCACACCTCCTCTGTGCTTCGTCCTGCCTCCTCCCAACTCCAGCCTCGAATGAATGGAGGCGACCCCTTTTATCCTGTCCCCGGATGAGCACCAGGTGTTCCCGGCATTCCTCGCTTGGCCACGCCCCAGTGTGGCAGAAGTGCCGGCTGTCCTCCCGGCAGCTCCCTGGGTGTCTCCCAAAGTCTTCCCCCCAGCACTTCCTGGTGTGGCGGAAGTGCTGGGGCAACAGGTCCCCAAGGCACTGGGGCGCCTCCTGGCGGTGACCACTGGCCCCTACAGGGTGGGGCTTCCATGCCCTGTACCTGTGGCCCCCAAAGCAACCAGGAAGGCAGCCCCCACGTGGTCCCAGATGGACGCACGCCCACTTCCGGTCTTCCAAGGCATCCCGGCCAGGTCATCGCCCCTGGCATCCACGACAGTAGCTTTCATTAACGAAAACAATTGCTCACAAAGGTAAGTGCTTCCGAACATAGACAGTACTCTTGATGCCAACTTATGGATCTGCACATACGAGGGTGGCAGGTAAGCATACAAGCCTGGCACACCAACTTTGTTGTATTTTGCCTTCAGAATAGAATCTGACTGCAGTTCAGTCAATTCCATTTGGATATTCTCAGGCGCATTCTCAACGTTTTAAGAGAACAGTGCAAAGTCCTGTCCGTGTGAACAGAAATCATGAAAACGCTCACTGAATTCACTGCTCAGTAATTCAAATTGGAAAACAAATACTCCAAAAATTTAATTTTATTTTACTAAGTTTACTTCAAAGTTTATATTGTAAAATAAGCCGATATGCAAAAAAACCCCTAAACTACACTAATTTTACAAACTCAAAATCACAAAAATTTGTTAATAAACAACTCAACAACTTCTCACGTCCACTTCAGATCTTCAGCTGTAGCCTGCACTAACTGTTCGTTACAATACTAGCACAAAATTACACAAAACAAGAGCAAAAAAACGTGAAAATATGCGAGCTATTACTACTCGTGATGGTCAGTTCTGCCCAGTGGCCAGTCTCAGCAGCCCAGCCAGTAGTGTAGCCTAGCAGGGGTGGCTCTAGGCTTGTGGCAGCCCTGGGCAGAGAAAGAATCGGTGGCCTTTTCGCCCGCTAATGTCAATATGGTATCTTATGCACGGCGGATGGCCACGTCCATTGCGGACACTGCATAGCTGCCTTGTGCTCATGACACTCTTCTATATGCACGTGTCCGTACCTTGAAAACCAAGCTGTGTCGTTATTTTCTGTTTCTGTTTTATATTCAATATATATTGGCTTGGTGGCCCTGTACAGGTGCACAGTTTGCACATGCCTAAGGCCACCCCTGCTGCAGCCTAGCACTTCAGTTGCAACGTCGTGGCTCATTAACTTTGGTCAAGGCTCGTGGCTATACTAGTAGATGACATTTCTGGTACTGTAATGCCATGGAAAAACGCGCTTTTGTCAGAAGGCAGAAGTAAGAAAAGTCAATAAGTAACAACGAAGATGCAGAATGATTCAATCACAAACCACAGTAATCATTTTGTACAAGTTCATTGGTAACTAGGATCTGTCATGCGGGCCGCATGCGGCCCGGGGTCCGCGTGTTTGACATGCCTGGTGTATGGCGTAGATGTTCACCTACATTAGGCTTGCACGCATCAGTACAATCCAAGAAGGGATGGCAGTGCTGCAAGCCACAGGATTTATTACACAACTTTTAATGTATGTATGTAGCATTCAAACTGTATAAAACACAATTTAGATGCATACAGGTAAGCAACAGAACAAGTGCTATCGAAAGCAAGTCTTCTATCCCTGCTACGATATACTGGAATATTTGTTTCTTCCGTGAAGTAGGAGCAATCAGGGAATGAGATGTTATAAGCAATTGCGTTATAAGCACGATCAAATCAGAGCGCGATTAGAGTCTGTGTTTTTTGAGATGTATATGGCTCTATAATGCATTTTCAAAAGTCTCAGTTTCCGGGGGTTGAAAACCTTGGGGTAGCTTTGACAAAAGGCGACTGATGAGGAGACTGATGTCTGCATTTTTAAATGAAAACGTAGTAGTGTGGGCATAGCTTAAAACAATGATGGGATGGGAAACAGTTAATGTCCAAGTCGTTTTGCACTAGTCTAGCCCATCTGGATATTACTTTATGCTTTGACCAGTTAGCATATTAAATGTAAGTCAGTCAGTCATTATCCAACCCGCTAAATCCTAACACAGGGTCTGCTGGAGCCAATCCCACCCAACACAGGGTGCAAGGCAGGAAACAAATCCCCAGGCAAGGTGCCAGCCTACCGCTGGGCACACATACACCCACACACCAGTCCTCCCAGAGCACCCAGGGGAAACCCACGCAGACACGGGGAGAACATTCAAACTCCACGCAGGGAGGACCCGGGAAGCAAACCCAGGTATCCTTACTGCGAGGCAGCAGCGGTACCACTGCGCCACCATGCCGCTCCATATCGTTTCATATCAAAATATGGACATTGGGGCTTAATCATATATATATATTCAAAACACGTATAATAGATTGTGTTCTCAAGCTGAATGCATTTTTGGGAATCGACCCTGGATATACTGGATTGTCCTTTGTTTGACCCTCTTCTTCAGTCTTTCTTAGAGCCGCATATCATGGTCACTAAGTCCAGCAGTTTTTCATTTATTCTTTTTAACTGGGAGCTCATTTTGTTTCCTGCTGCTAACTTTTTGCCGGCCTCATATTTCTTATTTTCTTGTGCTTACAGCTGGGGACCCACTTGACGTTAGTGATGCATTAGGCCAAGCTATACTGGTTTACTGCCTGAACCCTGTACTCGTGATGTACAGTATATACAATTACATATAAATTTAGTCTGCTGTTGCAGCTTCATCATAGAACCAACCATTGGGTTACAGAATGTGAATAATTCCATCTCTGTGAAGTAATTTCCATTATAATATTATTTATTTTGTCTGTTTCAGAGTAAGCAAGTAAGAATAGCACAGTGGCACAGTGGTTAGCATGGCTGCCTGAGATGACCTGGTGTGACTCTCATCTTGGGACCTTTGGTGTGAAGTGTCCATATAGGCTTCCTCCTGGTCCACTGGTTTCCTCTCACTCTGAGAGAAGATACACATTGGATGGACTGGTAAATGGTGCCAGTATTACCCAGTTTGTGTTGCATCCTTTTAGGGTATTAGACACTATCCGGGACCTAATAGTACTGGAATAGAAACAAACTCTCTGGTGTAGTGTTTTATAAATTTACATGGGTAAAATTAAACAGATGTTGTAATTAATAAAAAATAATCCAGCAATATAAAACTTGATTATTTGATATGAACAAATATGATGACAGCACTCCAGCAAAATATATTACTGTAAAGGAAAACGTGGTTGGGGTCAGCATAGCAGAACTATTCCTGTAAAACTGTGCTATAATGGAAGGGCTTTGGGTGTCTGTACTTAATGAAATAAACGTTGGCCAACATAGCAGGCTGACAATCTGGATGGACCTTGGAAAGACTCTATTATAACTCCAGACTAAGAGGAGCCAGTGGAGAGGGGTTTGAGGAGCTCGTGAGAAGCTGTGTCGGGCATGAGCCACTACAAGGAGATCGGGTTGGTAGACCCAAGACATGCTTTAGAAATTATATTTCTCACCCGGCCAGGTGTTTACTAGGGGATTCTCCCTGAAGGAGCTGGAGACTATTGCTGGAGATCAAAGTGTCTTCCCTGCCCACCCTGTGACCAAAGCAAATCTTACTGGGAAAGGGGTATTGTAAATGTCATGTCATTTTCTAGCCTACTTAATCAAGACCAGGGTCACGCATGGGTAGGGCGGGATTCTGAAGCTTATCCAAGCTAGCACAGGGTGTAAGGCAGGTTGCTAGTCCATTGTAGGGTGACCATACACTCCTACCAAACACACACTAGGAGCAACTTAGCATTGCCAATCCATCAAACTTACATATCTTTGGACTGTTAGAGGTAACCAGAGCACATGGAAGAAACCCACTGTTATAATATGTTTGTTATAATATGAAGTTTAATGTCACTATCTCTGTGCACACTGTTATGGATTCATTCATACAGGCAGACCTAGTATGGTACACAGGGGCTCAGCATTTAGAATTGCCAGCCAAGCATAGGACTAGATAGCCAAAGACAACTGGAGGATTGTATAGTCAGCCTAAAGACAGAATACAGTAGTATACTTCTGTCCTCTGTCAGCACAAAATCTTCTTTCCTTGTTGGGAGAATGAGAACTGCATGTAGGCATTGTGCTATTAGTGTATTAGATCAAGATCCCACCTTGATAGAGTCTGTCATAAGCTTCCCGTCTGTAACTGCGTAAAATCGTCAGTAAAGAAAGCTAAAGTATATCTTTTTCTCTCGTGATTTTTGTACCGCCGTAATTACTATGGGAGGGATATCGCCTTTTATATCATATTTCTATATTTCTCGGTTACTTAACGTGCCGCAGTTTCAAAAGAACACATTTCCGGAGAGCTAGTGCCTCCAAAGGAAACAGCCACACAAACACAGGGAGGACCAGGTACATGAACCTGGTCTCCTTACTGCGAGGAAGCTGTGCTACCAGTGCACCACCACGCTACCCTGACTATTATAAATGAAATAAGATAAAAATTACATTTGTGTTTGTTTACAACTTGATTTACCTCCGAATCCATGTCAATTTGTCAAAGCAGACTCAATACCTAATTAGTAAATAGCTCAAAAGTGAAACAGCCAAATGTGTGCTCTTGCTGTTGTGGAGGGTTTCTTTGCTTTGATGTCTCTTTCCCGATGCCAGGATGCTGTGTTTTTTACCAAACAAGCACATTTATTACCATGAATAGGTGCATAGAATGCCAAAGGCTAGGATCAGATACCTTCCACGCTTGCATGATCCCTTCCTGAAACAGCTGTGGGTGGTAATGGGCCACTGTAAGGCTGTAGGCCCAATTTGTTGAAACAGAATTCCTGATCAAGGCCCATCATGGTGGCTATTTTTTCATAGCATACAATGACCCAACTCAAACTTTTATCACATCTCAGAAGTAACAGGTTCACCTAGTCTTTTAAAATGTGTCCTATGTATCATTCTTCTGCTTTCATCATTAGATAAAAGAATAGGAAGGAACTCTAACAAGGAGATGACCAACAACATCATTTATGGGGGATTAGGTGGTCAAGAGGGAAAGCCATCTCATCTGACAGATAAGGAATATAAAACTTGTTAAGAGTCAGTCATGAAATGGTTAGCACTTATGTCTCAAGTTTACTTTAACCTTTAATTAAATCTTGGAAAACACACATTGAGGGAAACCCTCATTTTCAGTGGTGCTGAGTTACATAAAATTCTAAACATTACCAAAAGACTTTGGGTGGAGACTGCATTTTTATCCCTATAGCTGCCTAAGTTTTCCCCAGCTATTCTAGGTTTTCTTCCATATACTGAAGATATGCATCAATCCATTTTCAAATTCCAGTTGAGGCTTGTGAGACCACGGACATGCAGG
Source organism: Polypterus bichir lapradei (assembly GCA_026402145.1). Lineage (NCBI taxonomy): Eukaryota > Metazoa > Chordata > Cladistia > Polypteriformes > Polypteridae > Polypterus > Polypterus bichir. The sequence continues at coordinate 35,465,935 of JANRMT010062796.1, read as the reverse complement.
TTAGAGTAACAGGTAACTCAAAATTTGCTGAGTTTGGGTACATGAGTGAATGCTCCATTTGTTGTTGGGTTGATCCTAAGGGGCAAAAAAAGATGGTGGCGTGTCCCTAATGAACCCTTTGGTTCCCCTGCAATGCCTTAAAATCATCTTCGTGAGTGGTCTCCAAAAAAAATATAAAAACCTCTAATATATATGGTATTGTAAGTCACTCACTCCCCATTACAGTACCACATTTGAGATAAAATAGGCTAAAACTCAAATGAAGAACAAGGTCATTGTTAGGGTATTTCCTTTTATCTTATTTTACCCAGTGTTAACCTTAAAATAGTGCATTTCCGCCATCTGTGCTCTTAATGAACTAACTGCTAAACAGGTCTACAAAAAAAATGGTGCTAAGGATGTTTTGTTTAGCCTAAAATGCTCTGCCCCAAAGCAAAGGAAAAAAACACAGATCTCTGCTCATAAATTTTGGATTTTTTTAATAAAAAGTTAAATGGAACAATGAAAATGTCCCAAACAAAGAAACATCAAATGAAAGTTTTGACAAATGAGTCGGTTTCTGCTGTGCTACACAGAAGCAGGTGTGTGTGTGTCATGAAGAATGGGGGTCCTGTCTGATGCTGGTCAGAGTACAAAGCTACATAGCTTTAGTTTGCAAATTGCACCTCTGTGTGTGATGCAATTCGTCTATTTAAAGGTTATGTCATATTACGTGACTATTCCAGCGTTTTCCAGCTGTAGCCTTCATGTAGTCGGAAGCATTCGGATCCGGTGGGTTCTGTCATGTAATATGGCATACCCAGTGACTCAGTCCAAATAGTTTGTGACATGCCCTGTAAAATCAAACAGCTTTAATTTTGGTTTTGTTGAAGCGGGTTTATGTGTGCAAAAGCTGACAACTAATGAATGCTCTGGATCTGGAAATACAATGCATATAATGCAGTGACAAGGAATAAGGAACACTGGTGTTGTGGACCTCACAAACAGAAGAGAAGCTTGTCTATCTGATGTCTTGTGTTTTATGTACCATGGCAGAATGTAAAAGTGCAAAAAAGGTCCAAGTTTGTGACTGAAGCCACCATACCTGTTAACCCTTCATACAGCACAGGCTCCCTTGGACAGAATACTATTGGGGCCAGCTTGATTGTGCTGGAAGGTGAGCACACAATTTCTAAATGTGACATGACCATCGATTTTCAGTAATTTAAATTAACATGGTCCAGTGACAAGGTTAGTATCTGAAAGTCGACAAATCTGAAAGTTGTGGAATGTGACATTGGCTTTAAATATTCTTATCTTAGTGACAGCATATCTAATGTATTGTATATTCCATAGTACCAGATAAGATTTCAGTGTTCAATCAACACTACAGCAGTAATGGGACCCCCTGATTGCCAAGGGGTGCCATGCACACTGGTTGATCTCTCCCTTGTGTTAAATGTTGCTAAGATGAGACCTAGCTCTTGGTGAATAAATGAGACTTGGATAGTGGATGGACATTATTCAACGTTCCTTACTTTTGAATTTTATAGCTGAAATACATGATGTTACAGATTTTCCTTTTAAAACGAACAATCTGTTGCATTGGCCTGTTAAGAGCAATGACAAAACAAATGAGATGAGCATCATGCAGGTTGAATCCATTATTTCTCTTTTATGACAAGTGTTGATATAAGAAAAATCAACTTTGAGGCCTAAAGATGGGAAAATCTGTTGGTGGTCAGCCAAGGAATTAAAATGATGTCTGGTGTAAAACAATTTCCCTTCATAGTGTATATTCCTCCACATCACAGAATGCCTTGGTTTCCTGGGCTCGGAAAACAGAGACTGCTGAAAGTCCTTTGACTTCGGTCAACATGTAAAACAGAAAGGACCATTGAGCAAAAAGAGTTGCTGGTCCAAGTGGCCTCTGAACTTGTCTGTTTGGTGTAAAGAAAACAGCTGGCTTACATGCCTGTACCCAAGCCAAACAACATTAAGAAGGATATGGTGCGGTTAGTGATTGCCATCTTGCCAAGACTCAGTAGAATAAGGAAAGATATTTTTCAAATTATCATGGCTTTGACAACTGGAAATACATGATGGGCTATCTTTTGTGTGCTGTTTACTTCATTGCTGCTGGAGGGATAATTTTATCTGTCATATGCCTGGCCAGAAGGACTGATGATGTTCTCCTTTTGTGTTGCAGAATGCGGGGAAGGGTGAGATGTGAAGTTAGAACTGTGTAAAATGCAAAGATACAGCACTGAGCAAATTGCTTAAACTGTGCTGCTGTGAAAGAAAGCAACTCTTCACATTGGGCTAAGGAGCAGATTCTGTTAATAACCTTTCCTCAGGGGGCTTGATTCCTGCAAAACAAGTCAGGATAGGAGAGAGACCAACAGTCCCTGGGACAAGATCAAACATGACAGACTCCTTTTGTGGGAATGGGATTCCTGTTCTTGCTGCCATTTTTGAATTCTACATAGTCAAAACAGGAGGACAGTGGCTGTTATCTATCTATCTATCTATCTATCTATCTATCTATCTATCTATTTTGCGCCCTAGGCAAATCTGTTCGGTAGCTAACCTGTGCAGCTGGGTTTTTCCCCACCTTATGATTTGCACCCTAGGCTAATGCCTAATTCGCCTCGATAGTGGTGCCTGCCCTGGCTGGTCCTTTTTTCACTGTTCCTCTTAATGAGTTGTTGATTCCAGTGATTAATCATGTATTCATGTCACTCCATTGGCCTTAGGTCTCATGGCAATGCAGTTCAACTGGTATCCCCTGCAATGAGGGGCTTAAACATTCATAAATTATAATAAAAAAACACATTTTTGGTCTCATTCATGTATCACACTAAGTACAGATATACAAGTAATCCAGTTAAAAGATTTTTTAAAGAGTTGTATAAATTACACCATACCATAGTTGGAAAGGTTACACAATGTTAATAGTAAATGACACAAATTGAGAAGTTTAAAGAAAAAGAGAATTCCACAGCAGCCAATAATCAGACAGATTATTATCAAAGGGAAAGAAAAACATTTCAAATGAGCAAGTTTCATTGTAATGGTATGGTTTTTCAACGGTTAGCTTTGCTTCTTTGCAATTCCAGATGATGGCATCAAAATTCTCACTGTTTGGATGAGTTCACACATTCTATCCATGTCTAGATTTGTTTTGCTATCAGGCACAAGGAAGCAAGCCATTTTGGACTGGACACCAATCTGTCAAAGTATACACTCACTTAAACCATGTCAATTTAGAGCTGGCAATGAACCTGACTTCCATGTCTTTGAAATTTGGGAAGAAACTGGAGTATCTGGAGAAAATGTGGACATTTGG
>JANRMT010062796.1:35437449-35457607 GCA_026402145.1 Polypterus bichir lapradei | reverse complement strand
TATATAGTGACAGATGGGGGCACTATCGTCCCCTTGAACCTTCAGATCAGACGCCAGACACCAGGTAAAAGTCCAATAATTGAATTTATTTAGACTACACAGTGCAAAAAGCACCCTCCTCTCCACAATACTCATATAATTACACACTACAATCAATAAACAATCCTCCACTCCCAGACGCGTTGCCACCCAGCTCAGCTCAAAGACTGGGATCTCCCACAGTCCTTTTATATTTCCTGACCCGGTAGTGTTTCTGATCCTTCAGATCACGTGACCTCCTATCACTTCCGGGTCAGATCAAAAGTCGTCTTCTTCATCCCGGAAGTACGTCATTCCTCCTGTCGCTGTGACTAAGACATACTTCCGGGTTACAGGGCACATAAGAGTCTCTGGGCCTCCCTGCAGCGTCCTCTGTTGGCCCCTAAGGTATCCAGCAGGGCTGTTAAGGAAAACTCCACTGTCCATGATTCCCTGCTGGTATTCTGGGCACCTCCATGCTGCAGGGAGAGTTCCACCTGGCGGATTGGGGATATTGGCCGGGATGACTGGCCGACAATATTCCTCTATATATATATATATATATATATATATATATATATATATATACAGTGCATCCGGAAAGTATTCATAGCGCATCACTTTTTCCACATTTTGTTATGTTACAGCCTTATTCCAAAATGAATTAAATTCATTTTTCCTCAGAATTCTACAAACAACACCCTATAATGACAACATGAAAAAAATTTACTTGAGGTTTTTGCAAATTTATTAAAAAAAAAAAAACTGAGAAAGCACATGTACATAAGTATTCACAGCCTTTGCCATGAAGCTCCAAATTGAGCTCAGGTGCATCCTGTTTCCCTTGATCATCCTTGAGATGTTTCTGCAGCTTAATTGGAGTCCACCTGTGGTAAATTCAGTTGATTGGACATGATTTGGAAAGGCACACACCTGTCTATATAAGGTCCCACAGTTGACAGTTCACGTCAGAGCACAAACCAAGCATGAAGTCAAAGGAATTGTCTGTAGACCTCCGAGACAGGATTGTCTCGAGGCACAAATCTGGGGAAGGTTACAGAAAAATTTCTGCTGCTTTGAAGGTCCCAATGAGCACAGTGGCCTCCATCATCTGTAAGTGGAAGAAGTTCGAAACCACCAGGACTCTTCCTAGAGCTGGCCGGCCATCTAAACTGAGCAATCGGGGGAGAAGGGCCTTAGTCAGGGAGGTGACCAAGAATCCGATGGTCACTCTGTCAGAGCTCCAGAGGTCCTCTGTGGAGAGAGGAGAACCTTCCAGAAGGACAACCATCTCTGCAGTAATCTACCAATCAGGCCTGTATGGTAGAGTGGCCAGACGGAAGCCACTCCTTAGTAAAAGGCACATGGCAGCCCGCCTGGAGTTTGCCAAAAGGCACCTGAAGGACTCTCAGACCATGAGAAACAAAATTCTCTGGTCTGATGAGACAAAGATTGAACTCTTTGGTGTGAATGCCAGGCGTCACGTTTGGAGGAAACCAGGCACTGCTCATCACCAGGCCAATACCATCCCTACAGTGAAGCATAGTGGTGGCAGCATCATGCTGTGGGGATGTTTTTCAGCGGCAGGAACTGGGAGACTAGTCAGGATAAAGGGAAAGATGACTGCAGCAATGTACAGAGACTGGATGAAAACCTGCTCCAGAGCGCTCTTGACCTCAGACTGGGGCGACGGTTCATCTTTCAGCAGGACAACGACCCTAAGCACACAGCCAAGATATCAAAGGAGTGGCTTCAGGACAAATCTGTGCATGTCTTTGAGTGGCCCAGCCAGAGCCCAGACTTGAATCCGATTGAACATCTCTGGAGAGATCTTAAAATGGCTTGTCACCGACGCTTCCCATCCAACCTGATGGAGCTTGAGAGGTGCTGCAAAGAGGAATGGGCCAAACTGGCCAAGGATAGGTGTGCCAAGCTTTTCAAAAAGACTTGAGGCTGTAAGTGCTGCCAAAGGTGCTTCGACAAAGTATTGAGCAAAGGCTGTGAATACTTATGTACATGTGATTTCTCAGTTTTTTTATATTTAATAAATTTGCAAAAACCTCAAGTAAACTTTTTTCACATTGTCATTGTGGGGTGTTGTGTGTAGAATTCTGAGGAATAAAATGAATTTAATGCATTTTGGAATAAGGCTGTAACATAACAAAATGTGGAAAAAGTGATGCGCTGTGAATACTTTCCGGATGCACTGTAGATACTAGCAAAATACCCGTGCTTCGCAGCGGAGAAGTAGTGTGTTAAAGAAGTTATGAAAAAGAAAAGGAAATTTTTAAAATAACGTAACATGATTGTCAATGTAATTATTTTGTCACTGTTATGAGTGTTGCTGTCATCAAGGATTTCATTATCATTATTTCTTTCAATCAGGTTCGTATTTGGAGGATGTGTTGTGTCCAAGTTATATTCCATGTTTGTCAACCGTTGTAAAGATAACAGGTTCCTGCGATGTTGCGATGTCCACGGCTTTATTTAATGTTAGCTCAGACCTGGCACTTAAAAGTTTCTCTCGCACTTTTGCTGAGTTTGTGCCAAACACTATTCTATCCCTGACCATCTCATCTTCGTTTACATAAGCACAGTCCTTCACCAGGAATTTTAACTCCGTTACAAAGTGATGAAAAGTCTTGTTTATACCCTGCCTCCTCTCATTAAACTTGTATCTCGTGAATATTGTATTCGTCTTAGGCATGATAAACGCCAGTGGCAGCGTGTCTATGAACCTAATTTAAAGTTAAGCTTTACACCTTACTTTCCTATTCATTTGCATAAGCACAGTCCTTCACCAGCAATTTTAACTCCGTTACAGCAATTTTAACTTCGTTACAAAGTGATCAAAAGTCTCGTTCATACCCTGCGTCTTCTCATTAAACTTGTATCTCGCAAATATCGTATTCGACGTAGGCATGACAAACGCCAGTGGCAGCGTGTCTATGTACTTAATTTAAACTTAAGGTTTACACCGTGCTTTGTTTCCGCAGTAGCTGCACTTATGAATATGCTTGTATATGTCACTCGCTTCATATTCTTTTGCTGCCTTCTCAATTGTGTAATGCGTTTTTTGTTCAGCGCTCTTTGGAGCTCTTCCTTGTTCTCTGCATACTGCGTTCACAGTCAGTTCATGTGAGCCGCTTGGAGTACATGCATCGAAGGTTCTCAGCTGTGCTTGTGCTATCTCGTGCGATCTTGCCATGTCCATGGCTTTATTTAATGTTAGCTAAGACCCGGCACTTAAAAGTTTCTCTTGAACTTTCGCTGAGTTTGTGCCAAACACTAATCTATTCCCGACTATCTCATCTTTGTTTGCATAAGCACAGTCCTTCATCCGCGAATATTTAGCGGCAGCGTGTCTATTGGATTGCTGCCGACGGACGGCCTTATATGGGCAGGCACTCAATTACGTAGGAGGCGTGACGATGAGGGACGCAACTCCACCTCACACGGCGACCGAGCTGCAGGTTATGGCCGTATATATGTACGTAAGTAGGTTCCAGTTATGACCGTTACGCATAGAATTTCGAAATAAAACCTGCCTAACTTTTGTAAGTAAGCTGTAAGGAATGAGCCTGTCAAATTTCAGCCTTCTACCTACACGGGAAGTTGGAGAATTGGTGATGAGTCAGTGAGTCAGTAAGGGCTTTGCCTTTTATTAGTATAGATATATTATTTTTAATGTAGGTAGATCATTTTGACCTGGTCATTTTAAAAGTAGCTCGCAAGCCGAAAAAGTGTGGGCACCCCTAGTCCATGTCATGAAAAGTAGCTTTTCTTCATGATGTTGCTGTGTTTTTTGTTTGTAGACAGAGTATTTGTGTATAATGTGATTCATTTGGTAAAACTATGCATATCCTAATTGATAACATTATCTATACTGTTTTTAATTTACTTAATATTCTGCATTACTAGAGTGAGATTTTAGTTTTCTGCCAATGGATCCCCTGACCTCCCCAGGTATTGTACACACAAACTACACATTATGAAAGGTGCTATATACTATACTTTGGATCTACTAATCAATTAATATAATATGAGCTTTCCAGATGGACTGCAGCAAATCAAATGAACCAGTGTAGACCAGTTCCTCAGGCACTGACCTGTGGTTGTTGGGATGTCATTGTGTCACCATTTTAGTTAATGGATGCTACAATTTTGTGCATTGTTTTCATGGGCCTTGCAGTACTGTTGATAGTAATGATGACTATTGCTGGTCATGTAAGCCAACTGTAGTTTAATTCATTGCATCATTGTGCCACATTTAAAAAGTTACAGGCCTACTCAGACAGGACTGTGAAATTTAGATCTACAAAGTAAACACCTGTAATAGTCTATCACTATGTCAACATATAAGATACTGAATTACTTAGGTACACTTTTTATTTCTAATACGTAGCTCTTGATTTTGATTATTACAGTAGTTTACTTGCAAAAGACAATTTTTACTTCAGTGCTCTGACCCTTGCTTGACAGAAGGCAAGTCTCTTATAATGTTCAAAGCAAGTCTCACTGAAATCCTTTTTGGACTTGCTATATTCTTAGCAACTACAGTACTGACCACATAAATTAACCAGCCAGCACTGCACTTGTAGATCTAAGACCAAATGTACAGTGCACTTGTGATTTGTAAGTCACTTTAGAACATACAAAATTTTGCTGACAGTTTGGACCATCCAGATTGTTAATTCAGTTAATAGCTAAAATATTCCAATACCTAATCTAGACACTGTTCAAAAGTGACAGCTAAATAAATATGTTATTAAATGTAAAACTGCATATTTCATTTTAAGAACTGTTCCTCGAGAATGCAGTGTGATGGGTGGGAACTTACATACTGCTGCAGAGTCATCACTGAACTTCTACATAATGAAAGATTCCTCTGTACCCTCATACATGCACTATGCCTGTTGACACAATGTCACTAACAGCTAATGTAAATTTTGCACCACTATGGCAGGATGTGGTGCAACAGTGAACCTTGTTTAGTTGTCAGCCCATGCCTAACGGTCTCTATCCATTACAATAGTGCTGTGTAATGCAGCAGCTGACTTCTCTCTTTTACAAACTGTCTGAATCCAGTTAAGGTCAGTAGTGTAAGCCTGTAATACAGTTAGATCCATAATTATTTAGAGTGACACAATTTTCATAATTTAGCCACTATACGCCACCACAATGGATTTGAAAAGAAGAAATAATTACATGATTAAAGTGTAGGCATTTAACAAAAACATTGTATGGGGCATAATGGGCTTGTTTATTCATCAACAATGTTCTGTAATACTGCACTCTAACAGTCTAACAACACCAAAGATTTCTCTTTCCCATTTTAATGGGTCATAGGAAATGCGCCCAAAATGATACAAAATAAATGGCAAGTAAATGATTATTTAATTAATCGAAAGTTGTTTTTGAGTGATTTTTTTTTTTTGCCACGGCCCCCCCCCCCCTTCCCATTTTCAGTGGCTCAAAGGTATTTGGACAATTAACTGACAAGCTGTTCCACAGCCAGGTATGAGCAGGGCCCTTATTATTTCTTTACCTATTAAGCAAGTAGAAAGAAGGTCTGGAGTTGATTCCAGGTGTGGAATATGCATTTGAAAGTTGTCGCAGTGAGCTCTCTATATGAGATCCAAAGAGATGTCTATGCAAGTAAAAATGGTCCAACATTTGGCTGAGGAAACAAAACAACCCATTTAGAGAGACAGCAGAAACATGAGGAGTGGTCAAATCAACCATCTGACACATTCCTAAAGAGATGGAGCACACGTGTGAGCTCAGCAACACCAGAAGGCCTGGACATCCATGGAAGACAACTGTGCTGGATGATCGCAGAATTCTTTCCTTGGTGAAGAAAAACCAATTCACGATACTTAGCCCACCCAAGAACACTCTCTGGGAGGTAGGCCTATCATTGCCAAAGTCTACAATCAAGAGAAGACAGAGAGTTTACCACGAGGTACAAACCATTTGTAATCCCATGCATAGGATGGGCAGATTAGACTTTGTCAGAAAATATATTTTAAAAAACAGTCCAGTTTTGAAATGGTTTTCTTTGGACAAATGAAATTAGATTAATATGTACTAGAATGATGGATAGAGAAGAACATGGAGAAGAGAAGGAATGGGTGATGATCTGTAGCATACCACATCATCTGTGAAACATGGCTGAGGCAGTGTTATGGCTTGGGCATACGTGACTGAAAATGTAAGTGGGTCACTGGTGTTTATAGATGATATGACTGCTGGCAGAAGTAGGAGGATGAATTCTGAAGTGTATAGGGCTATACTGTCTGCACAAATTCAGCCAAAAGCTGCAAAACTGATAGGACGACGCTTCACAATACAGATGGACAATAAGGAAAAACATACTGTGACAGCAAACCAAATGCTTTTCAAGGCAGAGAAGTGTAATATTCTTCAGTGACCAAGTCAATCAACTGACATCAACCCAATTGGATATGCATTTCACTTGCTGAAGACAAAACTGAAGGCAGAAAGTCCAACAAACAAGCAGCACTGGAAGACAACTGCAGTAAAGGCCTGACAAACCATCAGTAGGGTGGAAACCCAACACTTGGAGATGGCCATGGGTTCCAGACTTCAGGCACTCATTGACTACAAAGGATTTGCAACCAAATATTGAAAAATGATCATTATATTTATGAATATGTGAGTTTGTCCAAATTCTTTTGAGCTTCTGAAATTTGGGATTGGGGAACACATATAAAAATGGCTGTCTTTTCTAAATGGCTCACGTAATGTTTTTGCTAAATGCCTTAAATTAAAACTGCAAGTCTACACTTCAGTCACATCTTGATTGCTTTATTTCAAATCCATTGTGCTGGCTCACAGAGCCAAAATTATGAAAATTGTATCACTGTCCAAATATTTACGGACTTAGCTGTATATTGCAGATGTTTCATTAACTGTGCTTCTGTCAATTGGATCATATGCTATTTGACATCCAACTATTCTGAGTATTATATACAAGAGCAAATAAATGCTTGTTCAGCTTTACTGTTCTGGATTTAGTATATTACAAAGTAAGTACAACCTGGCAATAAAGTGGGACCAGAAAATGGACAGATGAATGTATAGATGTATATAATTTCTTTACATATCTAATAAAAACAATAAAAGCTTCAGTAACTCTTCCTGCAGGATATTTTGACCACTTACTTGTATTTCACTATCAAATAAAAAAGAAGGATTCTGTAACTACTTGATGAAGGCTAGTAGCCACACCCTTATGCCCTGTGGAAATTAGGGACATTGCTAAAGATAATCTTAGGGATCAGATTTCTATTTTTGCACTTTTTCTCTACAAAGCTAAGCATATCTGTATAATCTTACCCTGCAGACGTCATACAACCCTCGGAAAAATATAAGAAAAGCCCCTATGGAAAGAAGATGAATTGTCATTTTACAGTCAAAAAGACTCCCCTTCACTTAACATTCACACACAGGTCTGTACGCCATAAGCAGAGACATACAGATATGCAGGCGTTTTTGGACTAACAGACATTAACAGGAAGGTAAATCCACGCCTCTAATGCAGAATTTGTGAATAAGAGGAACTCGACTGTGAGGTAGTCAAAATAACTATGCAAGTTGATGTTTCCAACATAGAAAAATCATTAAACAATTAAAGCCCCCCAAAGTACAGTAATTATAAAGTTTATGTCATAGTCAATCCAAGTCACCCACATTACTTTATTTGTTAATGTATTTTACATTGATAATATACATTTATTAGAATCTGAATACAAAGGTTTAACAAGAATTTGCAAGTATGCTGTCATGGCTAGAATCTCTTTTGCCTGTTTTCCATAGGTTAATATCTGCCTTTAATTCATGTTCTTTTAATTAGTGCTCTTGTTTTTACTTTCATTCTGAGTTTACAAAAATAGACCTTGTATGTCATTAACATTTTTATAGAATTTTACAGCACTGGATGGTGTTGTCTTGCAATTGAGAGTGGGATTAGTAGGTAAAGTTGGATCAATGAACTGTCTACATACTGTAGCTTTGAACACCTACGATTCTCTTTATGCTCTTTTACCCTGTTCTTTCAGTTTAATTAACTCATTTCTTTACCATATTTTTTTACCTTAAATGCTTCTAATTAGTCTCCTGTGAACATGACAATTAATAAACATGAGGCACAAATGACAATGTGTATTAAATAGGAGCTGTTCATTTATTCCAGCTACGCCATTATATGCATCATCAAGTGGCTGGTTTATTGGGAAGTAACCTCTGGAAAACTAATCCACTTTTGTAAATAAAATCCCTCAAAATGAAATACTTTGGTGGAATGGCCTTGCATCAAAACATCAGATGTAAAAATAAGAAAATAACACATTCACATTCACCTAGCCCCTTGAATAAAATCGTATTAGGATACAAACCAGTGGCTACAGCAAGGTGGGAGTGAATTTGGGAGGCTTACCATTAAGTGAGTTGTTCAGCCATCCACTGTGAATCAAAAGTGAAAATCCATGCCAGTCTCTTAACCAAAAAGACACATTTCCACAACTGTTTACTAGAAAAAATGAAAAAAAGAAGAGACAAAAACAAATACTTTCAAAGTAGGCTGATTTTGTAATTCTTATATTGGAAAATGAAGTGAACTGACAAGAAATGTCAAGAAGGGATATATCTAATATGTTTTGGAAGATAAAAGGAGTAGAGAAGGAAGCAAAACAGGCAGCTCTTCATTGACTTAATTGGGCCTGGCAAGGAAACATGCAGTTTGCCTTTTTGCTTTGTTTATGGTGCATGTTTAGTCTGACAGCTGCCTTGCCCATAATTATATGATGGTGCCTGTCAGAGTGTAGGCCTGGCATAATTATATACAATTCCCATAACCTGGTGTCTATTCATCTTGTTGTAGATTGTTCTCTGGGTGCCACTACAATTGTATGGCTACGCCTTCTGCCTCTGGTCAGCAACTGAAGTTCCTCACTATATGTATCAATGTGGCTCCCACTTGACCCCTTCAGTTACCCCTATGCCATCATGTCAATCACTCACTCAGTCTGTGTTTTAAGTAATATCCTTCAGAGTTTACACTTTTACAGTCCAAGCAGTATCAACAAGTGGTCATGCAATTAATTAATTTTTATCATGGTATAGATAAACTTTTATAAAAATCATCAAAGATAAAAATTATACATTTTAAATAAAAGTATTTATATACACATGAGGAAAATACATTTACATAATTGCATTAGCATGTAGCGAATTCTCAGACAATTTTCATAATAACAATGAGGTTTATAAATGGTTCTCAACCAAAATATATTAAACAGAGACAAATAGTGAGTCATGAGCAATAAAGAAAATACTTTGACTGCTATTAGGTATTATTATTGTTCTTTATTTAACAGATCTCTTTAGCCAAGGTAAATAACACAAAAAATCAGCATATTTACATTTCATATGAGTAGTTGGTAAGAAAATACAAAGTTAACAGGAAAGAGTGAATAAAATTTAAGGTGCAGCACAAGAAGATTAGTATTACAATTAGACTAGATGATAATAAACCAACCTAACAAAAATGCTGTTAGTTTATAATTAATAGAGTCAGACATCCATAAAGAGAGGAGACAGGCAGGTGCTTCCTGAAAAGGTATGTCTTTAAACAGTGTCTGAACATCAGTAGCCCAACACCAGCTCGATCTGGTCATGAGGAGCTTGTCCCCACCTTGGGTGTAGAAATTGATAAACCCTTAAACATCTAATGGGATTTTGGAGGGAAAATTGATATTGCCATATTAAGAGAATTCAATTCAAATTCTTTAATGGTAGCTGAGCAAGTTTGATTAAGGTTGTCTAAGCAATTTAAGATGAAACGAATCATGGACAGCCATAAAAGAAAGCCTAGTGATAAAACTAAGAGTAATATAAAAAATAATATTTAGAGCACTTACCTGTATATATTACTCACCACCACTAAGTGTTTTACAAAGCAATCCAGAAAATTATTACAAGTATACAGCCCTTTCCACAGAAGATACAATCAAAAGCATCAAACAAAGAAATCAAAATAAGTGTTATCTGTCTGTAAATAGGATTTTCATAATGAACATTACTTAAAACAGTATAGGGTGGTCCAGATCTAATTATGCAATTTTCATTACGCTATAACTTATTAAGTTTATTACATAGAAAATTACCCGAAAAATCACGGACCATCGAGAAGTGTGCGAACTGACGACATGAAGAATTGTCTTTGCGCCAAACTGGAATTGTCCCCGCATAAATCAAAGTCATCCAGACGATCTGGATCTGCATAATTAGAACTGGACCACCCTGTACAATGATTTAATGGAGCTATCACAGTTAACCATCATTAAGTGTAGCTCTTTTCATAGTAAAGACTGTCGAAAAACACTGAACACAAGACATAGCACCACCCATGATGAAGTGCTAGTTCCTTACAAGACTGACAGACACACACCCACCCACAGTGGGCCGATGAAGAATCACCAGTTAACCTAACATGCATGTCTATGTGATCTGGAAGGATCAAATTACCCAAAGAAAGTCCCATACATGGGAAAGATTTGCAAACTTCACACTCTCACAGTGGGATTTGAACCCACTGATAACCACTCTGTAAGTGTAAGATTACAGCTGGCTTCTTATTTTATGTATTGGTTTTCACAGTAAGTGCTACACTGTTCTTTATGAATATATTAATGTGAATGTGTCTGAAGATATATACATGTAAAAGAAACAAATAATGTGACAAATATAATTCCTTTAAACCTAAATATCTGTGCAAAAGATTAGGGTGTTTTCTAGATCTCAGCGTAAGCACTTGTGTATAGGTTTATAAGCAGTGGTGTAGCCTGAGCTCTCCCTGGCCATCCCTTCTTCTGTACTTCTCTGGTTTGCCATTTTACATTTATTACAGAGTTTTAGTCTATGAACAACTAACGATTACACATTGTAAATTAGGCTCTTAGTAAAATAATTATACATAAAGATTTTTTTGCCAATAGTTAAAGGTAAACATGTCTCCTTGTACCAATGAGCAAGACATTCAAGGTGCTATTTCATTTCATGCCTTCTAAAACAGCCACCTCTCCATTCCCTTAGTATTTTTAACTAACCCTGCGTATACTTGTATTGTTTTTACACTTGGCTTTAAAAGATCAATGCAGTTTTGTTTGAAAAAGCATGCTTTATAGAATGAAATAGAATCAGTGACTTAAATTGTGAATCATTCTTTGTCAGAAATATCATATGCTGTACTATGTAATGACAATGAAATGACAACAATCACAGACGTTCATGATTCACCACATTAACAGTTCTGGTTGTCAAATTTTAAGCTCTAGAAAACCAAATGTGTTCGCAGAGTTCCTGTCACGCAACAAACACAGCACTTTGGCCAATAAGCAAAGGCATGAGCTGTGACTTGTGCATTACATTGTTTTTGTATATTTTCCTTCTTTGCTCTCTGACTCCATTATCTCATATCACTTCTTCTGTGCTGCATTGGTGTTTTTACCCAGCATATCATTTCTTCAGTTGTCTAGTGATTTCTCACCTGTGTGTAGCACATTTTTGCTAGTTTTTCTTTCAAATATTTATGTCTTGAAAGTTAAACTTGTTAAAATCAGTCCATTTTATTGCTTTGAGTTTCTATACAATTTACAAGAAAGCCATCTTCTTGTTTTTTTTGTGTGTAAAACATTTAATAAGGTCTCAACCCATTGTTATTTTATCAGTTTTGTTTGGCTATCTAACTAACTCTCCAAAAATGGGATATTAATTGATTGGAACAAGGAAGAATTCTATGATTTTACCAGCAGTGTTATTCTAATGTTTGCAATTTCACTTTTATGAGTTTGCTGATTAAAGGGGTACAGTGTTCTAATGGAATAATCTTCAACTCTCAATCTTCCTATTATTGTGTACTTATTGGGGTCATCTTCAATATGTACCTAAAAGCATGATGATAAAAGACTTGAGTATTTAAGAGTAGGTGATAAAATTGCAACAGTTGTAGATGACAGTCAAAAAACCATCTTGATTGACCCCATCCTACTTTACATCTCGTACAAGGTCATACAAATAAGGCACTCTTTTGTTTGCTGATTTTATTAACCCAGTACTTTCAGTATATTGATATACCTACACAAGCATTTTGTCAGATACATTGTGTTCAGACAAGACACATGAACTTGAATGTAGGAGCTAGAGTTAAACACATGATGAGTGGTCTCAGTATGCCTTAATCACATTATTCAACAAACCATCCATTTTCTTAATATTCCTAGACTGCTATAGGGTAATGGAGGGTGCAGTGTTTACTTAAAGTAATGTAAGAACAAGACCTGAATAAAACACAAGTCCATCACCAAACACAGGCATTTATGTATCCAAATGGAAAATTTAGAATGCCAATTAACAAAACAGCACATCTTTGAGATATTGGACAAAACATAAATACACAGAAAAAAGTGACTTTGACATGTAGAGAATGTGTAAATCAAAGTGAGCACAACTGGATTGTCTTTGTACATTGCCCTTCTTTGGACTCTGACTCCATTACCTCAGATTACTTCTTCTGTGTGAGTGGATTAAGTGAGATTGAGAATGTTATGTCTATCTGATGTGAATAACACAAACAAGAGTCCAAAATAAAATTAAATAAAGTATTGTAAGTGATAGCAAGAATGTGTTTAGACAGCGACAAACCAGTTTGTTAAACTTTTTTGAAGACACCTGCAATAGTAAGTAAGAGCCAAGTATAAAAACACATTTAGTCTTTTGAAAAGTCTCAACAGTGAATATTATTCCTTTAACTAGATGCCATTTGCAAATTTCTTCTGAGCATTTCATTTTATATTTATTCCAAATTTATGTTCGGTAAGCTACAGCTAGAAATGAAACTGCATTCTATAAGGAAGAACACAGGCTTTCTGCGCTCATCTGATTTCCATCCACCACTTCTCAGTGAGTTTTTTCGCGCTTACCAAAAAAAAAACAAAAAAACTGAGCATGATAGTGATGGTGATGGTTGTGAGGAGAGAAGAGGGATTGGGTGCGTGGGCATCTGTTCAGATCACCTACTGTAGGAACGTCAGACGTGCCTGTAATGCAACACGCCAATTGTTACTCACTTAAAGGAGCCCTACTCAGTTTTACTCCTTTTAAAACATGAGCAGCAGTGACTGGAGTTTAGAGACAAGACAATTCATTTTGACTTACCATTACCATTCATCAAATATAAAATACCAGTAACAGCATACTGCACGATAACGTGCAGTGAATAAACTTTACTTATAGTTTTCATCCTCTTTCTCTGTACGTTTAGCATTTGTTTGCTCAGAGGCTGATGTGCTTGCTTCTTCCTGAGCAGCTCTCCTTTTCTCCGTCCTAGCGGCCCGCTCCTTCTCTTCTTCCATCGGCATCTTTTCGCGTTACAACTGATTAAGTCAGTTTTTGTGTTGCAATTGCTTAGTACGTTTTTCTTAATTCTTCACTTAAGCTGGCACTGAAGTCTTCAACCTGCCTCAAGAATGATTTAAGAGGCAAGAGGAAGTGACGGCGACAGTGGTGTTGTTTCTACAATAAAATAAAACAAAAATAAAAACAGTAGTAAAAATCATCACCCCGAAAGCAGACAGTAGAGGCCACGTAGTGTATGTGTACCAAATTTCAGGTCAATAGGTCAAACTGTTTGAGAGCTACAGGTGATTTAAAATCCTGGACAGACAAACGGACAGCTATGGTAGCGTATTATATAAGAAGATATTAGCATTCTTAGTCCTGTTTCCCAGAGTGATGGATACAATTAGGTATGCACAAAGAACTGCAGATTTGGTAGTGAGCACTAGTTTTTGCACAGCAGTTCCATCTTTTAGAGCAATCAGGTGAGAAGAATGTGTGCCTGAGGTGGTTTGAATCCTGTATTATCTATCACATAGGCATTGTTATGGCAGTGTCTTCTGTAACAACTGTTCAGATGAAAGTCTCATTGTAGAATATTTGTATGTCATTTCAACTACTTCTTGAATGGGCCTTTCTCTCCTCTGTGATTTGACACTTTCTGTAGCATAACGTTAAAAATGCATACGTTTCCGTGTAATTCTCCTGAATTTCCACTGGCACCATAAAAGGTGGAGGCATTTTTTAAATTTGTTTTACCATGTCAGTGCCAAGGGTCCAAGTCAATCTGATGGGAAACTACAACACATAAAATATGGAGCTGGAACCTTTTTCTACAGATTCTGTATCACTAATGACTAGGATATGGATCTATCTGCCTCTTGAAGGGAACAGTAGGTTGTTCAAGTTGCTTTCATATCTCTGTTCATGCATTCAGTTTCTAAGCTCAGTTATTTAAATTGATCATTAAAATGATTGTAGTCTATCACAGCTCATACTCTCTCAAATGTACCCACATTCACTCGTACAGGTGCAATTCAGAGTTGAGATCAAAATTAGTGATTGACTAACATCCTGTCCAAGGTTGCTTCTTACCTTTCCAACAATTGCTGCCAGACTATGCTCTATTTGCATGTAGGTCTGGATTGGATAATTTGCATTTGATGTGAGAATGTGTTTCACCCTAAGAAGCATGTTTTCAGGATTTGTAAAGAAATTACAATAGCCTGGGCAAACCTGCAAGGGAAGAACATTCAGACCTACAAGCAGTCATGAATCTAGAGCTGTGAAAAGTAGTCCCAACTACATCACCACTATTCCTGAATTCAGTCTTTTCATTCATATAAACCAGAAACTTTCTTATGAATAAATGTCTAATTCTATCTGGCACTGGATAGCAAGCAACCTTCTGAGGCTCCAGTCTGTAAAATCCGCATTGAGGTGTTTTGTTGCCTTTCCCTCCATTCAAGCGAAATATACAAATCTTTTGCAGCATTCTTTAGTCACAAAATATACAATTTTATATGTAATATAATATACCCCTCAAAGGCCTTTACAGTTGACCCTTATCTAGCTCACTATAGTGAACTAAATTCCTTCATTAAAATAGGTTTACCTGAACTTCATAGAATAATGACTCAAATACAACCTTCCACTTGCACCCTTGACCCAGTCCCAACAAGCTTTTTTTAAAGACGTTTATGATGGGCTCATTGACAGTGTACTTGATATAGTTAACTCCTCATTTGATACTGATTGTCACGGATCGTCTGAAGACAGTCATAGTTAAACCCCTGCTCAAGAAAAATAATCTTGAAGTCTCTGTCTTTCACAACTTTAAACCTATTTATAACCTGCCCTTTTTAAGTAAAATTCTAGGAAAAGCAGTTTTTAACTAGTTAAATCATTACTTGAATAAACACACCATTCTTGATAAGTTTCAGTCAGGTTTTAAACCAAATCACAGCACACAAACTGCATTGGTTAAAGTAGTTAATGATCTGTGTGTTAATGCTGACACAGTCAATGTATCTGTTCTCATTCTTTTAGACTTGAGCACAGCAATCAACACCATAGACCACCGTATTCTTATTATTCGTCTTAGTCAGTGGGTGAATCTCTCTGGTAATGCCCTAAATTGGTTTCAGTGTTATTTTTTAAGGATTTTTTGTTAGTTATGGTGATTGTAGCTTAGGGATCCATGCTATTTTATATGAGGTACTACAATGATATATTCTGGGCTCACTATTATTTTCAATTTACATGCTCCCATTAGGCTGGACTATCTAAAAACACAAGGTGAGCTACCACAGTTATGCATCTATAGCACCCGATTACACTGATTTTCTGTGCCCTTTGATCCAATGTTTACCTTGTGTTACTGAAAGGATGAATAGCAATTTTTGCAAAATAAATAAGGAAAAAACTGAAATTTTAGTTTTTGGAAAAATGGGAATAATGAAGATCTTAGAAATAAACTTGAGCCCTTGGCACTCAAATTTAAGGCTGAAGTTAAGAACTGAGGTGTGATCATGGACTCTGCTCTAAACTTTAAATCACGCATTAACTATATTACTAGGACTGCATTTTTTTCACTGAAGAAATATTGCAAAAGTTAGATCTCTTATAAAATTGCAAGACATTGAAAAATTAATTCACGCTTTTGTTTTTTGTCAACTAGATTACTGCAATGCTGTCCCAACTGGACTACCTAAAAATGGCATGAACTGGTTGCAGTTAGTTCAAAATGCAGCAGCTAGAATCTTAACCAGCAAAAGAAAATCTGAGCACATCTCACTGGTTATGGCATCTTTACATTGGTTACATGTGTCCTTTAGAATAGATTCAAAAATACTGCTAATGGTATGTAAATCTCTGAATAATCTTGCTCCCTCGTATGTTTTGGAGTGCCTGTCCCCTTATATCCCCAGTTGTAACCTCAGATCATTTAACACTGGTTTGCTTATTATACAAACAGCTAAGAATTAAAGAAGAGGTGAGGTGGCATTTTGCTGTTATGCACCAAAAATCTGGAATACTTTACCGATAGAGCTATGCCAGGATAATAGCATTGATCAATTAAAAAAAAAATATTACAAACTTTTTCAATTTGGTCTTTTCTTAATTCACTTCTGTTCTGCTTTAAATTGATTATATATGCATTGCAATGTCATACACTTCATTCTTTGTTTTCTTTCCCGTTTTATGCCACCACCAACCTGATCACAGTAGTTTTGCAGCCGTTTGTAAAGATGGAATGAAAGTAGATAATCTAAATGTCTACAAGACTAAATGCATTGAATTATCTCAAATGAAGGCTGAAAATAATAAGACTGACCTTAGCATCTTTAATTTAGGTAGAATACCCAGTGTGGGCTAGGTGGTGTTTTGTACTGGAATCCTGCAGATTTTTTTTCTCCTGCATGTTGTCCCTGGAGTTTTTTTTTTCATCCTCCCTGGGCATCTTAGGATCGGACTTACTTTAATAGACTTTAAAAAAATAAGATTCTACTACTTGTATATGTGTGCTATCTAAGCGCATATTGCTTTTTCATTGATTATGTTTTATATAGCATTTATTTAGTTATATTTAACTGTTTCTAACTGGCTGTTATTATTTCTATTGTTTTTTTACATTGCGTAAAGCACGTTGAGATACATTCCTTGTATGAAAATGTGCGATAGAAATAAAAATGTTGTAAGCTGTCCCAGTTTGAAAATACCTTCAGAAATTCTGCAACACAGGCTCTCCTATCAAAACCTCAAGAGGAACTTTTAAATTGAGAATGAGATGTCAGAAAGTTAGTAGGAGAAAGAAAATGGAAGGTGAAAGACGACATTCTTAAAGAAAAGTAGCAGGATATACTACGCTGGCATACTTGTTTTAACTGTCAATACGTTAAGGGTGATGTCAAGTTCCATAGTTATCGCGTCATCTACAGACCTGTTGATCTGATACACGAACTGGTGTGGGCCATACAAGACGAGACGAGTGCTGCTGTTGTGAGAAATGTTCGCATTTTTCCAGCGTTTCATGGTCACAGACGTGAATGACACGCTGTTATTCGTTATTCTGCGCGCTGCCGCCTAATCGAGCAGGTTTCCGGACTGTTAAACCGATGTAGTCGCGCTACTTCTGTATAGGAGGGGCGACCGAGTGCCTCAGCTCTGGGCTGTCTGTACTTCATAAAAGTAAGCCACATGTGCTCTTTTGCAACTTGCACACTTCCTTCCTAGTGCTCCTGTGATATGAATTTGAGCGAAGGTTCAATCAAAGAAGCAAGCAGCTGCCCAGTTATTGCCTTCTCTTCACGACAATGTAGGAAATGGTTGCGCTCAAGTGCGGACACCCCTCTCCTCCCCTCTATACCTTGCCAATGGTATGGCCCCACCCCGTGCACACCTTATGTTAATTGGCTGTTTTCAGCGAAGTTCATTTGCAGAGCAGTGTAGCTGAGAGAGAGATGCGTGGAAGTAAGTGTGGAAGTTAGATAGAGAGTGCAAGGTATGAAAAACAGAGGGAAAGAGAAACGAGACTTTATTAAAGACAAACGCTTTCCGTGATTTCAGCACCATTCGTGAGAAAAGAAGTAAAGGAAGGATCAGTTGGACGTGATAAACGCGAGAAGCGCTTTGGAGCTTACAGAGTTGAATCGAAAAGGAGGCTATAACATGTTTGTTCTGGAGACTCAGTGACCTTAAAGGATTGATTAACGGACTGGCGGGCTGGGTGGCTCCTGCTGTGCGAGACTGCCCAACCGCCTAGCCACCTGGGCTGAACGCGAGGGGGTTGTGTACAAGAACTTAAAAATTATATGCATATCCTAGCAAGCATTCCAGACGGCATCGAGTTTTTTGGATTTTTGTGATTGAAAGAATATCAGCCTTGGGGACACCCGTGATCACTAAACACTTGTTGCACCAAAGACGGTGCGACGTGAGCCATGGCCATGTATGAGTCCAGCGGTATGGGGGACGTGGCTCAGAAGAGGCTCAGCGGCGTGCCTCCACTGTCCCCAGCCGCATTCGTAAACGCAGCCCAGTACGCCAACGTTCTTGAGGGCAGATTCAAACAACTGCAAGGTAAGCTCTGGTCCGGTCCTTACAGGCGTCAGTTATGTAACCCCAAAAAGTGATATATAGATAGGCATTCTGGCAGTAGTTAGGCTGCGATCGCAAAGTTTCTGCTCAGAAATGTCTTAATATTACGGGATCTACGGTGTGAGGTGCTGTGAAGTGTGTGGTTTTTTTTTTTACTGTTTCTTTTGGATTTTCTATTTTCAATGAGAATATTGATTTTACTTACCAATGTTTCGATGATTTCCTTTGATGTGTAAGTGTTTTACTGTTCATTGCGGCAGTGCAGTAGTTGCCCGGATATGCAAATCTGGGGTGGTAACAACGATAAACTACGGTCGTGTTTTTTCGGTTATGTGCTTTGCTGTGCTCGGATTTTCATTTTTTTTTTATTTCGTTAGGAAAATAAATAAATCCTGGTGCATTTCATTACCTGTGGTGCTACACAAAGCTAAAGATTCGTGTACTGATTTAGGTTAGCATCTCCTACGCGCCTTTCTGTCAACTTTCATTTTCTCTTGCAGCCACCCATCGTTTTGCGTGGTGCTATATTAAGGCCCAGGACACTTCGGGGCATGTCCATACTTTTTTGAAGCAGCACATTGTTTGCATTGTCAAAAAATTAAAGCAAACCTATGATTATATCATGTACCTCGTGATCTTAACGGTTTGAGGTGGAAAATTGCCACATCAGATTACTAGTCTGTCAAAGTGTGCAAATGGGCACCATTGTTTACTTCAGGGCAATTTTCCATTACCAGTCAACTAAACTGCATGTATAAGGGTGTGATAGTGATCCACCAGGTGGATACAGTGTACAAATTTTCACATAAAGTATGGGGATCATTGTAGGGTTCCATGCAATTTTTAGACAACACTTTGTATTATTGAATTATTAACCAAATGCTGTTAATATTTTAATTACTTATGTAAACGGTTTGCAGCTTGAGTGGTCCGATGTGTCATTAGCTCCTGTATTAAGAGGTGTACATTCTAAAGTGTGATCTTGGGTTATTTTAAAAGTTTTAATTTGGTTCTACTGTAGCAGACATTTTTTTTGCTATATAAAGTTACCTGGATAAACATTAAATTGCCCCTGCCCATTTATAGTGTTTTTTTCTCAACACATGCAGAACCTGAATATAAAAAGCAAACTATCTAGGGTATCTGGCTCTGCCTGGTTTGTGGGCACTAACCAGAGTGCTACCAAGAGTGAAGGCACTAAATCTTAATGCATAATGTAACCTATGGGTGACCTTTTGTACAAAAGTTTGGTATCAATATAGTGGAGTAGATTTGCTTGCTGAGCAAAAATGCACAACAAAAATTAAGCACACAGGTGACCTAATATTTAAAGCTGAACTCCATTAAGGTCATCTTTCTTTTTTTGGCAAGAAACTTTGTTCCGTATTTTCTTATCACAGTGGTGTGGGTCAATGATCAAGGCCTTTGGCTGGCTTTCAGATTTGGCCATAGGCCCCTTACATTTACTGAAGGTTTTAAAATCTGTTTTTCTAGTCCTTAACTGAAAATATGTGTTTACCAGATTGCTGTTCAGTTTTGACTGCATAAAGGGATTGGTTTTATTGTTAGTAAGAAAAGTTTTGAAGTCTTTTTAAGTTTTTTTTTTTTTTTTTTTTTTTTT
>JANRMT010062796.1:35409812-35437349 GCA_026402145.1 Polypterus bichir lapradei | reverse complement strand
TTTTGAAAGGATTTACAAGCACAAGGTTATAGCAATTTTAGCATAGTTTTCACAATTGGAGAACACTCCACATTATGCAGTTGTGGGCTGAACCCATATCATTTTGAGGGTTATGTTCTGGTGCATCTGTTTATAGTTCGTTTTGTACTGGTATATGGTGGTGGCCAAAGATGCAGGACAAACAAAACTGAAATGAAAATTCTGTTTATTTGCACACACATTTTCAGGTAGTCTTTGTCGTTCTGAAATTGCATGCTGACAACAGTGGCCAACCTATCTGTTTTTTAAAAACAATAGGTTAACCTCCAGTTAAGATAGGGTTGTCTAGAACAAGCTTGATAACCATTTTTCTGGTCTTAGTCTCTATTCAATGTCAGTATCTCCAGATAATTCAGATTGCAGCAGAGGCTTTTGATTCTTTTTCCTAAAGCAGCTTTCAGATTTGACTGCGACTAGAATTAATTTCCAGTGATTGGATCCTGGTCATTCAGCATTTTATGAAACTTAAAAGTAAACTGACTTAAACAAATCAGTAGTGGACTTGTTTAATTGTGAGTTATGCACTGACTTAATCTTAGAATGTCTTTTCAGTGAAGGCTATGCATGTCAGGATACGTATTTTTGGAGACAAATTTTTCTCTCATTGCATTCATTTTTATTTTATCATCTGTTTCACAAAGTATAATTATTAAGCAAATCTAAAATATTATTGCAACACATGTGAACATGAACGTGTCACACATCCTAGAGCTACTCATCAGCAGTTCTCTGATTGCCTTGTCATTCAGTGAGCACAGACATCATTTATTTGCATTAACTTATGTTTTCATGATAATTTACTTGACTTCCAACCACATGTTTATATTTTAGAATAATACAATTTTCTTCTACATTCCAAAACTTACATTTTAGGTTAATTGCTCATTCTAAATTAGTCTAAGAAGGTAAGTATATACTGTGCTGGAACAGGTTTTTGTTACATCCAGGGCTTGTTCCAGTTATAAATTAATTAAAACTGGTTATAGACTGTGAATCATGGAAACAGACAAAGTAGATTCAAGAAAAAACAAATGAACTGATGTCTAGATCGTGGATAAAGTATTTATCTCTCTAATTAATAAAACTGCTCTAGTTTTAATTAAAGTAAACTCTAATCATACAATTTGTGGTTTTATAGTTTTTTTTTACAAATTTCAAAACGAATGATTGGCTAAAGATCACTTTGTACTAATTTTCCTTATTTTTATTACTTCTGTCACTGGCTTTTCTTTCC
This sequence comes from Polypterus bichir lapradei, assembly GCA_026402145.1. Taxonomy (NCBI): domain Eukaryota; kingdom Metazoa; phylum Chordata; class Cladistia; order Polypteriformes; family Polypteridae; genus Polypterus; species Polypterus bichir. The sequence goes on along the minus strand of JANRMT010062796.1, from coordinate 35,436,076 downwards.
GTAAAGATGTTGTTTGTTTCTAATCATGTCCATGTACAGCTTATAAATTATAGTTTCTTTTAAATTTTAAGTGTTTACCCCACCCCCCCCCCCCCTTATCACTTTGAGTCCTATTAAATGCATGCTCTCCAACACACTGTACACGGACTATTTTCAGAGCATGCAGCAATTTTTGTTTTGAGGTGGGGCATGGCATATCTTATTCTTTCAGCAGCTATGGGTTTCCACAGCGGATCATCTTTTTCCATATCTTCCTGTCCTCTGCACGTCCTCTGAGTTGACTGTGAGATGCACAATTAGAGAGGGAAAACACCACATATATGATTGATCTAAAATAATCTTCACAGCTCAAAAACCAAATAGATGGTTTGCCTTATGCAACTGGAGGACAGGTGGAACTGGATCCAGAAAAGAAACAACTTTCATCCTAGAAGCCAAACTACAGAGGTAGATTTTTTTTTTCTTTCATTTAGAACTTGAAATGTTTCTTTCATATCAAAAACATGAACTGTAAAAAAATACAGAAATTAACACTCGTTTATTGTTTTAATTTAATCAAAATGACTTAGGCCTGTTGACTTTTTTTGAAGTATGTGGATTTACACAGTCAGATTTAGTTTATGGGTATATTTTAAGATCTCTAGTTCATTATTACATTTTACTTTCAGTTTTTGGCTCAGGAATTTCATGGTCTTGAATCTATTTTTCTGAAAGTAAGGTTGGATTGAGAATCAAATCCTAGGGTTCACATGAAAAGGGTAGAACACATCACTACATTTCCCTTCATTCTCTTTATAATTGATATATATGCCTTTGTCCCATTCTCAAATGTTTCCAATTCATTTTTTTATTACTTGAGTCCTCAGTTTGTTTGACTGGTGTTGGGATGAATTTGTTTTAGTGATTGTTTAAAAATGATTGCTGAACCAAGTTTTTTTGTGTGGGAATTATTTAGATTCTTCAAGCAAATGTTGTAATTGTTGATAACTTTACATTTTAAAGGTGTAAAAGGTTAGAAAATGTAACTTTGGCAAATTGCATGTTAAACAGCTCAACCTGAAATGCAACCACTGATTATACTATGTATTTAGACCAAGGAGGGGGCCCTTCATACGTGAGTTTGTGCATCATTTGCTTAGTTATGTACCTAATTTAAATATGAACTGAAATAGCTGGGTTTTCTGTTTACCTTGGTGTTGTAGATCAGATAAATTGCTTGGTAAATTGTTGTTTTCCCTTTATGCTTATAAAGTACTATAGTGTACTATAGTGGCAATTCCAGGTGTTGTGATAACCCATCAAGAAGTTGCTGAGTACATAAAGATCATACCTACCAGTAGGAAGGTTGATCTGGAGCATTTTTGAAACACTGGATCACCAAAACTAAGTAACAGCATAATACCATCATGTAAAAAAAGATTAATGCAGTGGAGCATGCATTAATGTGGAAGCCTGGTTATTTTGCAAAAAGTGAGTCTGTGGTTTTCCTGTAGATATAGGTAGTCTTATGTGTTTTGGATATTTACTGGTTGTAACTGAAGGTCAGATATGCATTTATAGAGTCCTTGTAATAATGAAATATGCAGTGGTAAGTAGTTATCAAAGCCTGCTTCCAATAATAGGGTTTTGCCAGAACCCTATAAATATTTTTACAGTAGCAAAATAGGTGTAAGCAGCTATTTAACATCAATGCTAATGTTTGTTATTGGTTATTAAACTAAACGAAAACATTACAGTATGTAATGAAGTGTGCTGAATACAGTATGTCCATGTCAATAAACATTACTGTAGTTAGCAGGTCAGGAATACAAAAGAGAGAACCTTATTTATCCTCGGGGAAGTTTGGCTTTTAAAGAAGTCCTTTAAATAAATATTGGATGTGTACAGAGTAAAGAGAAAAGGAGGATGGGACTGTTCCTTGTGGTGCGCTAGTGTTGCTCACATCTGTATCAAACACAGCCCTTTAGTCTCAAAAACTGCAATCTGCTTGCCAGATAAATTTTCAAGTGGTGTTCTTTGGGTGCCAAGAGATTAAAAACATATATAGGTTCCTGCTCTTCACAAGAGAATCTTATAAGGTTACTTGATCAAGAGATTTATGAGTACATGGGAACAAGAGTCCCCCTGGTTGTTAGACAACTGTATTCAAACAATATTCTGTGACAAAAGGACACAATGAATTTTTGATCAAAAGTATAAAATGGTAATTTTTGGAGAAGACAAAATCCTCATGTTTGCTATAATGCGTTGAGGAATGCAAATCATGATTTGTGGAGGATTTGCTGCTTCATGTTTTGGAAGGATATGGCAGTTCTTTATTATGGTGCTGGGAAATGTTGGACTGAATCAACAACAAAGATGCTTAACCAGAAGAAATGCTATGCTTTTGAAGAACCATTTTAGAGTCTTGACCTCGACTTTAGAATACCTTCTAAATCTGTCCCAGGTCTGAAATATCGGACAAGAAGATTTTGGATTGGTATACTGTATGTAAATGTTCAGATTGTTCATCCTTTATAAGGCAGTGTACACTTTTTATGTGTGGAATTTGTTCAATTCTTATGATATGATCTTTTAAGTCATCATATTTTAGGAGTCATTCACACCGAATTCCTTAAAATTCAAATATGTTTACAAACATTTTCTCACAACTATAGGCATATCTCTTCAGTAGAATCCGAGTTCTGCAATCAAATGAGCACCTGCATTGAGTGGTTGTTTTAAATGGTTTATGCAGATTTTATTTTTAATTTTACTTAAGACAGTTTATCTTGATACATACTGTATCCATATTTGTTTCCGGATCGCTCTGATGCATTGCTGCCCCTGCTGAGTTTGCTGATGGGTCCTACTGTTAACCAAGAAAATGTACTACAGTACTTGAAATTTGGACTTAAATTCTTGGTTGAATTTGCCATACTGGAATTTTTAAATACATATTTAGCCCCCTCTGCTAGTAAGAATTAATGCATAAATTGCTGAAGACTTCAAAGCACCTGTACACTGTTGTCATTAGTTTATTTGTTCTTTAGGGAGATTTAATGAAGTGACTGCTAACCTGTTTATCTTCAATTTTAGTATAAATATTCTCTTCTCCCACTTATAAAACGTATTTCAGTACTGCCAGGTATAGTTTATGTCTTTAAATTTTATTTGAGACAGTCATATTTACATTTGAGTACAATTCTGTGCTTGCTTTATATGCAATCCAGTCCTGTTTTTGGCACTGATGTTCCTGTACCAAGTGTTAAATAGAATAGGAAAAACAAATGTATGCATAGTTTGGACTATAATGTAGCCTTTATGAGAGCTTGACTCATATTACGGATGCTGTATTCCAACTTTGACTTGTAAATAAGTGATCTTTATCTTGCAGATACTATAAATACAATGCTAAGATGTTTCCAATGTAGTCTGTAGCATTATTGTAGTACTTTCCTCTTTTTCTGTATTCAGTCTGCATGTCCAGTACATTTTTTGATCTAATGCCTTTAGTTTTGGTGATTTCGTATTATAAGATTCGGTGTTTAAGAATATAATAGGGTTTTTTTTTTTTTTGTTTTTTTTTTAATGGGGTGACTTAAAGTAGTGGGACAATAAAGACAGTTTATCAAAAAAGCATTGAAAATGATTGGTTCTTTTAGACAGAAGGAAACCATGTTTTCAAATGTAGACTGATTATGACAAATGAACTTTTAGTCTGTCCATTTCCAGCATCCTTCTTAGCATTGAGCTTTTTTCTTGGTGTTTATATAAAAAAAGCTAAAAACTTAATATTTTGTTTTGTTGAAAGAAAATTTTATTTGTAAGTGAAACATGTAAATAAATACTCACATGTTAACATAAATATAGCAGAAAAGGAATGCCTAGTGTCCAATGCTGTATTAATGCAAATTTAGTACACTTCCTTTGTGTGATACATTTTGAGACAGTCAAAAGTTGCAGTAGAAGTATGTTTCACTATGCAATTTTTTATTTATATATTTTTTTCTGCTGCTTTCACATGAGATGATCATGCAGGTCAGGCACTGACATTCTACTGACATGCAGCTTTTGTTATTGCTCACTACCATATTTTCTCCTACACAAATGTTGACAGTTGCTACATTGCATGGTGTGCAGTGCTGCTTGAATCCTTGCTTGTCCTTGCATTTAATCAGTTATTTTGTTTTTTTTTTATCATGCAGCAGTTTTTTCATACAGTGCCGTATCATGCGTCAGTTTCTCTTTATGTGTTGACTAATTCACATCCTCGCTATTGCTAATCCCCATTGGAGATTTGAATAATGTTTCTCATTGCTCTAAAGCTGCTTTATGGCTTTGTTTGCCTTTGTGTTTTTAGTTGGAGTCTGTACCCTACTCATAAACGTTGACCTTAGAGAGAGGCAAAATGCATAAAACTATTCTTGATTTTTTGCAGAATATTGTTATTGTGTCCACTAGATGGCAACAGAATACTGTCCAGAGCATTATTTTGGCTTAAAAATGTAAAGTGGATCATTGCAGTTACCCAGAGTCTGACTTGTGGTTAACCATGATTGCTTAGATTTCTGAGCCGGAGTCATGCTTGGGTTTAATGAAAAGGAGGTTAAAGTAAATAAGATTTGACTTTCTGTGGGGGTGTTTTACAGTTAGATAGATAACACTTCCATGTTCCCAATGTCTTCTGTGAGGCTGTGAAAGGTGGATACAAACAAAACATGGTTAAGCAAGGATTATCAGGCTAGCCATCCACATTTGTTCCTGTCAACCAAAGATGAGAACAAGTTTGGACCACATGCAGAATGGTCCATTAACGTATCTAGCTTGAATGTTTAATCTGCTTGCAGACTGTATCAAATGTCCAAATAAAATATTTGGCTTTGTTATGTCTCACATTATGTTTATTAGCCATGCCATGATTAATAAGATACTGCGATACTCTGTGAGGAAAATTTTTTAAAAATATAATTGGCACTTGTTGGCATAATTGTTGTGAATTTGCATAAACATTTTTGCAAAAGTTTGCTAGCTGGCAGAGATTTTATATGCCCAGACAAATGGTAGGCTTATGCTGATGATAGCTAGGTTAGGAGGTGACCTTGAGAGTATGTTTGTGAATACTGTCTTTCTATTATATTTAAAAAAATAAAAAAAATAAAATAAAATCCTGGAGAGAAACACTAGGGTTACGAGTTGTGATCTTCACATTAAGATCACGGAAGACACTTAAGACCCGCAAGACGAAAGAGAATGGCCACAGAGCGTCTTGCGGAGACCTTTAAACATGAGACATTGTGCCAAGAGATTGACTGACTGACTGAGTAGCCTCTCTCAATGACGTAGAACATGAGAGTCTTGCAAGACATGCCCTACTTACAATTAGGGCTGCAACTAATGATTATTCTGGTAGTCGAGTAATCGTTGAATGCTCTTCTCAAAAGCGTTGGACAGAAAAAAGAGCAAAAAAGAATAATCAAGGTGCAAATTCAGAAAATAAGTAATTATCAGCCCGGAATAAGTGGAATGGAAACAAAGCACGTCCAATCGGGCTGAGAATTAAGACAGAGTAAAAGACAAAGTAGAACTTTATTAAGACGTTCACAAAAGTTGGTGCTATACACATGCAGAGCAGGTTAGAGATTATGAAAGCAGTGTAATTCGAAAGGCTCAAAAAAAAAAAAAAAAAAAGCGCGATAGACGTGGAGAAAGTTAAAGAATATGAAAGTAGGAAAATAAAGTATAAAAAAAAAAAAAAGTAAAGATCGCATTAGCGCAAAAAAAGAAATTCTTACTCAGAGAAATAACGAAAAGGCGAATAGAGATCGAATATATGGACACAGGTGATATGTCAGAAGTACAGTATGTAAATATTGTAAGGCTTTGAAGTTTAAGTCGGAGAATTTCAAAAATGTGGTTTACCTCGCATGCATTTATTGGTTACTTTGCAAAAAAATTATCTGCTGATGATGTAGATCATTTTGTCTGTGCTGAAATTCCAAACAGAGAAACCTATCCTGAATTTTGGTACAAAGTAAACACGTCTCACTGACGTCATTTAAAAGATTCAGCATACTGGGACTCGAAAGATTCCAAATATTGTTTTTACAGAAGTTCTGAAATAAAAAATGAAACTAATGAAATAGCAACAATTCAAAGAAAAAAAAAAATCTTAAAAGTATGTATCCAGAAAACTGATTACATTTACGTACTAAAGATTAAGAAACTGTAGTTTGTTGCTCCCATGAAACGCTTGAAAATGCGAATTATTTGTAAAAACACTCACACAAGTTGCTTAGCTATATGTGCTGAAAAGCTAAAATTAGAATTAACTCTTAATGCACATTGTATTGTGTTGTACTCTGTAAACCCAATATACATTTTTACACTAAGAGGCTCTGTTTAGTAACATACTGACACACTCAACAATATGCCTGATATTTCTAAGACTTAGATTCCTCTTGTTGAAATGAAATTAAACCATTAGTAGTTTACTATAGCATATTCCAGAAGTAGCTAAATACGTGCAAACTGCTACCCGATGCACAGATATCTTGTTGAAATGTGGAACCATGTTGAAATGATTCAGTGAACAGCAAAATTTAAATCCCAATATTTATGGTACAGAAAGGGAGAGCTGTGTCTGAACTACAAGAAGATGAATGAATGGGTCTAACTTCTTGCTGTCGTCGTTGACCTTACTATTCACTTCAACATCCTGAATACCAGAATGCAAAAAAAAAATTAATGACAGATGTTTTTGACTGAATCTGCACTTCTGAGGTTATAAGAAACTAAGCAAAATGTTTTTCACTTTCCAACACTAAAATATCGAAAGGTGGAGTAGTCTGCCATGATGCATGCCTAAAATCCAACAATGACCTCTTTAAATTACTTAATCTTCAATATTGTATGGCTTATTGAAAGTTTCATATTCCTTTCCAAATTTTTAAAGAATGTGGCACATCAGAGGAAGTGTTAAATGCAGTTAATCGACCTAGACTGTAATAGTCTCAAGCACCAGGAATTCTAAGATTATCCTGCTCACTAGAATTCCATCAAGTTTTCTAATAGTAAGCATAGAGCTACGTTCTGAGCTCAGTTTACCAGTCTACATTTAACTTCATTACCAAATGTATCAATATGAAATAACTTCATATAGACATGGTGCAAAGAAGTGTGTTGGGAATTTTAAAGCAGTTGTAACAAAAATGAATAGGCAAGTAGATTTTGCATCAAATAAGCATAGCATACTAATGTTATGTTAGGAGTTTTCGTGTATGCGTAGTATGTTCCACTTGAGGTGTTTCTTAGTAAAATCTGACCTACTGTCTTGGCAATTCTGACACCCTTCTATGTTAATGAAGGTTAAAGCAGCAAGTGTTTTTTTGAACAAACGAAACTGGCAATTACATGGTGCTTTTGCCAACAGATTAATTCTGAAATTCTACTATAACTGTATTGTTATAAGATGCAGTGTTCATTAGCAATACATTTCAATATTGAAATTGTTCAAATGGTTAACTTAATGAAAAAAGCTTTTCTTACTTTGCTTCAGAGAAATTGCATTTACACTTTACACTAAATGCACTAATGTCAGCCTGTGAATAATTTACAACTATGGGCACCCTTGCTTAAAATGTCTGTTATTGTGAATAGTTGAGTGATCACAAGATGTGTCTGATCACTAAAAGGCATAAAGTTAAAGATGCCATGTTTCTTTTCAGCATTTTAGGAAAGATTAGTGTATTTTTGTTTTGTAGAATTATACAGTGGGGGAATAAAAGGGGACGGAACATCATACAAAGGTTTGGGCACCCCATGGTATTTATTGTTTCAGTTTACTAAGGTCTTAGAACTTAGTTGACTCATTAGGGCTTATTCACAGTCATTGTTTGGAAATCCCAGGTGATGCAAATTTCAAGGCAATAAAAATTTTCTGACTCCTTAAACCTTGTCCCAACAATCAGCAGCCATGGGCGGCTCTAAGCAGATGCCTAGCAATCTGAAAAATAAAAATTGGAAAAGGAGGACAAAGCTACAAGAAGATAGCAAAGCTTTTTTTTTTCTTTATTTATAGATCGCTGTGTCCTCAGTTCACTAGTTATTGGGAAATGGCAGTTAACAGGAGAAATGGAGGTCAAGTAGAGGTCTGGAAGACCAAGAAAACTTTATGAAAGAACTGCTTCTTATATTGCTAGAAAGGGACGTAAAACCAAGACTTTCAGGTGTCGCTGCACAATAGACTAAAAATCTCCCTGAAAGAGTATGACCTTCATCGTAGAGTCAGCAGAAGAAAACCTTTTTTTGGGTCCTAGCCACAAAATTCAATAACTGAATTTTGCAAATGAACATCTCAAACCAGCCTGATGCATTTGGTAATGAGTCCTGTGGACTGATGAAGTCAAAATAGAACTTTTTGGCCACAATGTATAAAGGTATGTTTGAAGAAAAAAAGGTGCCAAATTCCAGGAAAAGAACATCTCTTCAACTGTTAAGCATGAGGGTAAATTGATCTTGCTTTGGTCTTGTTGCAGAAATCTGGCACAGGGAACAAGTCATTTGTAGAGGGAATAATGTATTAAAATAAATTCCAGCAAATTCTGCAAACAAACATCACAACATCTGTTAAAAAAAAAATAAATAAAAAAAAAAAAAATTTGTAATTAAAAAGAAGATGCACCTCAAAATCAACAAAGGAATACCTCAAGAGGTGCAAGCTGACAAGTTTTGCCATGGCCCTCACAATCCCCTGACCTCAACATCATAGAAAATCTTTGGCTGCTCAAAAGAGCAGTATTTGCGAGGTGGCCCAAGAATCTTGTGGAATTGGAAGCCTTTTGCAAGGACAAATGGGTGAAAATACCCAAATTAAAAACTGAAAAACTCTTTGCAGGCTGCAAAAAACCATTTACAAGCTGTGATACTTGCCAAAGGGGGTGTTACTAAGTACAGACCATGTTGGGTGTCCAAATTTGTGCTTTAGGGTCTTTTCATTTTTTGGTATTTTTGTACCTGTGAATGATGGAAATAAAAATGTAATCTTGCTTAAAATATTAATGTGTCATCTTTTACATTATGCCTTTTGGTGTTCATGCCCCTGTACAGGTGTACATCAAATACTGCTGACAGAACTTGACCCTGGACATAAGCTGTTAATAATTGTGCTGCACAAGTTTAAGAATTTTGACTTGTGTTTATTAACTCATTGGTTAACATCCTTAGCCCAATCTTTATCTACAGTTTCTGTCTGCCACCCCACCCTGGGTAGGAAATGCTGTATGTTGTAATGCAAGATTTTAAAAGTGTATAATTAGAAGTACTTTTTCTTTGGTTCATCTTATATATTTTTAGAACAGAAGCTGGCTAATTTATGTGTCTTTTTAGCAGCTTAAGCAACTAAGTCTTTAATCTTTTAGAGTTTTAAGATATTGTGAGCAGATGTTGAGAGAAATCTGTTGTAGTTATATATATTGAAATGGTGGTAAATACCAGAGTGCAGGTGGATGTGCTTTTTTGTTGGTTTTTTTTTTAAAGAAGCTAAGATTTCCTTTAGCTTTAGGTTGAATTTGGTTAACTAATTTGTTTTTAAAATTTGCTCAAAATTTTTAGACATGCCCATCCATTGCAGTTTTTTCTTTAAAATGTTACAATTTGTGTTACTTTTTACCTCCAAATTGTCTTCTACCTTCCCATTTGAGATCCTCTATTAAAATTAGTTTTGTTTGCGGGTGAAAAACATAATTGGACCACTATGGGGCATTAGGCTAGTGGTTTTCAAAATGGGGGCAGCATTCCTGCCCAGGCTGGCATTCTTTAAATTAAAAAAAACAATTTTAAATATAAGGTTTAATTTGATTGCCTCAAGTAGTTTTTAAATGTTTTTCATTTGTTGCATAAAACTAGTCCTATAACATTGAGACCTGTAGCTGTAGTCAATAATTACAATCTATGTAGTATGTATGCAGCTGTTAGTTGATATGTAAAAGAGCATAAATTTTAAAATGGCGGTGACGTGACCTTCAGAAGGATTCTTGGTTACACCGCAGCCAAACCAGAGTCTTAATGCTTGACTATAATTTAATCCAACTGCTCCATCTCACAGTGCTCCTTCTATGAGACTTCACCCCCCAGTCACACCAATCTGAAGTGTCTCTCTGTTTGCATGGTGTCTGAGCAAATTGCTCCTTCTTGCTCCCCACCTGTTTGAACTGATCCATTCCAGGATCAAGACAGAGAGATATTTAGAAAAGACATTGTCTTAATAGGTGAGTGAAGTCTTCCTCACCCTAGTGCTACTGCCTGGTGTGCAAGAGCCCTGGGTTTGCTTCCCCTAGGTTTTTTGCCTTCATATTACACTCTGACTTTGCTAGTAGGCATAACCTTCTGGGTGTATTTGCCTGTTACTGTGGTTTACTTTTTTTCTCCATACTGAACATTTGGGTAATTGGGAGGTATATAAGCTTGTATAGATGGGATTCTGCATTGTAATGGCTGTTTCTAAATCTCTTTCTGTATCGTGTTTTCCAGCTATATTTTCCAGATGGTTAATATGTAGTGTTACTTTGAAGAATATTGTATGAAATAGTGCTTAATGGTATTTGAATTTTGGTGAATTTACTAGAATCCTGGAAATTCTGTGTTTATGTATAATTAGGACTGCTGTTGTGTCCAGGTATTATTCCTGCCATGTGCTTTATAAGTGTTGGAATAGGTTCCAACTGCCCCAAAACCCTGCCCTGAATAAGTACACTGTCATGTCAGCAGGGTACAATTTTGCAGAGTAAAGCAATATTTAGAGTTTGAGTAATGTGATGGCAAGCTTTTGCAGTACATATTTATCTCCATCTTATACGAGGCCACTAAATAGCCCCTAACTTGTACATGCAGAATGTACAAGTTGAACCAATGCAGAATGAGGACATGCAACATAGACCATGCTGGAAGTGTGATTTGATTCCTATGAAGAGATAGCACTAACTTCTGTCATGCCATTCTGTTTCGTTTTTTTTTTTTTTTTTTTTTTTTTTTTTTTTTAAGGCATAGTCGGGTATATACTACCATATTGTAATTTCAGCAAAGGTATATTTAAAAACTGTTCCAAGGGTTTTAAAGTAAACATTTTATATAAGCAGTCTTTTTGGTCACACATCCCAGTTGTTAATTATTTTTTAAAATATTTTGACAATACTAGCATTTTTATTATATTTTATTGTAAAGTCTCAAATTCACCAAGCTTATTATACTGCTTTGTATTGCTTTCTTTTGTTCTTTGTGAAGCACTTTGTGATAATGTAAAAGATCCTATATATCCATCTATCTTCATCCTGCTGATCCAGTTCAGGTTCGTTGGGGTGGAGTGCTCCTTAAACCTCTAGGTGTAAAGTGTTCCATTCACTTACACATAATGCTACTTTACAACTGGTAGTTAGCTGAATAAGTCCGGGATACCAGAGAAAATCCCAAGCTGCTCATATGAACAGTGCTTTTTGGCTGGAGCTTGGACTGTGTAAAAGTAGGAATTTAAGCAAAAGCTTTATTGAATACCTAGAATGTGGCACTAGAAAAGATTGGGTGTTTTACATTTTGATTCAGTTTTTACACAAGCAACTCTTTCAAAATGTTTATAATGAAAGGAAAAAAATCATGGCATAGTTTTATTACATGGATTTTAGCATACATTGTGTTTTTTGAAACATTAATTTTTTTAATATCAGTTAGTGTACCCAGAAATGAATGGTTTTCTGTAATGAGGTTGCCAGCACAGATGGACTCCAGCTCTGTACGACTCGGAATTAGAAGGAGAACCACAGTGACTATCCTTCAAAATCTTTGTTTTAGTCACGGCACATTTTCTAGCTACTTTAAAAGCAGTTGGACTTTCAAGTACATAACATTATGTGTAAGTGATGCTCATATGTGCTGTAGAAAGCAAACCACATCATTAAAACATTGTTGCTTTTCAGCCCCACTCATCAGCTGCTGATTTTGTTTATCTGAGAGGAGTTCTGCAGCACACAGCCTTGAGAAAAAGAGAGAGATGGGGACATTTCAGCATCTTTCAGCAGTTAGATGGTGGTTGTTAAGCTGGAAATAGTACTACAAATTTGTCAGTCAGTCTTTAGCAAAACCTAGTAAAATCTTCTTTCTTCATTTTTAGCAAATTAGTTTAAAGAAAAGCTTATCTATCAGCTGCTGCAATACTGTATTTGTATGTTGGGGTCGTGAAGTAGTCTGTTTCTGCCGAGGAATTTTTTTTTTCCTTCTTTCTTTTAATGACGTCAATATTGTAAAATGACTTTGGCCTTTTTCACAAGTAATGGACATTTGGGTGGAGGAAGAAAATGAAAGCTTATGGGTTTTCTTTTTGAAGTCAATACCATCTTCCATAGGTACAAGATTAGTAATTATTAATTAATGTATTTATTTATTGCAGAAAATGTAATTCTTGCAGTGCGTGTCAGTGAACCCAAATGATAATGTATACTAGAATGCTAACGCAGGCTCTGCTTTTCCAGTTTTTGTTGTAGCATTGCTATAATTTTGAGTTTTCCATCTTGTATGGGTTTTGGAGCATATTCTTTGTGACTTGAATTACATTCAGATTAAAGAGAAATTAAAAATACATTTTTTTGTTTTTTGAAGTCTTAGTTTTCCTTTGTTGTTTATTCATTTCTTTCTTGGTATACATTAAGTAGTTTTCTTTTTAATAGTCTTCAGGAATTAATAGATTATAGAATGCTACCTATGTAAATTAACAGGTTTGAGCAGGCTTCTGGATGGAGCATTGACCCCAACAAACGCTTACATCACATTCCCTGTGGATTGGCTTGTTTACACTGGCTTCCTGTCAAATATCATTTTGTCGTCTTAACTCTGACTAACAGAACTGTTGATTCTAGAGTACTAATATTGTTTTCATTCATTTTTTCAAGTTTCTGCTGTCTACAGACATCCATTGAGATTGTCTTTAACTTGTATTCTCTTATGTAATTTTTGTTTTCTAGTAGGTTTGGATAGATAAAATGTTTCTTAAGGTGTGTCTCCTAGTGATGCCTGTCATGTATTTGCTGTTTGTTTTTCTTGATTTTTATATTATGATTTAAGCTTTATTGTTGCCATATGAAGCAGTTGATAGGTGTAAACACAATGTGTAACTTTTAGTAGATCATGAAATATTTTAGAATTTATCCAATATCAGTCAGAGAGTGTTGCAAAGCATTAGGCAACCTAAAAATTTGTCATTTCTGACAATACAATAGCTCTTAGTAAAACATCTTGGCTATTGATTGTAACTACCAAAGTATTTAAACAAATTGTTGTCTTTTTTTTTTTAATTTGTGGGTGACCTTGAAAATAATAAATATTTTGTGGGCAAATTTAGTTTTGAATCTGAAAGGCACATTCATAGTAGTAGGAATGTAAAGTATGTATGGAATGAGAACAAACATCTGTCTTCAATCTCATTTATTACCTAGTCCTCACAGATCTATCAAACCGATCCTAAAATGTCAGTTAGAATGGTCACAGTCCAGGTTTCTGCTCTGTATTGTCTGGTTGTACTTTTTGACTATAACATACTGTAAATGGAGGGACTCTACTTTTTTTCAGATTACATTGAATAGCTAACCAAAAAAAAGCATGCTATATTTGAATTTTATGATTGGTTCATTTGAATCAACCTCATGAGTTTTTGCAAGCTCAATGTAGCAGTTTTTTAGGTTTGTTCACATATACTCAGCAGACTGTAGATGTTGCTGGATTGAGTTTGAGAATTCTTGCCTCTGCCTTGTATACTCAGGGCCTCAATGCAAACTTAGTAAATTCCTGAGAAAGCATGCATTTCTGAAATGACCTATAGAGAAGTAGTAAAAATAAAGTGAACTCAAGGAAAATCCCATAGAAGCTGTCTCAGCTAATATGAATACCTGCAAATGCAACAGGATTTAATGAAACAAATTTTACTAAGACATAAGGTAAGAAAAACCAAAAAGAAAATAGTGTTTACCTAAGATCCTTTGATTAATACTCTGTATTTCAAAATGTTTAAAATTTACTGCAAATAACCCTAAAGGATAAAAAAATTAGAGCAATTCTCACTCTATTAACTTGTTACATGTTTTAATCCAGGCCAAAGAAGGTATTTGTGAGTGTGATTATTAGGGCCCACGATTTACCGCGGCAAGAAATCGTAAATTCCGCAGCATGTTTTTTTAAATTCCGTGGCTTACCGCGGCGCAGCAAATGCAGTACCAGAACTCCATAAAACTAATTCGTAACCCAAGCAAAATAAATGCAATTTTTCTTATTCTTAATCCTTAATAATAATCAATCATAATTCGTAATACCAATCAAATAGGTATATCAAAGCGTTCACATCCGCACATTTTAATCCACAGGTTTGCTTTAGGCAAATGATGCTGACACACATGTAGGCATAATATTATTCTCAATAAACTATCGAGTGATGTTTCTAAAGTTATTGTTTATTGTTGAAGAAAACTGCACTGTAAGCTCGTAGGTTTTCTTGTAACAGAATATCGCAGTGGTGACAACACCGATCCATATTTTGAAAACGAACGTTCTACATCAACAGAAGAGATTGGCAACGCAATGTAAACTTTAGCAAGAGCAGTCTGTCCTCTAAGGCACGCCAAAAAGCAGTGATATCAGCTGGAATTACTTCACGAGATGCTATGTCCAGATAAGCTTGCCATTCATCTGCTGCAGCCATCATTGTTGACACAGATTGTGCATGATCAGCAAAATTCTTCGACAAGAGTGGCAGCTGTCGTGGATCAAATATTCTCACAGATCTGAATAGGTCTATTGCCGGCTGTTTGGTTCCCACAAAATATTCTTCAAGTTTAGCAGCAGCATTGTGCTTTGCATTTTCACAGCTGCTGGTTGCAATTGGAAATCCGGATGATTTCAGGCAAGACAATAAGTCAGACACTTTGTTGTAGACATCGACAGCCATGAATGGCTGTGCCTCAAAAGAAATCAATGTTCATAATTGGCTGGCAGTGAACAGATACAAATTCAAGTTCAGCTCTCCGCTCATTAAGTTTATCAGTACTTTGCAGCAACGCCGACAGCTTCTTTAACAGGACTGTAGCTCCACTGTGTTCGATTTCAGTAGCAACGAACGACATATTAATGAGATGATGCAATAGGCTAAAGAAAGAACTTAAAGAAGTATTGAAAACTAATCATACGAATATCAATATGCCTCAATTGGTGAGATTTCATTCAGATTTGGTATTTTCCGCGGCAGTTAGGTTAATTCCACAGCGTGGCATTTTACCGCTGCAAAACCCTAAATTCCACAGCGTGGCATTAAATTCTGTGGGTCGTGGTAAATCGTGGGCCCTAGTGATTATCACTAGAAACAGCTTCCCATTTTGCACAAAAATTTCAAGGTTAGTGTAACTGAGCTTTGATTGACATTCAGGAGTGATAAAAATGTGACTGGACAAGTCTTTGATCTTTGCTGTGTCGAATTGGATCAGCTGTTGCAGTTTAACATATTCATGTTTTAAAATGGATCTTTATAATTATGCATTATGTAGAAAAAAACAGATCAAACACAATACTTTGTTCATCACTACATTGTAGTGCATAAAAACATTTGATTTTTGTGGTCACCATTTTCCTGTGCTCTTTAGGTCCCCTTGCTGTTTTACTGACAATGTATTTGACTGGGAATATACAGTAGCTTGGTTGCTCAGTTAATTCCTTTTGAACTATTAACGCAGAAATGGGTTTGGAAATATCTTTAAATTGTATGTTGGGGACAACTTTATGCACGTTTAAATGTGGAATGTTATGTTAACTATTGTAATTTATTCTGAGCATTGTCTAGATGGGCAGATGCAAAATAACAGTCTGTCTTGGAATTTATTCTTATCTTAAAGCTTTGATTTTCTGTACCCAGATAAATCTTGACAATCAGGTGAATGTAAACTATAGTGAGAATTTATCCAGCACACATTCATGATTTTGGTCTGCCAAATTTTTATTGTTCTGGTAAAACCGTTAAAACTTTTATAATGAACATGTTTTTTTAATTTTGATTATTTTATGAATTGCCAATAGTCTCTGTTCAGATTGTTTTGGATAGAAATAAGGGTTAGGGACAACATGCATTTTTCTTTAATCAGTCACCATAGCGCTGCCTGCTAGGACTTTTTTGATTAATAAGATGACATACCAGTACCTGGCATTAACTCAGCACACCGATCTGGTTAGTCTCTTATTAAAAAAAAAAAAAAAAAAAAATCTTGGAAGGAGATGAGACGTGATTTTCTCGGAATGACACTTATACGTCCCGCAAGAGAGATCTAACCACACCCGGGGATGGAAATAAAGGACAAAGAGTAGATGACAAAGTAGAACGCCGTAATTTCAAATTCAAAAATGTTGGCGCAGTACATATGCATAGAAGGTTAGAGATAATGGAAGTATGAAAACTCGAAAGTCTCAAAAAAAGAGAGTAAAGATCGCATTAGCATAAACAAACAAATTATTGGTGAAGTAACGGAAGAGCGAAAAGAGAGAGAATATATTGTTCAGATTTAAACTTTGAACATGAGATTCTTTCAAGTCACACCCTACTTAAAACTATTTTCAAACAAGACCACGGTCATCTGACCTCTCAGTTGTGTGAATGATTTTGTCAGACACAGTTATTGTGCTCTCAGCTCTTAGTAATGTGAATTATTTTGGCAGACACACTTCCTGCGCTCTCAGCTCTTATAAATTTTATCAGGACAATAATTTTATGCGTTCTAGATGACACGTCAACGACAAAGCGAAGAAAGAGCATGGACAAACATTCCAGAAAGTCGTTTTATTTATTAGAGAGAGAGAGAAACAATATTCACTCACAGGCAGTTCTACGTTGCATTGTCACGATTTAAGTCCAAACACGGAATCAAAATTCATTGCGATCTTGAAAAAAACTTAATACCAAATATTGTTTTTACTAATGTTTTTTAAAGTAAAAGTGAAAATAATGCATATGTAACAATTCCCATGGAAATAACAATCTCTTTAAATTTTATATCCAGTTAACCAAACCCTGGGGTGGGCGAGTGAAACGAGCAGTGGCAGAGCCCCTTAATAACATTTAAATTTGACTAAATTAAACTTGACTGGAATTTGCTTTTATTTACTTGCTTAAAATCAAAATACCATTCTCTCATTGTACTACAAAAAAGTGTTTATAATTGATCTAATGAATGAATGTAGTTTTTAGCAAATCATACTGAATTGATACCTTTTTATAAAATCTCTGTAAATGCCTGGTTTAAATAACTGCAGCAAAATATTGAAAGAATGAGAAAAGTAATACTAATTAAACAGAATTCATATGACTTAAGTGTGTCTAAGAATTCTGCATGAGTTACAAATAATAGTATTCCTTGTCAAAATTAAACTTTAGTTTTTTTTTTTCTTTTTTATATCAGCATTTTTGAATAATACTCTCCTAAAACAGAAATTATATCATTTTCTGAGTATGTGATGATGATGATAAGGTGTCAAAGAGGATCTTTCCATTTTGAATATATACCTGAGATATAAGAGAAGAAAAGTCTTTGGGGCTCCTGATACTTAATTTTAAAATGGGAACTACTTGCTTTAGTACCTGAATAATATTAGAAGCTTGCCTACTATTCTAAACAATGCTGTTTATATATCAGCCTTAATGTGGAATAGATCACATAAAAACTTAATTTGTTTTTCTGAATGTGCTTTGCTGCCTTTTTTTTTTTTTTAATCCACTTGCCTTGGGAATATATACTGTTGGATGTGATCTTAATATGCAGTGGGTGTCAAATTCAGACTCTGTGGGATCACTATCAAACACTTCTGAGTAATTCACAGCAATTATTCAGACATTTCAAGCCACAGTTCCACATTCACACACTGTTCATTGGTTTGTATTTAAATGGTGGCTTTACACCTAAGATTTTATCTGTGTGCGTACTCTTTAGGTGTGTTTTTTTGAAATATTTTATGTTAGCATAGTACTGCATTTTAAAATATTCAGAGTCATAGTACTACATACAAAAATATTCAGAGACTTTACATAAACTTCTTTGTATAGTATATATTTTATGTGTTCCTCTTTTTAATACATGTGTTTATTTTTTACTTTGGAAGATGTCAAATAAAATACTTGGTATCCACAATTTATTTTGTAGTAACTCCAGTCAAAGTTCAGAAACCTTTTGACTGCCTTTTTTTGCCCTTCAGGTATTGCAGTGTGTTAACTAAACAAAGCTGTGTTTAATCAAACTTGATTTTCTGGTCTGTCTTGTTTCACCTTTTAACCCTTCAATTCCTCTCTCATTCCCTGTAGTCTCAATAAGCTCTTGGAAAAACACATTTGTTTATTCGTGTTTTCTGTATGTAAAACCTAGTGCTTAATGGCCGTAATGTGTATTTGGGGAGTTGATTGTTTGTTTGAGTTTCTAATCAAAGGGAGTTTGATAATAATGAAATCTACATTTTTTCACCTGGCTAATTTTAAAGGAGTAACCTAGGGTGAACAAAAGCTTAATCACAGGCATCTGGAGATCATTGACAGTGTTTCAGTGTCCAAAAGGCTACAAGTCTGTTACCTCCAGGATGTCTCTTTTGGCCTATTCCTTTTCAAATTTCTCAAAGTTTCAGGTCCTCTGTTTACCTCCCTGTAAGAATCCTTTTATTTATTTTTTTCTTGTTTTTATTAACCATTCGCAAAGGCAATATATACTGTATGTATTCCTAACTGCTATATGTTGATCATTATCTAATTTTAATTTAAGTTTCCAATCCCATACCCTGCGACTTTACTTCTCATTTAATCATTATAGCCTCTCCTAATTCTTATCACCAAGAGCATTTCTCTAAATTTGCAAACTATGTACTAAAACCGTGTACTAAACCATTCTAAAATAAAAAAAAAATGAGGAAACTAAATACTAGAGAACTTCTTTAACCCTTTGTGCATTAAGGGTTTTTTGGCATTATTGTGCCTAAATTACATATCCAGAAATAAACTGCTATTATTCTGCTTATGTAATAAAGGAGCTTACACCAATATCAAGTAAATAAAATACAAAAAAATGTGCTTTAGGGATTTCTCTCCAAAAACTCTATTTTACAGTTTATATCCAAGGCAGTTTATGACGCACAATCCTGGGATCAATTTTCGTGTGCACCCCAATCTGGTAGCTATTATTACACCAAGTCATAATTCACAGCGTTGCAAAATTATACTGTTTGGCACAAGGTGTTCACCTTTTTTGGAAATATTGTGTCCCTTTTTGGAAATATTAAGCCTCATACACCTAAACAATCTCTGAAACAAGTGTTGCAATTGCAGTTAGGTTTTTTTTATTATTTTTCACCAAATAAATGTATATACCCATATATCACTCTGAAACAATAAATAACTATTATTTGTACATATAATTATGCACTCATTCAAACCTTTAGTTTAAAAATTACTTTTTTTGCCAAGTTTCTGTTTACCACTAGACACAGTACAGTGTTACATTTTGCACAATAAATTGGTGTTTATGTGCTGCAATTTAACCATCATCTCCTGCTTTCCTCTGCCTTTGCCCCACAGAAGTTTAGTGTGTTTTTATTTATTGGTATTTGATTTTATTTACTTTCAATTCCTGTCTGGAATAAACTACATACATTTTTATACCAGCTTTTTCCAGTGTTCGATTGTGGAGTGGGGATAGTACTTTTCTTGGCAGCTCTGGGTGCAGGGTAGGAAACAGCCCTGGATAGGGCCCCCCCAGAGCAAGTCACACAAAAACGCACATAAACCAGTGTATCTTAACCACTTTCTAGTTGCATGTGACTGTTGCTGTGTCAGAAGAACATGACACTTGCTCATGGTATAATCTGCCATCACTCAACCCCCAGACCTCCCCCACCACCTCCAAATCTAATAATGCTCACTTGATCCAAGTGCTCACTTCAACCTAAGATGCCCCTCTCCCCTGGGTACTCTTCAGTTTATGGCCTGTTTTGTAATTGTGTTTGTTTCTGCAGGGAAACATGCACGATTAGAAACGGGATACAACAATACTGCATGATGCTATCTATGGTGGAAGTTTTTAATACCGTGAAAGACACTAGCTGAAACTGTTTTATTTTTTTATTTATTTATTTTTTTTTCTCCTCATGTGGTTTCACTTGCTTTTAAGAGTCGCCTGTGAAAGTTTGTGTAGCATGTTTCAGTAACTTTCAGTTTGGGAAAAATGAGGTCCCCATGTGAAACTACAAGGAGCAGCGTGCACACCATGATGCTTCAAAGTTACAGTATACTAAGCAGTACTTGCAAATCAAACATAGTATCGAGTCCTCCAGCAAACATGTTGTTCTCGAAAGAGTGAAAACTTTGACTCAAGGTCTGTATCACTAGAATTCTGTAACTTAGGGACTCCCAAACATTTTTTTTTTGGATGAAATTTCCTTAGTACAAGATTAAAGTCTTACTGCACCTCCTCCAAGCAATCCACATGCATGCCTTCTGGACATGCTGTACTTATGCATAACTAGGTAGTAATTAATTTTTGTTTTTGTCTGCCTATTGGTTTCTGGAAGTGAAGTCCCAGAAAATAACTTGGCAAATGTTGCAGTGGAAAGCACTCCAATGTATGGTGATATTCCGTTAAATGTGGAATGGTTAAAAACCAGTCCACTGGAAATGCACTTGCATTAACTTATTACAGGTCTTCTAATATTTATGTAAGATTCTAAGATAGCAGGGATAACACTTGAACTAGTCCTTATATCGGTAGGCAGAAAAAATGATGTACCTAATTATTTTTCTTTTTGATATTTTCCCTCCTTTCTGGTGAATGTCCTGAAACTAGCCAGACAGTTTACACTTCACATCCTCTGTCACATGTAAAAGTTTGGATATCCCTGTCCAAATTTCAAATTATGTTGACATTTTAGTTTTTAAAAAAAAAAAAAAAAAATGGTGAGTACATCTTTGGCAGAGAACCAACTTAAACTTTTTTTTGAAATTGTTAATATACAGATAGTAGATTTTATATTTTTAATCAAATAAAGTGTTTTATCTTTTTAACAAGGCCTCGGAAGTACTTGTTAGGCTGTTAGTGTGGTCTGGTTTAGCTCGTTGTGTTTCTGATCAAGAATTGGCATTAGGAATTTTCAGCCTGATGTCAAATTCAGAGCCTAATAGATTCTTTGACTCTTCAAACATTGTGGAACACTCGTCAAGCATAGGCCTTTCAATGTGCATAGACAAAAATGTCATTATGAAATGACAATAAAAGAGAGCTATTGTGTCCAATAGAGAGAGGATCTGCAAGACCAGGAAAACTGATAGAACAAGTTGTTATAGTGTAGCATGCAGGAAGGGAAAGGGAAAACCTTAATTTCACTGTAAGGAGTGCAGGCAATCACATCTGAGTAATGCGTGGCAGTGCATAGCTCAAATGCGCCACATTACTTACATGGACACGGCATTTTGGAGCCATGTATTTTGGAGGGATGAAGTTAAAATCGCACTCTTTGGCCATAACTCTGAAAGGTCTCTTTACAGGAAAATAGGAGTAGCATTTAAAGAACAGAACATGGATGTATTATGTTTTCGGTTTGTGTGGCAGGTCTATTGCTCTTCAGTTTTCACGGCCCTGAAGCAAGCCGGTTCTCCCCTCTTTTTTCTATCAGATTTATATATCGTCATAACATAACATCATAACTTAACACCATCCAACCTCTGCTCCTTGGGGACAAGCTGACAGAGATGGGAGTAGATTCATATCTGGTAGCATGGATCGTGGACTATCTTAAAGACAGACCTCAGTATGTGCGTCTCGGGAACTGCAGGTCTGACATTGTGGTCAGCAACACAGGAACACCGCAGGGGACTGTACTTTCTCCGGTCCTGTTCAGCCTATATACATCAGACTTCCAGTACAACTCGGAGTCCTGCCACGTACAAAAATTTGCAGATGACACTGCTATCGTGGGCTGTATCAGTAGTGGGCAGGAGGAGGAGGAATATAGGAACCTAATCAAGGACTTTGTTAAATGGTGCAACTCAAACCACCTACAACTGAAAACCAGCAAAACCAAGGAGCTGGTGGTGGATTTTAGGAGGCCCAGGCCCCTCATGGACCCCGTGATCATCAGAGGTGACTGTGTGCAGAGGGTGCAGACTTATAAGTACCTGAGAGT
This sequence comes from Polypterus bichir lapradei, assembly GCA_026402145.1. Lineage (NCBI taxonomy): Eukaryota > Metazoa > Chordata > Cladistia > Polypteriformes > Polypteridae > Polypterus > Polypterus bichir. The sequence continues at coordinate 35,413,873 of JANRMT010062796.1, read as the reverse complement.
GCAGCTGGATAATATATTGGACTGGACTGCCAATACGGATGCTCTGTGCAAGAGAGGACAGAGCCAGCTATACTTCCTTAGAAGGCTGGCGTCTTTCAACATCTGCAATAAATGCTGCAGATGTTCTATGAGACAGTTGTGGCGAGCGCCCTCTTCTAAGCAGTGGTACGCTGGGGAGGCAGCATAAAGAAGAGGGATGCCTCACGCCTGGACAAACTGGTGAGGAAGGCAGGCTCTATTGTAGGTATGGAGCTGGACAGTTTAACATCTGTGGCAGAGCAACGGGTGCTGAGCAGGCTCCTGTCAATAATGGAAAATCCACTTAACAGTATCCTCTCCAGACAGAGGAGCAGCTTCAGCGACAGACTGCTGCCACTGTCCTCCCCCACACTATACGACTCTTCAATTCCATCCGTGGGGGTAAACGTTAATATTATACAAAATTGTCTGTCTGTTATACCTTCATTGTTATCACTCTTTAATTTAATATTGTTCTTTATCAGTATGCTGCTGCTGGAGTATGTGAATTTCCCCTTGGGATTAATAAAGTATCTTATCTCTCTATCTCTCTATTCATTCACCACACACTACACTGTTCTGCTCCTGCTTTGCTGATATTGCAGTCCAGCAAATTCTTATTCTCTCAGTCAATAATAATACAGCTTTCTGATTCCTTTGAGGCAGATCTTCGCCCTTCATGTACCTTCTGCCAATGGACTGTGGATTCTGGTGCACCTTCTACTTTCCTCCTTTCTGTTCCTCAGAGCTTACTGTGTGATTCTTTATTTGCCTAACTCACAGAAGCTGTCTATGTTCATGGCCCTCTGATAATATGTCAAATAAAGAAAATACAGTTGGAAAATATTAACACTTTGAACTCAAATCTAGATCAATACACCTTTCATAATTCATTGGGAGTTAATAAATATTAGTGAAATGCACATTAATTAAAACTGTGTGTATAATGTGTGGACTACATGGCTTTTTAATGCTGTTTGTTATGAAGTTTTCCATTACACTATACATATATCTGTTTTCTGTGCTTGGGCACTGTTCCCGAATGCTACTGAACCATGCTTGGGCCCACCTCTTCCAAGTGGGTCAGGGCACGATACGGTTGGCCTGGCACGGAGCGATCACACTAGTCAAACAAACTAGACTTGGCGGGGTTACTTGCATACAAACGGGCTTGGGCACAGAACAAATTGGCAGTGTGAGTACACCTTAAGGTTGTGTGTTTTGGTTCCCATCTCTCTATTATAAAAAAAAATCCTGGAGAGAAACACAAGGGTGTCAAGATGTGATCTTCACGTTAAGATCATGGAAGACATTTAAAAGAAACCACAAGATGAAAGAAATTGGCCACAGGGCGTCATGCGGGGACCTTAAACATGAGACTTTTGTTCCAAGAGATTGACCCAGGATGGTCTCGCAATGACGTGGAACATGAGACATGAGACACGCCCTACTTACAATCAGTGTCAAATAAGCCAAGAGGCAGCAAAACCTTCAGTTGTCTAAAGGATTTGAGCACACACAGATCCAGGGCTACAGAACATATAAAGTGTATAAGGACAGTACTGTACATTATAAACTGAAACGTCGACGACTAAGCGAAGAAGAAAACAGCATGGAGAAAAGAGACTCCAAAGCGTTACAGAGAAAAAAGAGCAAAAAAGAATAATCTAGGTGCAAATTCAGAAAATAAGGAAAGTTTAAATATCAGCCTGGAACAAGTGGAATTGGAAAAAAGCACGTCCAATCAGGATCAGAATCAAAAGACGGATTAAAGGACAAAGTAGAACTTGTCACAAATGTTGGCGCTAAAAACATGCAGAGCAGGTTAGAGATTATGAAAGCAGTGGAATTCGAAAGGCTCAAAAAAAAAAAAAAATTGCCGCGATACACATGTGGAGAAAGTTAAAGGATATGAAAGTAGGAAAATTAGTATAAAAAAAAGAAAGTAAAGATCGCAGTAGCGCAAACTGCCTCATTTAACTATGCACCTGTCTAACTTTGGTTTTGCACAATAATCGGTGAACTATTGCACCTTAACACTTAATTCTACTTTATTCACATAATTTTACTTATTTATGTTCTACTATACTGTTATCTTTCAATCTATGACTTATTGTTAATCTAACTGATATTCTTGGATAAGTGGATCAGGATGCATTTCACAGCGTGTTGTCCTGTATGTATGTGACAAATAAAGAAACTTGAGAATTTCAAAACGAAGTTTACCACACATGCATTTATTGGTTACATTGTAAAAAAAAAATTAACTGCTGCTGATGCAGATCGTTTTGTCTGTGCTGAAATTCCAAACAGAGAAACCTATCCTGAATTATGGTACAAAGTCATTAAACACATGTCTCACTGACCTCATTAAAAAGATTCAGCATATTGGGACTCGCAAGATTCCAAATATTGTTTTTACAGAAGTTCTGAAATAAAAGTTAAACTAATGAAATAGCAACAATTCAAAGAAAAAAAATCTTAAAAGTGTGTATCCGGAAAACCAAACACGTGGGTTGGCGAGCGAAGCGAGCAGGGGGCAAAGCCCCCTAGTATTAAATAAGTAAATTTTGCATTCCTTCTCCCTGTAAATTTAGCATTGGATTGATAAATATTTTTAAGTATTAAACATGAAATAGCTAGAAGTCAGGCTAGCAGACATTCCACATGCACAGAGTGGTCCACCTGACACTGATCACACACTAATTTATTAGGGGACAATTTATAAATAGAATTACCAATTCATGCAATACACATCTCCTGGGTGGTAAAGGGAAACTGTAGTATCCGAGGAAAATATTGTTAAAGATTAACTATTTTCATTACAAGGATTTTTATTTGTTATTTATTTTAGTGAAAAAGTTGATTTATTAGTACTAAATCTGCGTAATTGGTGTGTGTGGGATTTATTACAGAATATTTTTTTGGTAATACTAGGGGGCTTTGCCCCCTGTTTGCTTCACTCGCCAACCCCCATTTTTGTTTTTCCGTGTACACACTTGAGATTTTTTTTTTCTTGGAATTGTTTCTATTTCATTAGTTTCACTTTTATTTCAGAACTTTTGTAAAAACAATATTTGGAATCTTTAGAGTCCCAATGTGCTGAATCTTTTTAATGAAGTCAGTGAGACATGTGTTTAATGACTTTGTACCATAATTCAGGATAGGTTTCTCTGTTTGTTTGGAATTTCAGCACAGACAAAATAATCTACATCATCAGCAGTTAATAATTTTTTTTGCAAAGTAACCAATAAATGCATGCGAGGTAAACTCCGTTTTTGAAATTCTCTTGACTTAAACTTCAAAGCCTTACAATATTTACATACTTCTAACATATCACCTATGTCCATATATTCGATCTCTATTCGCCTTTTCGTTATTTCTCCGAGTAATTTCTCTTTCTTTTCTCTAATGCGATTTTTACTTTCTTTGTTTTGACTGTGTCGTTTTTTTTCTGCTTTCATATTCTTTATCTTGCTCTGCATGTATTTCTTCGAGTCTTTTGAATTCCAGTTTTCATTATCTCTAAACTGCTCTGCATGTGTATAGTGCCAACGTCCGGATTGAACATGATTTTTTTTTTTTTTTCTTTTTTCAATTCCACTTGTTCCGGGCTGATAATTACTTTCCTTATTTTCTGAATTTGCACCTAGATTATTCTTTTTCTTTTTTTGTGTCTCCAACGCTTTTGAGTCTCTTTTTTCCGCGCTGCTTTCTTCTTCGCTTAGTCGTCAATGTTTCATTTATAACGTATTGTCCTTATACGCTTTACATGCGCTGAGAGCCCTGGATCTGTGTGTGCTCAAAGCCAAAACACGACTGAGTGTGTTGTTGCCCGTGCTCTTATTTGGTTGTAAGTAGGGCATGTCTTGCAAGAATCTCATGTTCTATGTCATTGCGAGACGGTCCTGAGTCAATCTCTTGGCACAATGTCTCATGTTTACGTTCCCGCGAGACGCACCGTGGCAAGGCTCTTTGGTCTCATGGGTCTTTTAAATGTCTTCCGAGAAGATCGCGTATCGTAGCCTTGCTTTTGCTTTCCA
>JANRMT010062796.1:35360970-35394812 GCA_026402145.1 Polypterus bichir lapradei | reverse complement strand
TCTTTAAACTCTGAGTAACCTTAGCCAAAATTATTTTGTACATTAGGCTAAAACAGTGTGATCATTGAACATTTTGTAATTAGATTTAATTAGAATTGCCAACGGTCACGGAAGTCCAATGATCCCCAGTAAGAGCCCCAAAGTCCGCTTTCTGTAATGCATCTAATTTTGCTTGCTTTTCAGTGTGCACAAAACCATGCTTTTATCAAGGCTTCTTTCGGGTAGTCTTTTGAAATGAAATTTTCCTCCGATCAGTCGTAGGAACGCGCTTTATTCTGACTCTAACATTTTTGTAACTCTGATGTGTGCATCAGTGTAATCGATGTACCAGGAAATTTCCCCTTTGCTTGGAATTGAAAGTGTGATTAAATGCGTTATTTTTTGTTATGGAGTACATGCATCGAAACTTCTCAGCTGTGCTTGTGCTGAGAAAAGGAAAGATTTTAAAAATAACGTAACATGATTCTGCGTTAACCGCATATTTTTTCATACGTCTCAAACCAAGGGGATGCGAGGGTAAAATAAATCGTGAAGCGTGCGTACATACTCCGTGCATCCCCTCTCGGGAATCGAACCTCGGATGTCGGCGCTAGAGGCGAAGCCTCTACCATTGTGCCACGGCATATATATATATATATATATATATATATCAAGCTTTTTTTTTTTTCCCCCATTTCGAAATGCATCTTTCTTTCGTTCTGCAGATTCAGGATATCAGTGTAGAGACGGAAGATAACAAAGAGAAGAAATCTGCCAAAGATGCACTGCTTCTGTGGTGTCAAATGAAGACTGCCGGGTGAGAATTACCAGTACTTTAGTTTAATAGGAGTTTACTGTTAATGAACAAATCTTGTTTGCTAAAATTTTAACCTATCATCTCTTAGCACAGAGAACTATGTTGGACAGATGATGTAATTTGTTGGTTTGGCATTAGGTTTTTTCCCCATTTTGGAATACATAATTATACTGTTTTGTGTTTTTGGTTTTTTCCCCTTCAGGGTGAGGTAGTATATCTGATAACTGAAATTACGAATATGTGACTTTATGTTTACAAACACTTAGATTTTCTATCACATGGAGCAGACTGTAACAAGGTAGTCTGTGTATTTGACTCCATAAATTAGGATTGCATTTTTGCATTTAAATTGTTTTTAAGTTTGATTAACCAGAGACAAGCATTTCTTATTGTTTACATTCACAGCTATTCATATTTTTCAGTGGTGAAAAATATAAACAGCTTCATTCATTAGGGAAGTTGGATTCCATTTTGAATAATGCAGTCTAAAGATCTTCAACTCTTCTTGTTTTTCACAGCTACCCTAATGTTAATGTTCACAACTTCACTACAAGCTGGCGTGATGGCCTAGCATTTAATGCTATAGTTCACAAACACAGGTAAGTTAATGAATTTATAAGTATGTGCCTGATGAGAATGGTGGACAAAGAGATGCAAGTTGAACTCCATGGTCAGGGTCCAGATGTGTCTGTAATCGCACCATCTGTTGCTTTTTGAGTGACTTTGGTCTCAACAGAATAAGGCACAGGGGGACTCCACTGTTGAAAGAAAAACAAAAAAAGCCAGGCTGGTATTTGCTGAAATACGTATTGATAACCCACAAGGCTGCCGGGTAGAATGTCTTTTGGACAGATGAGACAAAACTGGAGCTTTTTGGCAAGTCACATCAGCTCTATGTCCACAGATGAAAAAATGAAACTTTCAAAGAAAAGAACACCATACCTACTATGAAACATGTAAGAGGCTTGGTTATATTTTTGGTCTGCGTTGCTGCCTCTAGCACAGGGTGCCTTTGAGTATATGCAGGGAACAATGAAATCTCAAGACTTTATCAAGACACTGTGGAGCGAAACGTACTGTCCAGTGTCAAGTTCACTCGAAGAGGCAGTCATGCTACCCATTGACAGGTGCAGAAGTGTCATTAAGACCTTCAGGAATCACATATTTACATTGGTTGCCTCTAAAAGTTGTACAACAAAATATTTTATTTAGGGTCCCATTAATTTTGCTCATGCCCTTTTCATTTGTGTTATTTAAATTATTCTGTTGAATCAAAATTCTAAAGCAAAGTCTGATTTTCTGTTAAGTACAGAATAAACAACTTTGGATTTTATCATTTTTTAAATTATTTCAGAGACTATTGTGAGTAGTGTTCTTGTGGAGGGTACCAACAAATTTGTCCATCTTTATGCTTAAATGTTAGTCTAATTTGTCTTGGTCATTAATATTCTAAGGTACAGTAATCCCTCCTCGATCGTGGGGGTTGCGTTCCAGACCTCCCCGCGATAGGTGAAAATCCGCGAAGTAGAAACCATATTTTTGTATGGTTATTTTTATATATTTTAAGCCCTTATAAACTCTCCCACACTGTTAACATTATTAGAGCCCTCTAGACATCAAATAACACCCTTTAGTCAAAAGTTTAAACTGTGCTCCATTACAAGATAGAGATGACAGTTCTTTCTCACAATTAAAAGAATGCAAATATATCTTTTCTTCAAATGAGTGTCTGCATCAGGAGCAGAGAATTTGAGAGAGAGCGTTCGCAAAGAAAATCAAAAAATCAATACGTGTGCTTTTAAGTAAAGCGGCATTTTTCAGAGGAGCTTCAGTATCTTCTAAGCAAACAGCCTCTGTTGAAACAGCCCCTCTGCTCAAATCTCCTCCGTCAGGCACAGAGAACGTCAGAGAGAGAGCGCGAGATTAAAGCAAAAAATCAATACGTGTGCTTTTGTGCTTTTAAATATGCCGAGCACCGCAATAAAGCGGCATTTTTTAGAGGAGCGTCAGTATCTTTTAAGCAAACAGCTTCTGTGCAAACAGCACCTCTGCTCACACCCACTCCGTCAGGCGCAGTGAATGTCAGAGAGGGTGAGAGAGAGGCAGAGACAAGCAAACAATCAAGCACCGCGCGGAAAGCATATCGTATATCATTGAGGAGTTTTAGTTAATATGTAATACATGCTCTGATTGGGTAGCTTCTAAGCCATCTGCCAATAGCGTCCCTTGTATGAAATCAACTGGGCAAACAAACTGAGGAAGCATGTACCATAAATTAAAAGACCCATTGTCCGCAGAAATCCGCGAACCAGCGAAAAATCCGTGATATATATTTAGATATGCTTACATTTAAAATCCGCGATAGAGTGAAGCCGCGAAAGTCGAAGCGCGATATAGCGAGGGATTACTGTACTTCACAGGTTCTGGAGATTACAAAATACTATCAAATATAACAACTGAGCATAGCGTAAAGACAAACTGCAAATATTTCAAATATGCTGTTGATGCACAATAAACACATCACGAGAAACTTGAATATATACCTAACAGTTTTATCAAACACTTACCCAAGTGAGACCCATAAATAATCTAAGGCAACTATAGTATAAAATTATGAAACAAGACAGACAGTAATATGGAGAGACCAGTTAGCAATAACTATCAAAAATGACATAATCAGGTAAAGCAGAGGTTTATCATTACTGTTTTCTATTATGGCTAGCAGGCTAATTTTAATACAGTGAGATCGGAGCAGTCCCCCTTTTTTTTTTTGTTCAACTAACGTTGGTAGAGGGCATTTGGCTTTGTGTGGTAATTGCAGTTCAGATTTTTTTTCTAGACTCTTAGTTTCTCATGTTCCTCTGTATGTGTTAATTGCTGTTTTTGTTGGAAAATGATATTGGAAATGGGCTTTATTTTGGTTAGGCATGCATTATTAGAAAAATAAACCTTTCTTAGAAATAGTGTGGATAAAACACTGTAGAATTTTTAAAACTGTATGAAACATTATTATATGCTTAACAATTTCAATATTTTAATTATTATTGCGTCTGGGGATTTATAAGAAAGTTTGCTTTCTTCTATTCAAATTTCTAATAAAAAATGCATTCTGTATCTTTAAAATATTTAATATCTGACAATCAAACAAACATTTAAAAAAAATCTGATTAATATTTCATTTTTGGTTTTCCTCTGTGTGGTATTTTCACACTGCTATGGAGGTTGCTCCATTAATAATTTAATGATAAGATTGTTACCAATAGATTTGGCTGAACTTTAAAATGAAATTATTATTATTTTTGTTTTTTTGCAGACCTGATTTAATTGAATTTGACTCTCTCAAGCGATCAAATGCCCATTATAATTTGCAAAATGCTTTTAATGTGGCCGAAAAGGAGCTTGGTCTTACCAAGCTGTTGGATCCTGAAGGTTAGTTTAGTTCATTAATTCTTTACACTTTATATAGCATACTCACAGTGCTTGTTTTCCCTCCCTGCTGAAAAATTTACCAGAATGTAATATGATGTGGTTCATTTTATTTGGTGATAGGTACTAAGCAAATCTGATGTTAAAAATATCTGAATTGAAACATGAGACTCCATCACTCTGTATTGGATCTTGAAGTTCCTTTGTTGTAAAATGAGGTAATGAATGGTAAACTACCATTCTAATGGCTGCTACCTTTACTCCTCTGTTTGATAAATAATGTGGCCTGTTATATCCTCTCCTTGTCAGTGCACCTTAAATGTCAGTTCTGTTTATCCTTATAAAGCGCGCTTCCATTTAGAAGCCCAGTGTGCTATGTACTAGTTATATGTACAGCAGTTTCAGAATATACAACAAAAACAATAACAATTTTGGAAAAATACAAAGCACAATATAATAATAATCCCAAATAATCCAATTCAGGTTCATGAGGGACTAGAGCATATTCCATAATTAATGAAAATGAGAGAGAAAACTACTCTGGAGGGTGACACCAGTCCATTGAAGTGCCTAAACAGATCCACCCACACAGTCACAAAGGGTGAGTTTGGAATAGGCAGTCAACCTAAACCAGCACGTCTTTTGGCATGTGTGGGGAAACAAAAAACATAGTGCTCAGAGGGAAATCTCGTGCTAACATGGCATGTACACAAAACCTCTATGTGCAAATGGATGGATTTAAATACTACCAAAAAGAATACCATGGAGGTCTGATAGTGAAACTCCAATATATACAAAGTACCACAATACAACCTTGACCATGTACCACAGATAAATAAATATCACTTTATTTGACCCCAGGGAGAAATTTGGGTTTTTACATATGCTCATTAAATTAATATAAAAAAACAAGCAATCCCTTCTCAAACACGTACCAGAATGACTAAGAGACACTTTTTTGACTTTGTTAAAGATGAAATGGTAGTAGACAATAAGCTCTTTTTAGATTGATGTATTAACAAGGCCCTTTATCCCCAAATAGATATCTTGATGTACTAAATGTTTTCAATTTCACTTTTTCTTGGTATATAGCACATGCCATATCCTACCAAGAAAGGCTTATACACATTAAAAGTTCTGTATTTTGCAAGTCACAGTTATTTCTTCACGGTCATTGTATATATTTGCCACATAAATTTGTGTTCTAAAGTGAAAAAATTTTTATAAATTTTTTAAAAATACCTTGTCTGTTCTTACAGCTTACAATGGGGCTGAAGGGTACCAGGGTCCATAGGTGAATGAAAAAGCCTTAAAACTTATCAAATACGTCCACTTTGAAGCAGCAAAAGTTTCGAATTAAGAAAATATGCCTTCCGCGTTAATGAGGCATCCTTGTGATAATGAAAGGAAACCAGAAATAATTATTTTATCAGAGATTCTTGGAACTGTTTTTCTTGAGGTAAGAATACATTTCCTGTTCACTTGTCTACTCACAGTTACCGTTGTGGGTGGAATTATGACAACCCCAACAAGCCTCCAGTGCCAAGCTGTATTCTGCTTATAATCCTACTTTTGCTTCTCAATTCTTTTTCTTAAGTGGTTATGTTCTGCCATGGCTTGTAATAACAGTCAGATGTGTGCTAAGATTATTTCGTTTTTACCTAAACGGTGCTACCTCTTTGCCAATTTCATTCTGTTGTTTTATATAGCCTACAAAGCGAGATTCACACCAAGTGGTGGAATAATTGAAAGAACACTTTAGAGTTTCATTGTACCTTGTACAAAAGCATAAATCTGAACTGATTACATGGCATTGTATTTTTAATAAAAATAGCCTTGGACTTTTTTTTTTTTTTTTTTTTTTTTTAAAGAGCCAAGCCACATGCTGCACATCAGTTTCCATGTGTGTTGTGCACATGCTTGATATGAAAAAGGCATAGTGTATGATAGCACAGGGTGAAGAACACAAATCAGTTTTTTTTTTTTTTTAAATGCATGATTATTCACTCTTGCCAATGAGAAATAAAGAACTACTAAATGAAGAACTTGGGGCAATGTGTTTGAGTGAGTTAACTCACTGACACGCTTGTTCCTGTCAAATCATAAATTACTTGGGGTGAACATGTAAAACTCCTTGTAGAACCTTCCACCTGAATCAATGACAGCTCTGCGCATCCCCTCTGTCTATTAAAGTTAGTTGAATTGACATTACTAAATTGGCTGTAGCCTGTGTGTGTGTTCACCCAGCAATGGACTGGTGCTGTTCAGGTGTTGTTCCTGCCTTGTGCCCGATAGTTGCTGACAAAAGTTCCAGCTACCTTTCAACCAGCCCTGGATAAGTGGGTTAGATGGATGAATGGATGCCTATAATTTTCTACATCTTGGCACTTGATTGGATGCTACATGTGTGCACTGTTTCACTAAAGCACATGCATGTATTATACATCCTTTAGCAATAGACAGTGTGTTTGCAAACAAAATAACCTTCCCTACATTGAAAGAATATACGCAATTGTAAATGTGGCTTTTTTCATTTATTATTGTCTTTCTAACATAAACAGCAATTCACAATTGGGCGTCAACATTCTGTAATGCCAATAACAGTGCTTGATGATGATTTTTATGGTGTAAATTCACACCCCTTTAGCCATGTACATCCTACCCACTCCACATGCTGCACTGGGGACAGCCTCCCAGAGGACTGAAATGGTGCTGTGGAAGAAGACGAATGGGATAGTTGTTGATGCCAAGTGCACAACAAGTCTCCTTTTAAAATGGCTGAATCTCACCACAATGATTTGCTTTTTGCTTCTTTTAACTTATTTGAGCAACATGGATAGGCTGTTTTACAATGTGTGCAATGTCAGGACGTGGATCAATACTCTGTAACATGTTTGGTTTAACAAGTGGACGTGTTCTGTAAGTTTTAAGGGTTTTCTTTATAACTGAACCCTGGTATCCATAAGCATAAAACACAAAAGTGGACTAGTGTTGTTGTGTTTTTTTTTAATTTATAAAATATGCTTCACATGGCAAACTAATCTATACTAATAAAAGGCAAAGCCCTCACTCACTCACTCACTCATCACTAATTCTCCAACTTCCCATGTGGGTAGAAGGCTGAAGTTGGGCAGGTTTCATTTCGAAATTCTACGCATAATGGTCAAAATGGCTGCCAAATTTCTGCCTTCTACCTACACGGGAAGTTGGAAAATTAGTGACATTTGAAAGTTCAATATGGCGGCCAACAGTGGCGTCATACCATCGAAATAAGTACGTACATCGGTTTTGGTTAGCGCAGGGAAGCCGCCTACCAAATTTCGTGAAGATGGAGCCATAAATAAGAAAGTTCAACATGGCGGACGTTGTCGACCGTGTGAGTGAGTGAGTGAGTGAGTCAGTCAGTGAGGGCTTTGCCTTTTATTAATATAGATCTATACTAATAAAAGGCAAAGCCCTCACTCACTCACTCACTCACTCACTCACTCACTCACTCATCACTAATTCTCCAACTTCCCGTGTGGGTAGAAGGCTGAAATTTGGCAGGCTCATTCCTTACAAAAGTTGGGCAGGTTTCATTTAGAAATTCTACGCATAATGGTCATAACTAGAAGCTATTTTTCTCCATTTACTGTAATGGAGTTCAGCTCGAGGGGCGGAGTTTCGTGTGACATCATCACGCCTCTCACGTAATCACGCATTACGTAGAAAACCAGGAAGAGCTACAAAACGCGCTGAAGAAAACATGCATTATATAATTAAGAAGGCAGCGAAACAATTAGAAGCGAGCGAGTGACATATAAAACCAGATTCAGCGGCTCACGTGAACTGACACAGTGCGCAGACAAAAAGCAACAGTTCCAAAGAGTGCTGAACAAAAACCGAATTACACTGCTACGCTCAAATAGACAAACCACACGCCGTGGCGCAATAGTAGAGCCTTCGCCTGTAGCGCCCACGTCCGAGGTTCGATTCCCGAGAGGGGATGCACTAAGTATGTACGCGTGCTTCTCGATTTATTTTAACCTCGCATCCCCTTAGTTTGAGACGTATGAAAACGCATGCGGTTAACGCAGAAAGATAGATCACCTATTTAAGCTTCATGAATAATGGATACTTTATTTGCGATCAATGATTGTTTTGGTAAAGCCATACTCAGTGTATTCATTAGATGAGCGGTAAAAAAGTAAGAGCGAGGGGACGGTAACTTACTGAAGCACACAAGCAAAACCACAATAGCACGCGGGCTCGATGTACTGTATTGCGCGTCAACTAGATCTGACTTGCGCGATCACATTCCAAAAAATATTTCTTTTCAAGTTCTATTTAGTCCACGTGAGTCAAACTCAAGGCCCACGGGCCACATCTGGCCCGGCGTGTAATTATATCCGGCCCGCGAGATCATTTTATATACTGTATTATTGTTATTAATGGCCCGGGGATATGAAGCACTGGTAACACAATAAACTACAGATCCCATAATCCAGCGCTTCAACTACCTTGCCGAACACTTACCACGTTAATCAAGTCTAGCTTATGATGCTACAAGTTATTGCCAAGCTAGCCCACACGATGCCAAAGAGAAAAGGTGATTCTGAACATAGAGCCTTTAAAAACCGATGGGAGGCTGAGTATATGTTTACTGACATTGCCGGTAAACCAGTGTGTCTCATTTGTGGAATGTGTGTACAAAAACTGGGGTCTCCTGCCCAGCAAAAGTCGAGCAGCCGGCACGCGCGCATAGCTGTGCCGGGATTTGAGACGCTGACTGCGCTTCTGCCTTAAGTCAAAGTGAGCACTTTTAATTTTTTTCATCCTCCCCGGATTTGAGACGCTGACTGCGCTTCTGCCTTAAGTCAAAGTGAGCACTTTTAATTTTTTTCATCCTCCCCCTGAGCTATAGCCCAGACAAGTGCAAACACGGGACCCCTTTTCTACACCATGGCAAAATAATATTAAGGCGATTCACACTTTCTTTTGCACGTGTACGATTATGAGGTCCTCCGCTCGGATTATGAAGACACGCACACGAGTGGAGGACTGACAGTGCCATCACAGCCGATTAATAGCTGGGACGTCTCACCAGTCTACACAAGACCCACCGCGACTGTCCCCAAAAGGCGATCATAACGTCACCGAACACATCTCTCTATACTATATAAAAGAAAAAGGCAACTTTACTTTCTTTACACCTTTTTTCATTTTATCCCAAACCAAAGCCTTTCTCTTTTAACACTGCAGAGGACACAAAACAATTTTTCTTTAATTGCTGGTAATACCGGTAAGGCACATTACCAGAGGCAGAAATTTGAACGTTCACATAGAAAATGTAATTTCTATACCACAGCCGTCGTGTAGCGCCTTTCAAAAGGGATCAACTACCGAGAGATGATCCATATACATTTTAGCTGCTGTTAGTACTACTTACCTGTTCTGTTATACCGTCTTTTAAAAGGTAGTTTACCCGCAACCACTCGAGTAGTGCTCAATGTACCTGTACTTCTTAAAACGTTAATGTTTTACTGTTTAATAACTAATAGACTATATTTTATTATTTTTCCCATGCACTCAGTGACCAAATCTATACACACACATATAGACACATACAAACATACACACAGGTATATATATGTGTATATATATGTATGTATGTGTATGTATATGTATATGTATAATATATATGTGTGTGTGTGTGTGTGTGTGTAGACTCAAACCCATTATGACAGCAGCAATCCAAGCTGTGAGAAAACAGTAAAAAGGAGGCGTGTCAGATGTCGTGGTACATTTTCTAATGCAGCTAGACGAAAACAACTTCGTGACGCTGCCGCCAAATACACAAAACAATTACTTTCACAATCATGTTACATTATTTTTCAAATGTTTCCTTTTCTTTTTCATAACTTCTTTAACACACGACATCGCTGTGAAGTGCAGTTATTTTGATAGATTATATATATATATATATATATATATATATATATAATCTATCTCTCACAGCAACACTCATAACAGTGACAAAACAATTACATTGACAATCATGTTACGTTATTTTCAAAATGTTTTCTTTTGTTTCTCTTTCCTTCATTAACACACTACTTCTCCGCTGCCAAGCGCGGTTATTTTGCGATATATAGATAGAGAGATATCTCTCTCTCTCTCTTTAAAAATAAAGATATGGGAACAGCACTCATATCAATGACAAAACAATTACATTAACAATCATGTTACGTTATTTTTTAAATTTTTCCTATTCTTTTTCATACCTTCTTTAACACACTACTTCTCCGCTGCGAAGCACAGGTATTCTGCTAGTATATACCATAACTGTGAAGAAATAATGTTGACTTGAAAATCATCAAACATTTTTCTTTACGTAGACACGAATCCATTTGATCCAAGAATATCAACAGCACTCATGGAAGAATCCGAATGCAGACAGCTAGCAACATAAGAATACTGCAGTTTAGATCAGTTCCTTTGGCTTTGCTTCATGTGTTTTGTGCACAGACAATAATGGTCTTCCAAACCTAGTGGAGCACACAGGTGGAAAGTATTTTTCAAGCAACTATTGTCAAGTCCTTCATTCATACATTAGTCAGAATAAAAACGAAGGAGATATTTGTAATTCTGGCAGATGTCTACAGCAGTTCATCACATTCCCTGTCGTCCCCTATAGACCTATTGAAAATGGTGATAAAGTTGAAATGTATTCCTTAAAGGAGCTCTGCAAAAAATGTTAACAGCTAGTAGAAATTCATGGTATACAGAAACAGTGACTTACAGTGGTCTCCAAATACTTAATCTCCCTGAAAAAAATAAAAAAAAAATCTAAGGAAAGTATTGGACATCCGATACTACCACTTTACAGTTGTAAAAAATATTGCAAATGTTATTCCCTGTATATATTTTTAAAATAAAAAGAAATCCTGATCATTGAATAAAGCAATATGTGCAGCACTTTTTCTTGATTCATGACCCCAGCCTCATAATGTGAGCATGTGAGTTTTTATCCTCTGGCCCTCATTTTCACTTCTGATTAGTTCTACTAGGTTTGTTTACACCAAATTAGTTAATCACTATTTTTTTTTTTTTGTTTGTCTGCTTTTCCACAATCACAGATGTTACTTTAGCCTTTCATCTTGTTCAGTGGACTTGTACATTTTTGTTTGCCTTTCTAATATATATACTGAAATATTTGTGTTATTACAGCTTTTAGTCCATTGGTGTTTTTCCAGAATTTATTTTCAGAATCTGAAGCCTCCGTGCCATACAGTGCATCAGGAAAGCATTCACAGCGCATCACTTTTTCCACATTTTGTTATGTTACAGCCTTATTCCAAAATGGATTAAAATCATTTTTTTCCTCAGAATTCTACACACAACTACGGAAGCGTATTAGGGCCATGATGGAAAAAAAAAAAATACGGACACAGAGAAGAAAAAAAAATCTAAATGTCGAGATTAAAGTCGACATGTTGACTTTATTCTCGACATTTCCACTTTATTCTCGCCATTTATGTCGAGATTAAAGTCGACATTTACACTTTATTCTAATAGTTTATTTTGTCAGTAGAATGTCGCAAACTGAACTTCATCTTAAAATGAATGTTTAATTTACTAGATTTTCTCAAACCCCGTCATTAATTAATGTAGCACATTAAAATGCTTTATATTAAGTGTTCCTCGACCCAGTTGTTAATCTCTATGCGCTTCTTAAACTGACTTCCTCTTGCACTGAGAGGCGCAGACAGCGATCGCCGCACATTGACTTCATGATATTCCTGCTCTAAGAACATTCCGAATACTAAGATAAATACTTGATATCTTCTTCACGGTGAAATGCATTAAAGCATGTATTAAACATGGGTGGCAGGGGGCACGGTAGCGTGGCTGTAGAGCTGCTCCCTTGCATTAAGGGGTCCCCAGTTGTATGTTCAGTGTAGTGAACTTTATGGCAGGTGTGACGAGGCTCCAAAAAACTGGATATATGAATGGGTATCGCACAGGTTTAACTTAAATATTGTGTAAATGTTGGGTTCGTGATCTGGTGGTCGGAGATACGAACACAGGATTAAATGGATGTTGTTCTGAGCGGGCTTTTTTTTTATTGCATGCGTGCTGTCCCTGACGTACTAAACCTCCAATTCCTATCCTTGCTTTTTCTTTATGCACATAACCAAACACCACAAGATAAACATCTTGGTGAAATTAAAACAAGTTATAAACTTAGACCTCAGAATTTTCAGAACTTTAAATTATTAAGCATGTGGGGGCATGGTGGGGGCTTGCTGGGATGGAGTTTTCAAAGCTTTTTAAACAATCTTCATTATACATGTTTAATTATGCCATCCATTCAGGGTTGCGCCCATCCCAGCAAGCATCTTGTGCGAGGCAGGAGTAAATCCTGAATGAGGCGCCAACACATTGCAGGGTGAATATGAGCAACACATAAAGTAGCAGGGTCAATAATACATAACAAAACCCCACATCCTACATGTCTTTGAAAGGAAACTGAAGCACGCCGAGTATACCCACCAGGAAAACATGCAAACTCAAGGCAGTGAACATTCAGGACCCCCTTGCTGCGAAGCAGCAGTGCAACCACAACGCCACTGTGCCCCCATATGCTTTAATACATTTTAAGTTCTGTACATTTTAAGTTCTGAAAACTCTGAGGTCTAAGTTTATAACTTGTTTTAATTTCACAAAGACGTTTATCGTGTGGTGATTGGTTATGTGTATAAAGAAAAAGCAAGGATAGGAACTGGAGGTTTAGTACGTCGGATAGAGACAGCACGCATACAATAAAGAAAGCCCGCTCAGAACAACATCCATTGAATTCTGCGTTCGTGTCTCCGACCACCACATCACGAACCCAACATTTACATGATATTCCAGTTACACCAGTGCGATATCCATTCATATATCCAGTTTTTTGGAGCCTCGTCACACTTGCCATAAAGTTCACTACACTGAACATACACCTGGGGACCCCTTAATGCAAGGGAGTAGCACTACAGCCACGCTACCGTGCCCCCCGCCATCCATGTTTAATACATGCTTTAATGCATTTCTTCGTGAAGAAGATATCAAGTATTTATCTTAGTATTCTGAATGTTCATAGAGCCTGAATATCATGAAGTCAATGTGCGGCGATCGCTGTCTGCGCCTCTCAGTGCAAGAGGAAGTCAGTTGAAAAAGTGCATAGAGATTAAAAACTGGGTTGGGAACACTTAATATAAAGCATTTAATGTGCTACATTAATTAATGGCGGGGTTTGAGAAAATCTAGTAAATTAAACATTCATTTTAAGATGAAGTTTAGTTCGCGATATTCTACTGACAAAGTAAACTATTAGAATAAAGTGGAAATTTTACTTGAGGTTTTTGCAAATTTATTAAAAATAAAAAAAACTGAGAAATCACATGTACATAAGTATTCACAGCCTTTGCTCTATACTTTGTCGATGCACCTTTGGCAGCAATTACAGCCTCAAGTCTTTTTGAATATGATGCCACAAGCTTGGCACACCTGTCCTTGGCCAGTTTCGCCCATTCCTCTTTTCAGCACCTCTCAAGCTCCATCAGGTTGGATGGGAAGCGTCATTGCACAGCCATTTTAAGATCTCTCCAGAGATGTTCAATCGGATTAAAGTCTGGGCTCTGGCTGGGCCACTCAAGGACATTTACAGAGTTGTCCTGAAGCCACTCCTTTGATATCTTGGCTGTGTGCTTAGGGTCGTTGTCCTGCTGAAAGATGAACCATCGCCCCAGTCTGAGGTCAAGCGTGCTCTGGAGCAGGTTTTCATCCAGGTTTTGTCTTTACATTGCTGCAGTCATCTTTCCCTTTATCCTGACCAGTCTCCCAGTTCCTGCCGCTGAAAAACATCCCCACAGCATGATGCTGCCACCACCATGCTTCACTGTAGGGATGGTATTGGCCTGGTGATGAGCGGTGCCTGGTTTCCTCTAAACGTGACGCCTGGCATTCACACCAAAGAGTTCAATCTTTGTCTCATCAGACCAGAGAATTTTGTTTCTCATGGTCTGAGGGTCCTTCAGGTGCCTTTTGGCAAACTCCAGGCGGGCTGCCATGTGCCTTTTACTAAGGAGTGGTTTCTGTCTGGCCACTCTACCATACAGGCCTGATAGGTGGATTGCTGCAGAGATGGTTGTATTTCTGGAAGGTTCTCCTCTCTCCACAGAGGACCTCTGGTCACCTCCCTGACTAAGGCCCTTCTACCCTGATCGCTCAGTTTAGATGGCCGGCCAGCTCTAGGAAGAGTCCTGGTGGTTTCGAACTTCTTCCACTTACGGATGATGGAGGCCACTGTGCTCATTGGGACCTTCAAAGCAGCAGAATTTTTTATGTAACCTTCCCCAGATTTGTGCCTCGAGACAATCCTGTCTCGGAGGTCTACAGACAATTCCTTTGACTTCATGCTTGGTTTGTGCTCTGACATGAACTGTCAACTGTGGGACCTTATATAGACAGGTGTGTGCCTTTCCAAATCATGTCCAATCAACTGAATTTACCACAGGTGGACTCCAATTAAGCTGCAGAAACCTCTCAAGGATGATCAGGGGAAATAGGATGCACCTGAGCTCAATTTTGAGCTTCATGACAAAGGCTGTGAATACTTATGTACATGTGCTTCTCAATTTTTTTATTTTTAATAAATTAGCAAAATCTCAAGTAAACTTTTTTCACGTTGTCATTATGGGGTGTTGCGTGTAGAATTTTGAGGAAAAAAATGAATTTAATCCATTTTGGAATAAGGCTGTAACATAACAAAATGTGATGCGCTGTGAATACTTTCCGGATGCACTGTATATTAAACATTAAATCATTTAGTTAAAACTGTGGTAAAATGAGCAGTTGAAATAATGTGTGTGTTTACAATTGGTGGCCACATTATTATGTACGCGTGCTTGTCGGTGCAAAAGGCCTCCTCCTTCAGTCAATCATGTTTCTGTGTACAGCATGTAGACATATTCAAGAAAATAGAATTGCATTTGACCAAACATCAGAATTGACAAGATGCCCGATGTAAGTCAGGAACCTTGCTACTTAATTCCTTACACTTTTTTGTTCTGATCGTATCATCCTCTGCCACATTCATGATTCTCACTTCATAAGATCCCACATTTCTTTGCAACTGACAAGGCAGCATTTTTTTTTTTTTTTCCAAACATGAAAATAGTAGTAAATAAAAAACATTTCAAGGTCATGCCCATACAAAGGCTGCAAAGTTAAACTTGTTATCTTCCCACTCCTGGTTAGTTTCCAAAATTCTATTTTGGTAGTAAAAAGAGTAATTAAATGTAATTAGTGGTAAATTAAAGGAAAATTAAGACCACAATTTTTAAAAGCATTATTAGTGGCTGGCACTGAAGCTGCACTTCAACAGTCTATAGCTCTGATTTGGATGTCACCAATCCTGGTGAATAAGGTAGTGACAAGGAGTAAGTCATGGTCAATATGTAGAGCTGGTCTTTCATTTTGGCAGAGCCAGTTCTAGAACTATAAGTGTTCTGCTTGCATACCACATACAGTGGGTATAGAAAAGAATCACCTCCTTCGAAATATTCCCATTTTTTTGCTTTTCAGCCTTAAATGAAAACACACAAACCAATATTTTTTCCAGCTTTACTTACTCAATGCAATCTATAACATCCAAGTGAAAGATTTCACAGCTATAGTTCAGAAGAATTAAAACAAATAATAAACAGGAAATACTGAGATTAATAAAGGATCGCCCCCATTCCAACAAACTCAATCAGGTGTAAGTAACCATCATTTCCATTGCAGACCATGGTTACTGTCTTCCACCTATGCTCAATTGAAAATAGTTTGATTAGTGCAGCATAAAAACAAACTGTTCCTGGAGCATTCATTCCCCTGCTTGGTAGTGCAAGTGACAGCAAACAACTGACTACGGGTGGCAAGCCACTTTCAAAAGATCTCCGGGATCAATTTGTGGGCAGATATAAGGCAGGAGATTAATGCAAAAAAGTCTCATAGGCTTTATCAATCCCAAGGACCACAGTAAGGTCCATAATAAAGAAGTGGTAAGTGTTTGGTACTACTAGGACCCTGAATCTGGCCGTCCCTCCAAACTGGATGGAAGAGCAAGGAGGAAACTGGTAAGTTAGGCTACCAAGAGGGCAATGGCCACTTTGAAGGTGTTACAGGATTTTATGGTAAAGAGTGGTCATTGTGTGTATGTGACAGCAATTTCACATGCAATCCACAATTGTGGCTTGTTCGGGAGGGTCGCAAGGAAAAAGCCACTTCTCAAGAAAGACCTCATTAAGGCTTGTTTGAGCTTTGCCAGAATGCACCTTGAAGATTCTGATGCCAAGTGGAAAAAGGTCTTCTGGTCAGATGAGACCAAAATTGAACTACAGTGGTACCTTGGTATACGTCAGCTTTGGAATAAGTCCAATTTAGTATATGTCCTGTTTGGACGCGAAAAATTTTGCTTGGTATACGGG
Source organism: Polypterus bichir lapradei (assembly GCA_026402145.1). NCBI lineage: Eukaryota > Metazoa > Chordata > Cladistia > Polypteriformes > Polypteridae > Polypterus > Polypterus bichir. Next base: position 35,378,093 of record JANRMT010062796.1, on the reverse strand, counting down.
CTTTGTTTGGAATACGACTCACGTGCTAGAACACCGCGCACTACCCTTGTTTACCTGTCTCGAGACAAAGCCATGACTGCCCACGAGCGTCAGTACGCCAGTTGCTAGTATTCAGTGAACAACCCGCGCTATAACTCTCTGTGAATTTTCACGTGATTTTGTGTTTTTTCGCGTAAATTTGAATTGATTGTTGAAAAGTATGAAGGTGGCATGCGTATCCGGGACTTGGCTGCTGTATACCGTATGCCGAGAATGACGGTATCTACGATTGTGAAAAACAAAGACGTTATTAAAAGGTAAAGCGAGGTTAAATTTTTATTTATTTAATCTAATTGCCTTTGTATTTATATATTTTAGTATTAAGCAGTGTTTAAATTATTTTATACAACCCCATAAATGTATAATATGCCAATAACAATAGGATTTTTTTTCATGTGGACGGATTAATCATTTTCCCTTTTATTTCTTATGGGGAAAATTTTGTTTGGTATACATCCTGTTTGGTATAAGTCCAAGGATCTGGAACGGATTAAGGATGTATACTGAGGTACCACTGTATTTGGCCGCAATACCAAACAGTACACCTGGCGGAAATCCAAAGCAGCTCACCATCCACAACACATCATACCTACAGTATAGCGCGGAGGTGGCAGCATCCTGTTATGGGGGTGTTTCTTTGCCACAGGGCCTGAGGCTGTTGTTAGGGTAGAAGGAAAAATGGATGGGGCAAAATACCGTCAAATTATTTAGGAAAACCTGCTACCTTCTGCCAGAAAGTTGAAGATGGGCAGAATGTTCACCTTTCAACATGACAACAACCCTAAGCACACAGCAAAATTGACCACATCGTGGCTAAAGGAGAAAAAAGTGAATGTCCTCTTGTGGCCCAATCAGAGCCCAGACCTAAATCCCATTGAAAATCTGTGGAAAGATTTGAAGATTGCAGTCCACCAACGCTCACCATCCAATTTGACCGAACTTGAACAGTTCTGTAAAAAAGAGTGGGCAAATATTGCTCCATCTAGATGTGCAAAGCTGATTAAGAAGTATCCCAACAGACTCAGGGCTGTTATTACAGCAAAAGGTGGTTGAACAAAATATTGACATTTTTAGGGGTGATCCTTTATTAATCTCAGTGTCTTGTTTTTGATTTTTTTTTTTTTTTTTTTTTTTTTTTTTTTTTTTTTTTTTTTTTTAACATTTTTTTTGTGTTTTTTTCATTTAAGGCTGTAAAGAAAAAAAAAAAAAAAAATAGGAATATTTCAAAGGGGGTGATTCTTTTCTATACCCACTGTACATTTTAATCCTTTAAATACATAAAGAATATATGGTAACTTCCTTTTAACTGCGTAAGCATAAATTTATTTAAAGGATCATTAATTTTTTTTGGTTGCTTAGTTGCCTTATTTATGGTTACTTTTGTTTGCTTAGTTTTGTTGTGGTCTTGTGCTTGGCTATAGTACATTTTCTTAAGAGCAACACCATAGCAATACTGGGCCTAACACAAGAAGGGTTTCTGGTTAACAACTCATGCAAGGATGTATACTTAGGAAAAGCGTAGAATACTGTATTTATCTATTACTCAATGGTTTTTTTGTTTTTTTTTTTTTTGTTTTTTTTTAAACTGTGAGAAACTTTTTTGATTATTTGTGTAGTTGGAAAAGCCACGCTCCTGCAACAAAGACATGCTTGTGCATGATATTACTTTTTTGCCACCCTACATTTTCCACAATGCATACAAAATATTTAGCACATTCTGCCTAAGAAAGGCAAACAATGATACTGAAGACCTCAGCCATCCAGAACAATCACATTCTTTTTAATTCTATTCAATTATATAGGACTACTTGTGCTTGCACTACCAGATGTTCCAACATTCTTATGCACAGGACAGAATGTGTGTGTATGTGTGTGTTGATCCTCCCTATCCATAGATTAGCATCTGAGGATTCAACCAGCCGTGGATTGAAAGTATCTGTGTTTGGTAGCTGAAAAAGTAACTAAAGTTCCAAAAAGGGAAACTTGAATTTGCTGCAAGTCAATCACTACACTGAATCCATGTGAATGAAGTGATCTGTAGGCATATTCTGCTGTTGCCTCCTGCATAGAATTTGCTAACTTTATAAAAGCAAACCTCTTTCTGGCTCACATATCCTACCTCGGCTTCTAAGTGCTACCAATCCCCAAGGTGCGAAATGGTTTCCATTTTTACACATCCTGCAGTACAACAACTTTCAAATATTCCAGAATATAAACGCACTCAAAGAAAACTAAACAATTGGTAACCAAAAAGTTACAACTGAAAATGGACTTCCTTAAACCATTGCACGCCCCCCACCCAAACCAAGTCAAAGTATCAAAGTGAAGTCAGTATGTCCATCAGCCTGTAGTGACCTCGCCAGGGCACTGGCTATAAATTTAGGTAAGGTGTACATGTGTGTGAAAAGCTGTGCAGGCCAGAAACTGCTGGAATACACACAAGACTGCCTGTAGGTATTCAGTTCACTGTTAATTAAATAGTGAAGTTTGAACCGAGAAACCAGTTATTATAGTGGTAAAAAATGTTCTGCAAATCTGCAATCCCATCTGTAAGGCACTGTGAGGTCCTTGACATCGCATTTTGTGCACTCTTTGTTTCTGTGGAAAAAATGGCTTCTACAAATTTTCAAACGCCAACAGGGGAGTGAAAAGTGCTATCTCTCAACGAGAAAATAAAAGTATTAGATCTTTTGAAAAGAGGCATGTTGCTTGCCAAATTACCTAAGTAATTCAGTGTAAAGACTATTTACATAGCATTTATGTTGTATTAGGTGTTATAAGTAATCTAGAGATGATTTAAAGTTTATGGGAGGATATACGTAGGTTATATGTAAATAGTATGCCATTCTATATAACGGATTTGAGCATGCACAGATTTTGGTAGCCACAGGAAGTCCTGGTATCAATCCACTATGGATATGGAGAGCCCTATGTGTATCTGTATATGTGTGTGCATATATGTACTGTATATGTGTGTGTAAATGTTACATTAAACTAATATTGTTGTATTCATTTTTTGTTCTAATGTATTGTATTACTGTCAGTAGTCAATGGGATACATGAAATTAAGAATGTCCTCTATACTAATAAAAAGCAAAGCCCTGACTCACTCACTCACTCACTCACTCACTAATTCTCCAACTTCCCGTGTAGGTGGAAGGCTGAAATTTGGCAGGCTCATTCCTTACAGCTTACTTACAAAAGTTAAGTAGGTTTCATTTCGAAATTCTACGCATAATGGTCTACAACGTCCGCCATGTTAAACTTTCTTATTTATGGCCCAACCTTCATGAAATTTGGTAGGTGGCTTCCCTGCGCTAACCGAAACCGATGTACACATATTTCGGTGGTATGACGCCACTGTCAGCTGCCATATTGAACTTTCCAACGGTCTTTGTTACCTATGGGCCCATCTTCAAGAAATTTGGTACGCGGGTTCCCAACGCTAACTGAATCCTACTTACGTACATATATACGTCCATAGCCTGCAGCTCGGTCACCGTGTGAGGCGGCGTTGGGTCACCCATCCCCACGCCTCCCACGTTGTTGGCTGCCTGCCTATATAAGGCCGTCTGTTGCTCCGGTCTCTTCATTCCCTTTCTTGCTTCGCCACGGTATTCACGTCTCCCTGCTGATAACTGCAGCCTTATTTTTTAATCCACGGCTTCTCGCTGTTTTATTGTTCGTTTATTACGATTATAGTTACTGTATAGGTATTTTAGACTTGGTTTACATTGTTCAGGTACCCATTTCCTTTATCGTTCCAACCGTACCCCCATTAACAATTCTATCGAGGTGATCACAATCGATCAAAAAACTGTCACTTACCGAGTGGTTTCCCTGCCCGGAGATGGTGCCTGCCTTTTCCATTCTCTGTGTTACATATTGCACGGCCACTCTTGATATCCAGAGGAACATTGTGTCTTATGTATTAAATGACTGGGACAGGTTCAAGGTGTAGACTTATGACAGTACAGGAGATGATTATACTACACAGGAGCACTATAAGAGTGAGTGCTTAAGCCCTTCACCTATGGTTCTGCATGTGAGTTGATGGCTGCCGCTGAATTATTCGGTTATCGCTTTCAAATGTACCGAAATGGCCAAATATTTTACACCTTTGGACAACCGCCAATGCCTCTTAAACATCTTAGATTCACAGGTGACGATTTGAGTAGTGGACACTTTGATGTTTATGAATTTTTAAACTCTCAAAAGCTGTATGCGAAGTTATCGATTAAACTGGTTGTATGCTTACAACGCTTGACAGATGCCGAATGTCACTTCAACACAACAAGTCCTGCAAATACTAACGTAACTGAAACAAACCATGAAACTCAAACCGATTATGACAGCAGCAATCCAAGCTGTGAGATATGAGGCAAGATTGCTTTTCACATGGCCAACTGTACGTTGCATGCTCAAGAGTAAGCTCAGCGCACAGCTTGGTCATATTACAACTGGAGGGCCTAACTGACAACGTGGCATACAAAGAGATCCTTAACAAATAATTATTGGTATATTTTCCCTCAGTTTAAAAAGGTTTACTTTTCTTCTTAATAAAAATTTTAAGGCAGTACTTCACCGCTGTGAAGCGCGGGTATTTTGCTAGTTGAACTATATACATATGACAATGATCTTGAACTTGGGATTAAATCATTTAAAGATTTGTATATAAATAATGTCTTTGCATCCTACGAACAATTACAGTTCAAATTTAACTTCCAATCAATACAATGTTTCCACTACTTTCAAATAAGAAACTTTGCTAAATGCAATCTTCCCAATTTTCCTCAACTCCTACCCATTTCTACTCCAGAATAAATATTGATCAATCTTGAAAACTCAGACAGAATTTCATAATATATAAAACCACTTATTAAAGTCCCTTCCTTTTAAAAATCCCAGAGTACAGTGGGAAAATTATTTTAGTCAACATTTCAGAAACTGAATGGAAGGCAGCCATGCACAGAATTCACTATGTTGCACTTTTAGGCTTAAGATTTTATATATAGAGATTAGATTAAAAGCATGTAATGCTTTAATGTCACTTTTTTGTCATGCTTTAAATCGGGCTTATTTTAAAACCTAAATACATAGGTTTAATATCATTCTTTTCAGAATTTATCTAATTTTAGGGTGATGATGTTAGAGTTTCAGGTTCTTATTCCGTTTTTAAATTATAAACTAAAAAATGTCAAGAGCTCATGTCCCATGAGATGAGATTTAACTACACCCGGGGCCAGAAATAAAAGACAGAGTAGGGCAGCTGCTGTATAGGCTTTTAAATGTTTGAAGCAGCTGATCTAGCAAAGAGGAGGTACAAAAAAAAAAAACCTGTATTTGTTTTCCATTGTATCGCCATTTAAAAGGGGGTTTCGGAGGAGTGACTGCATCTCTTTGGGGTGCGTTCAGCCCCTGTCTTCACAACGCGAGCGGCAGAGACATGAAGTGGTGGACGCATAGCACAGGCCTGGGAGTTTCGCGAGCAAAGCCGCTAGTGAATTCAATAAAAGATTTTTAAAAAAAAACATGAACTGAAGGGAACATGTATTAATTGTGCATGTTCACAGACACTTAATCTTTAACTGCCATGCTGCTCACTGCAAAGTTTATCCAGCTTTTTTTTTTTTTGGTTAATGAAAGTGTTTTACTTTAATAGCATACACTTGATATTGGCTTTCCTATCAGTATAGGAGAGAAAATATTTTTGGTCACAATGCAGGTCAAAAATGTTAAGAAATATCTAATTCACTTTTACTGATTAGATTTACACTGTATGTTATTTTTGTCTCTTAAATGTACTGCCCTCTAACTCTTTCACATGCCTATTTTACAATTTCCAATATGAACAAAGTTAGTAAAACTGCATATTTAATCATCTTCTGATTCTGATAATGGCTTGAATTTTCTTTGCTGGTCAGTATCTCTTGATACTTCATTCAAAGACACAATAGAGTCATGAAAATCCCAGGAGCACAGCTGTTTGTTGTCATTGCTTAATTTATTGTCTGACTTCCAGCTGTCACACTGTTTTAATCCTCAAAATTTTAAAAAGCACACTTATGCATTACATTGATTGCACCTTGCAGCTGTCCAGATAGTTAATTATTTATGAGGGTCACACATAAATTGATAATTTGCACATTAATCCTTGGGTAACTATTCATCCCTTTCCACTGGTAGCTCTGCATAAAACTAAAAATTATTTTTATGTTCAAGAACAAAATTCTGTATGCTTTAGTTCACAGTGTAGCTTCTAAATTGCATCATGTTTATATACACTGCCTAGCCAAAAAAAAAAGTCACACACTCTTATTTCGTTGGAACACTTTAAGCTTTGATTATGGCACACAATTGCTGTGGTATTGTTTCGATAAACTTATGCAATGTCACAGCATTTATTTCCTTCAAGAGTTGCTTTGCTTTTTTTCACCAAGATCTTGTATTGATGATGGAAAAGTCTGATTGCTGCGTGAAGTTTTCTCCAGCGCATCCCAAAGACTTTCAGTGGGTTTAAAGTCTGGACTCTATGGTGGCCAATCCATGTGTGAAAATGTTTCATTCTCCCTGAACCACTCTTTTACAGTTTGAGCCCAATGCATTTTGGCATTGTCATCTTATAATATGCCTGTGCTGTCAGTGAAGAAAAAAATCCAATTATGGAAAAACCTGACCATTCAGTATATTCAGGTAGTCCGCTGACCTCCTATTTTTTTGGTACATGACATTGCTGAATTTAGACCTGACCAACTGAAGCACCCTCGTATCATAATACTATCCCCACAGGCTTCTAAGAGAGCCATTAGGCATCTTCCATCTCTCTTCTAACCCTAATGTGACTCACTCTGGAACATCAGACCACATGACCTTTTTCTACTGTTCCAGAGTCCAATCTTTGTTCTCTAGCAAAGTGAAGGATTTTTTTACCCCAATAAGTCTCGTTCATAAATGGTTTTCTTAAGGCTACACAGCTGGAAATGCTCTTAATTTAACTATTAAACATAGCCATTAATTCTACTCTTTGTTTTACACAAGCATTTAAGTGATCTCTAATCGTGATCATTTCAAATTTTAATAATAGTTTCAACAATCTCTTTAGGTTTTTTTTTTTTTTGCTTGATGCAGGCTAATAGTTTAACCCTTCTGAAACCGCATAACTTTTTTTCCATGACCACAGGATATGTCTTCTGACATGTTTAAGAAATCTACTGAACTATAACTTATTGCCAGTTGAAATATATTAATCACTGCTGTACTTACTCAATGGAAGGCTGGTAGCTATTTGTTTAGTTAAATCCAGGTAGTGACTTTATTTTTTTGGTTCAGGCAGTGTATGTTTCTGATTCAGAATACACTGTTAAATTTGGAGGCATGATGGCATAGTGATTAGCACTGCTGCATCATAGCACTGTGAGATTGATTTTGTATCTTGGCACATTACTGTTTGGGTGGATGTTACATTTGTATTACACATCCCCAGACCACGTTTGTAGGTTTTCCTCCTACATCCCTAAGATGGTCAAATTAGTTTGATTGAAAGCTCTGACGTTGTGTGTGTGTGTATGTTTGTTCCCCAGCACTAATGAATATTCCTGTTTACAGTGATTTCCTGTTCTGCATTCATTACTGCTGATATATATAGACTGTTTTCCAAGTAACCTTGAATTGGAAGAAATACATTAAACAAATGGTTAATAGAATGGAATTCAAAATTAAGTACGACAAGTTCAATTTAAATTAATAATGGGAATAAGGAGGAAAATAATAGTGCTGGCAAGTAAATCTAAATTACAACACTGGTAAGCTAAATTTACTTTTAAAAACCTGGTGGTATCCACTCCTGAAACAATTGGAATGGATTTATTAAATTGCTGTGAATTTTGTAATCTTTCATACAGCAACCAAGTTGTTTATAGGGTTTGTTTGGTTCCTATTCTATACATCTCAAGGCTGCCAAAATTGCCCTCCTGCATCAAGGTTGGTGGAATTTTACCAACTGCCTGTCTTAAATGCGCCAAGCTTTCTGTTTTAAAACATGTTCTGTGCAGTTTTGAGACAGAAATCTGAGACTGCAGTATTTTCCACATCTCCCACCAAACCCCAAGCAAATGCATTTTTAAAGCACTAACAATTTCTAAATTTAGCTTAAAATGCAAAGTAAATTTTGCTCTGACATCCTGCTTATAACAAGATAGATAGATACTTTATTAATCCCAAGGGGAAATTCACAACAAGTTCAAAAATGTGATTTAATTCAAAATTTGTAATTTTATTTATTTTTGTGAGCATGCCTTTTGTAAATATTTAAAAATTGTATGTAAACCTTTTTGTTAAAGTATTTGTATTTATTTATTTGTACAACTTTTTTTGCTTTGCACCCTCCCCCACCATAACCTATAGTCTATGGGGGAGGAATAAAATCTTTAGATTCATCAACAGTTTCAATCTCTGGTTTTCAACGGATCTCGATGTTTTAGGGTCCCCTGATACCAAAAACATCAATATCTTGATAATGGGTGTGTCTCTGTCTGTGTGTCACATTTTCTTAAGGACGGTCTAGAGCTGAAACTGCGAGATGGAAAAATACCAAACTTAAAACTTAAGCCTGTTATGAGATGACGATGTGCTGATTAGTTTTTGAATCAAATTGTTTAAGACAAAGAGGCGCTCTAGAGGAACCCTCTTATGATCAGAAAGATCAGCAGCTGAACTATTAATAATTACTGAAATGTAATAGAATAGTTCAGGAAACTTGGTTCCTAGGACGCAAAGCCTACTGACGCGGACATGTGGGTTATTATTTATCAGTGCCACATCTCTAAGAAAGTCGGCAACCAATGACACAACTAATAAAAATTGTCCTACAGTATGTAAAACAGTTCACTTGTAAAAACGAAGCAATGTCTGCATCTTAGTTGCTTTTTGTTAAGCTTTATAAGATTATAAATCCTGCCTCCATATTAACTGGTTCATCTGGTTAGACTTACTAAAGCTTAAAATTGGCCTGTCCATACATTCTGAGCCTGTTTAGTTCTGCGAGGGCCTCGAACTGTTCCAGTAGATGTGGATGCAATTTTGAAACCACATCCTGACAAGCAACCAGTACATCAATGGGCATATTATATTATATTACACATCCGCATATGATTTCTCACTTACTCATTCTCTCACTCACACCAGGCCTTTTTAGTGTCACCAGTAAACTTACTGCACAGACGTTTTTGGTGCAATTGCACAATTCCCTCTGGAAAATAACATGCAATGATACAACATACAAACCTCTGACAGATGGATTTGATCCCAAGACTCATTAAGAGGTGTGCCTTGATGTGTCGATTTCAAGTCGTAATTGTGAGTTATTTAATTGTAATGATATAAAAAGAAAGTACAGTACATCTCTGTGTAGAAGTTTTAAGCCCACCCTTAGATTAACAAAATTGAGCAGAGTTTTTTAATACTGTCCTTTGCAGTTCTTTGAAAGTCTGTGAGAATATTTCCTGTCTCCATTTCAAATAAATGCAATGAAAGTTAAATTTGTTTAATAAAATTTTTCTGTTTTTTTCTGTTTAGATGTTAATGTTGACCAGCCAGATGAAAAGTCCATTATCACTTATGTTGCAACTTATTACCACTATTTTTCCAAAATGAAAGCATTGGCCGTGGAAGGCAAAAGAATTGGAAAGGTAAAAAAAGTGTAAAATACTTTTTGTCTGTGTCTGAATGTATAGTAATTTAAGTAGCATTAATAACTCTGAGCTGATTTTTAACTTAGTATTTGAGTTTGTTTCCTGATATAGTTAAAATTTTTTAGTTGTTGTAGTGTACAGAATATTGCAGATTTGTAAAATGTGCTTATTAAATACATATTATAGTATATTTAAGGTGAATCTTGACATACTTTCTTTTACAACTAGGTTCTGGATTATGCAATTGAAGCAGACAAGCTGATAGAGAAGTATGAGACTCTTGCTTCAGATCTTCTCCAGTGGATTGAGCAAACCATTCTAACTCTCAATGACCGGCAACTTGCTAATTCTCTGAGTGGTGTACAGAACCAACTGCAGTCATTTAATACCTATCGTACTGTGGAGAAACCCCCAAAGTGAGTCTTGTGTTAATGAGGCCCTCCTTGTACTAACTAAAATGTAAAACAGTTCTAATAGATAGATCTAATAGATGCATTAGTTCCATAGGTTTCTGTGGTGAAAGTGAAGTTTTATTTCTATGTCTAAGATGACTAAAAACTGATTTGACAATAGTCTGTCATTTTTTATTTACAATTCTCATTAACATAATGTGTTTTCATTGGTAGGTTTACAGAAAAGGGGAATCTAGAGGTGCTTCTATTTACTATCCAAAGTAAAATGAGAGCCAACAACCAGAAAGTGTACATGCCACGTGAAGGAAAATTAATCTCTGATATCAATAAGGTAATTGTGAAGTATTGCTGCACCCACTACATGACGAAACAACTCTGAATCCCGGTTTGCAACCCCCCAGGCAGACCCACAGTCCAGTCCCACCCTCCGGAAGTAACCCTCTATCTGCCGCAGCCAGGTGTTACGTGGGCAACCCTCCCCTGGTCCAGCCACTCGGGTTCGCAACAATGAGGATCTTATGAGCCGGATCACCCTCAGGGGAAACGTGCCACATGGCCATAGTGCTGTAACTGACGTTCCCTCATAATGCAGGTAATGTGCCTCAATAGGGACTCCATGAACAACCGCTCATTCAACACAAAGCGAAACCAACCGTACCCAAGGATTTTCCGGAGAGAATCAGTACCAAAGTAGTCCAGTCTTCGTTTCAGGTCACTGGATAGCGTCCATGTCTCGCAACCATATAGCAAGGCAGGAAGCACCAGGACTCTAAAGACTTGGACCTTCGTCTATTTGCATAGATATCGGGAGTGCCGCAAACCCCTTTCCAGTGACCTCATGACCCCCATTAACTTCATAGGAAGAGTCACCAGAGACGTGAATGTCACTGCCAGGGTAAGTAAACCTCTCAACAAGGTCAAGACTCTCTCCTCAAACAGACACACTGCTGATGGCTGTGCCCAAGAGGTCATTAAAGGCCTGGATCTTGGTTTTTATCCAGGACACTTGCAAGCCCAGACACTCAGACTTCTCACTCAGTCTATTGAGTGCCTCGATCAGAGCCTTCATTGTCTCCGCGAAGATCACAGCATCGTCAGCAAAGTCAAGATCCATGAATCTTTCTTCCCCAACAGATGTCCCACAGCCGCTGGAGGCCACGACCTTGCCCAACACCCAGTCCATACAAGCACTGAAAAGAGTAGGAGCAAGAACACACCCCTGACAAACCCAGAATCAACTGGGAAAAACGCAGGAAGTCCTGCCTCCACTCTGCACAGCACTCACAGTACCAGTGTACAGGCCGGCCATGATATCCAGCAACCTTGAGGGGATCCTGCGAACCCTCAGGATGTCCCACAGGGCAGCTCTATCAACTGAGTCGAATGCTTTGCGAAAATCGACAAAGGCTGCAAAGAAACACTGCCGATATTCCCATTTGCGCTCCATGAGGACCCTCAGTGCCAGGATGCGGTCGATGGTAGACTTCTTTGGTGTAAAACCAGACTGTTCCGGTCGCTGGTAGGTGAGCAAGTGATCACGGATCCTATTGAGGACGACCCTAGCGCCAAGAACATGCTTGCTCATGAAAAAACTATCTCAAGTAATTTATTTAGGACAATTATCCCAGTATATTTTTGCTAAATAAGGCAGTCTACATTTACACTGACATAGGTAAAACTGTTATTGATGCAAGATCCAGGGCACAGACAGTTTTGTGTACTAAACAACCTTTATTGAGACAGTGCTACTTACCTTTTATTTAAATCTTTAGAAATTAAACTTAACATTCACGCATGTTCCTCTTTGCAAACCTTTTTTTGGCTTGTATTTTCATTCACCAAAAATGGATGAATATTATGTAAATGTCCAAGCCATGTAAAAGTGTTTAAAGGAGGAAATGTTTTTAAATGAGCATGTGCAATAACAACCATCGCATTCGTTTATCTTTATTGAAAAAGTTTAGCTTGAAGGGCTTTATGAGATGAGAGAACTGCAATTATAAAGAAAATAAAATTATAAAGTTCATTATTTTTATATTTACTTATCTTTAAGTACCTAATAATAGTTACAGTGGTAGAAGTTAAGCATTCTATACTATGGTCAGATGACCTGGGAGGAGAGGAAAACAAACCTCCAGCCAGCAGAATGATAGAGAAAATAAACCTCTAGAGATTCCAACACCAAAAGACTACCCAGCCAGAGGAAGGAGGCATTATATATAATATTGTTATGATATACTGTCTTTAAAGACTAGATACAGTGGGTTTCATTTAATAGTTGGATCAACAACATCCTTTCAAATTCCAATGTAGCATCATGGCTCTTTTGAAAGATAACAGTGGTGCAGGATGCTCCCTGGAAAAAGGAAACTGAGAAAAGTAATGTTTAGTGACTAGTCTGAATCATAAGCCTAGAGTAAGATATTTTTGGTATATAAGAAGCCACTTCATTGGTTCTTTTAAGCTTGGCTCTTGCAAAATAAGCAAATCTGTTTTCTAGGATTCAAGATTATGATACAGAGCAGACAAATACAATACAATACAATTATTTTAAAATGAATTTTAAAGGACAGGTGAAATAGGCTGGTGAAATATACTTTTCTTTTGGCTAAGATTCTAGCTGTAGACATAGCAGTAATTGATTTATGTTTTTGTTAGTAGGTCCTATTAGGAGTACATTTATGTAATCTACTCAGCTAAGCACAAAAGTGCATATAAATATTTCTATACCTTGGTGTATTTTATGATATCTATCTCTGGTGATTTTTCTTAAATGCAAAAAATGCAGTTTTACTAACATGTAATACAGTTAATGTGATTTAAATTTAGACTGATACATTTCTTAAGCATATCTCTATTTTATAAAAAAACAAATCCTGGAAAGGAAAAGCAGGGCGATGAGACGTGATCTTCTTGGAAGTTCTTGGAAGACACTTAAAAGACCCGCGAGACGCAAACAATATCAAATAAGAGAGCACAGACAGCAAAACACTCTGCCGTGTAAAGTCACGTGGCACATGCAGATCCTGTGCTCTCAGCACATATAAAGCGTATAAGGACAATACGTTCTAGATGAAACATTGACTAAGCAAAGAAGAAAGAGCAGCGCGGAGAAAAGAGACCTAAAAGCGTTGGAGAGAAAAAAAGGCAGATAAGAAATTATGAAAGCAGTGGAATTCGAAAGGCTCAAACAAACAATGGCGTGATACACATGCAGAAAAAGGTAAAGAATATGAAAGCAGTAAAATTTGAAAGTATTGTAGTGTCCCAGCCAGCTTGAAGTCTTCTTTGTTTTAAGTGACTGTTAGGTCTGAGGGAGGACAGAGAACAGCACGGAAGACTGATAGCGGGGTATTGATTGATGCGGTAAGGGGGGGCCAGACCCAGGGGATGAGTGGTTTGATGGGGTGCTGTTCAAGTAAAACTTTTGTGACACTTTATTACGTCAGTCGCTAGAGTATCAAAAAAAAAAAAATCATAAAGATCGCATTAGCGCAAACAAAAGGAAATTAATCATCAGGACCAGGTGTAATTGAAAAAATAGCAGGACGAAGTGAGGTCAGAAATAAAAGGCAAAGAGCAGAAAACAAAGTATTTTCACCTTCACATCATTCAGTGCACAAAATGTAGATTTACACAATAATGGACCATACGCTATGAGACTCTGTGGTCCTCCAACAGTTAAAGCAAGGACAAGTTTAATTTCAAAGAAAACACAATTTGGTCAGGTATATATTTATGATCACGGAGAAGCAATCACAACGCAAGTAGCAGAGGCACGAAGTGGCAAAAGGACAGCGGCTGTACAGGCTTTAAAATGATCAACGGGCAGCGCAAGAGCAGCTGCCCCCCCCCCCCTTTCACAGCGCAAGCAGCATTATACATCCAGCGAGAAAGATTTAACCACGCTTGGGGCCGGAAATTAAGGACAAGTACTGTTTTTACAACGTCACGCGAGACAAGGCAGTGAGCCATCATTTAAAACAAGTCCACGGACATCTAACCTAGCAGTTGTTGGATTGCTTTTGGCAGACACGCATCATGTGCTCCCAGCTCTTAAAACGACATGCGACAAGCAGAACAGCCAACTCGCCAGCAGATGCTCTGACGACATCTCCTTCGTGTGCATTCAGCCCCCCCCCACCTTTACAATGCGAGCAGCGTTATACGGCCTGCAAGAAAGAGATGTAACCACGCCCGGGGCTGGAAATAAAGGACAAGTATTGTTTTTACAAAAGTTTGTAAAGTAAAAGTGAAATTAATGCATATGTAACAATTCCCATGAAAATAACAATCTCTTTAAATTGTATATCTGGTAAACCAAATATGGAGTTGGACGAGCAAAGTGAGCAGGGGGCGGAGACCCCAGTGACCTAAAATATAGAATTGATTGCTTATGCTTGTCCCTTCACAACTCAATTTAGAAAAAGTGTGCTTCTAGATGAGTATCCGTATTCTTTATCACTCTAGACACGTTCATCTTTATTGAAATAGTGCATAAAATGTTGCTTATATCAATTTTGGAATTCTTCAGGTCGGAAACAGGTGATGTTAGAGAACACACTTTTAAGAGTTATTTAATATGTATCACTTAATGCAGATAATGTACAGGAACACTAACTGCTTGACCAAATTATGTGACAGTACAGTATATGGTTGCTGTGAATAGTGGTAAAAAAAAAAATTACACTTCAGAGCTATAAGTCTCATACCAGCAGTCTATATTCTTGAGAATCCCCATCAAGCTGTGACAGAGTGATCACTTCTTTTAAAGTAACATGAATAATGAGCACCTGCTGTTGTTGGATTCATTGGACCACTAAAAATATTAATTCTTGCAGTTTATGTAAAGTTGAAGAGAGACACTTATTATATAGCGCAATGCTTTCCAATAAGTTGAAATATTAATTTAAATAGACTATTTATTCAAGTTAATCTTAAACCCAGAAATTATGTGAAGTTCCTCAAGAATATTGGTTACAGTTGGTAAAGTTAAACATGGATCATCTGCATAAATGTACTTTTTGTTCAGTTTCATCCATTCTGATCCCTTGAATGTCTGAGATGGGTCCTGCTACAGACCTCTGCAGTTCCATGACTTAGTAGCTCCGCTCCACAGTGTAAACAGGTGTTATTATCACTGACGTATAATATAAACTGACAGCCTCTTCAATGCAGTGGCACTCTAGAGGTATGCAGCTAGAGTATGATCACTTATAAATGCAGACAACAAGAGATTCAGTAAAACAGTCAAATAGGATTGGCAGCACTTGAAGAAAGTTTTTAATGAAATTAATATATAAGATGCATGTTCTAGTGGTTTTTATTTGGCTAATGTACGGCATTATTTTATTGGCAAAAATATCATAGCTTTTGCTTGCTCTAACATAGGTAAACTCACTAGATCTCAGAATTTTATATAAAAAAAAAAATAAGGTACACAGCCGGGCATGCTGCTTTCCTGGTCAGTAAGGATGTAATAGCATCTTGAATCAAAGTTTTAGGGACCTATACAACTCTTTAATACAGGATATTTGAAACTCTGTCATTCAGGTTTACTGACAAAGTCTTTATGAGCCTTGGTTTTAAGACAGCAGAATGTGTCTAACAATTCCAGTCTCTCTATTATAATAATAAAAATAAAAAAAACCTGGAGAGAAACACTAGGGAGACGAGATGATCACAGAAGACACTTAAAAGACCCGCGAGACAAAAGAGATTAGCCACGGACGTCTCATGGGCACCTTAAACATGAGATTCGGTGCCAAGAGATTGTCCCCGGGCCGTCTCGTGGGGACGTAGAACATGAGATTCTTGCAAGACACGCCCTACTTACAACCAATATCAAATAAGACCACGGGCAGCAAAACATTCAGTCGTGCAAAGGCTTTGAGCACACACAGATCCAGGGCTCTCGGCGCATATAAGGACAATACATTAATAAATTAAACGTAGACGACTAAGCAAAGAAAAAAGCAGTGCGGAAAAAAGAGACTCAAACGCATTAGAGAGAAAAAATGCAAAAAAGAAAAAGAATAATCTAGGTGCAAATTCAGAAAATAAGGAAAGTAATTATCAGCCGAGAATAAGTGGAATTGAAAAAAAGCATGTCCAGTTGGGCTCAGAATTAAAAGAGAGAGAGTAAAAGACAAAGTAGAACTTCATAAAGACGTTCACAAACGTTGGCGCTATACACATGCAGAGCAGGTTAAAGATTATGAAAGCAGTGGAATTCGAAAGGCTTAAAAAAAAAAAAAAAAAAGGCACGATGCACATGTGGAGAAAGTTAAAGAATATGAAAGTAGGTAAATTAGAAAGTATATAAAAAAGAAGTAAAGATCACAGTTGCGCAAACAAACGGAAATTATTACTCGAAAAAGGTGAAAATAATCACCACGGACCAGGTGTCATTGAAATAAGAGCAGGACAAAGCGAGGTCAGAAATAAAAGACAGAGTAGAAAACAAAGTAAAACGTCATAAAGAGGTTAAAAAACAAGGGGGACAAACACATGCAGAGCAGGTTAGAGATAATGAAAACTGGAATTCAAAAGACTCAAAAAAAACGTAGGCGCGAAACACATGCAGAGCAAGATACAGAATATGAAAGCAGATAAAAACAACAGTGCCGAAACAAAGAAAATAAACTTTGCATTAGTGCAAACAAAGAGAAATTATTACTTGGAGAAATAACAAAAGGGCAAATAGAAATTGAATATACCTGTACTGTATGGACATAGGTGATATGTCTGAAGTATGTAAATATTGTAAGGCTTTGTAGTTTAAGTCAGAGAATTTCAAAAACGGGGTTTACCTCACATGCATTTATTGGTTACTTTGCAAAAAAAAATGATTAACTGCTAATGATGTAGATCGTTTTGTCTGTGCTGAAATTCCAAACAGAGAAACCTATCCTGAATTATAGTACAAAGTCATTAAACACGTCTCACTGACCTCATTTAAAAGATTCAGCATATTGGGACT
>JANRMT010062796.1:35302268-35360570 GCA_026402145.1 Polypterus bichir lapradei | reverse complement strand
AATTATTAACTGCTGATGATGTAGATCGTTTTGTCTGTGCTGAAATTCCAAACAGAGAAACATATCCTGAATTATGGTACAAAGTCATTAAACACATGTGTCACTGACCTCATTTAAAAGATTCAGCATATTGGGACTCGAAAGATTCCAAGTATTATTTTTACAGATGTTCTGTAATAAAAGTGAAACTAATGAAATAGCAACAATTCAAAGAAAAAAAATAATCTTAAAAGTGTGTATCCGGAAAACCAAAAATGGGGGTTGGCAAGCAAAGCGAGCAGGGGGCACCCCCAAGTATTCCTTAAATACAGTATATTACTTTTATATTCTGTGACTTTCATTGATTTTCCTTGAATATTAGTTTGTAAAAACAGCTTTTTAAGTTCTGAAACTGTAATTTTTATTAAGTGGTTAATATTTTGAATACATTTACAATTTCTGAATTTATTTTAAATTAACCAATTGTAATTTCAGGCATGGGAGCGTCTAGAGAAGGCAGAGCATGAAAGGGAACTTGCACTACGCAATGAGCTAATTCGCCAGGAAAAGCTAGAACAGCTTGCAGCTCGTTTTGACCGAAAAGCAGCAATGAGGGAGACTTGGTTAAGTGAAAACCAGAGGCTTGTGTCACAGGTAAAGCTAATGGTTCACATTTTTGTAAGTGTTCTTTTCTTGTCTATTAAACTGTGATGGCACAAATCTATCTACATTGCTGATCAAGGGAGATGGTGTTTCGGCTTCACTTTTTTGGCAGTCTGTTATTTCCATGTTGGAATGGGTTTAATAACAACTGAATATACATTTTTTACATTCACTGATCTAATCCAAATGTGTTTTATCGCAGGCGGATATGCTAAGTAACATTTCAAATTCTTCTATATTATACAGGACAATTTTGGAGTGGATCTGGCTGCTGTGGAAGCTGCTACTCGAAAACATGAAGCAATTGAGACAGATATTAGTGCTTACAGTGAAAGAGTGGCGGCAGTAGTTTCTGTGGCCAAAGAGCTACAGGCAGAGAACTATCATGATATTCGTCGGGTACTGGCAAGGAGAGACAATGTGCTTAGGCTCTGGGAATACCTGCGTGAGTTGTTAGCTGCTCGCCGTG
The DNA here is from genome assembly GCA_026402145.1 of Polypterus bichir lapradei. Classification (NCBI taxonomy): domain Eukaryota; kingdom Metazoa; phylum Chordata; class Cladistia; order Polypteriformes; family Polypteridae; genus Polypterus; species Polypterus bichir. The sequence continues at coordinate 35,359,459 of JANRMT010062796.1, read as the reverse complement.
AGAGATTACATCGTAATCTGGATCTTCAGAGAATATTACAGGAGATGAGCTACATCATGGATTGGATGGCAGACATGAAGGTACAATAGCTCATGTTAAAGACTCTGTACCAATTAAAATGTTAACAAGCTTTTGTCATACAATACATATAGTATGTATCCAAATAACATTCCAGGTAATGTTTTAAACTTTTAAGAAAATAATAGCATGACTGTTGAAAGTGCATTAGCATAGATGACCTTGGCCATTTACTTGTAATATTTTGTGACTAGCCTTATTATCAGCATTTTTCAAAGCATATATATCCTCAGTAGGCCACAATTCAGCCTTGCTGTGCTGATTTTCAAATTTTCTGGTCATGTACCTGAGGGATCTAAGAACTTGAGACAAGTTGCTACAAACCAATGCTAAGATATATATACCACCACCTCCCCATCTCTTTTCAATTTGGATCAGCAAAGGCAATAATGATATTTCCATTATAATACTATGCTACTTTGACAGAGGGTTTTTCATTGTTGATATCATAGTTACTTCAAATAACATTTAATGGATTTGTAGGACAGAGCACAGAGTACAGAAAAAGTGTAAAGTACTTTGTGATAATCAATTTAAACAGTTCAATTTATTAAAAAGCATTACAAATGGCATCCACATCTCTGAAAGTGTACACAGTTCTAAAATGAGACTTTAAATAAAGGTCAAAGTCTGGGATTGATAGGGCTTCCTATAATCATGGATGTTAATATTCATGAATTTTCTGCTGTTTCAGAGCCATGTAGGGAGACGCTTTGCATGCATACAGCGGTTTTATTAATTCTTACAAGTTTAAACAGGTGTAATATTGTGATGGAAGTCTGTACTATGGAGTGTAGATATTCTGTAACATAAGGGATATCTGAATCTTTATATATAACAGAGTGAATTTTAAAATTCACTCTACATTAATTGGACACCAGGGTAATTGTATAGTATCTTAGTTCTAGTTGTGATCTTTGCCATGGTGTTCAGAGTTTGCCTGCATATTCATGATCAAATGACTTAAGCAACATGACAATAAAGCATTTTGCCAAACTTTATTATTCCACAATGCAAATTATTTTTGTAATGGGTGTTTCAATTAGATATTGAAAATTTAGGAGAGAAAACACCGGTGCCATGTCCCGTTGATTAAACTCTTGCATATGTAAAGTAAGCGTTTTATATTTCATGTCAAATTGCTGAAGCAACACATGTTCTGTTATGTTTTCATCAAGTAAATTGTAGCCATATATTAATATTTTCATAAAAATTCCATTGGATTAGTTTGTTTGCTGTCAAAAAAAAAACATTTAACACTTCAGATGTCAACAAATTATGTAATTTGGCCTGGGGTGTCTAAACTCCAAGTAGAGTAATGAAAATAGCAATAATAGGGCTGTAATATAGGGTTCTATATTTAAATGATTGGCTTTCTTCTCCTTAGCTTGGAAACTAGCGTCACCCTTGGTATCTTATACCCTTGGTATCTTGGTACCTGATCAAGAAAGTCTTCAGAAGAGGCAGTCCACTTCACATTTGTAATTTCTATCTGCATACTTTTTATCTCCAAAGCTTAAAATTCCAAAGTGTACTGAGAACTTTTAATTCTACCATCTCTCCAGGGGCGTCTGCAGTCACAGGACTTTGGAAAACATCTTCATGATGTCGAGGACTTACTACAGACTCACACACTTGTGGAAGCTGATATTTCTGCACAAGCGGACAGAGTGAAAGCTGTACGAGATGGAGCAGAAAAGTTCACTTCAGAGACGGAAGGTAAGGTGTTCTGAGAGCATGAGTAGTGGAGAAAATGGGGCACAAAAATGCATTTTTTTTGATTTGTTGGAGTCCACCCTCTGTTTAGTGTGTCTATTACACAGAAAGCAGGTGAACTATTCATTCATCCATTATCCATCCCATTATATCCTAACACAGGGTCACAGCGGTCTGCTGGAGCCAATCCCAACCAACACAGGGTGCACGGCAGGAAACAAACGCCAGGCAGGGTGCCAGCCCACCACAGCAGGGGAATTAACCCGAACATTAGTACATCATAGAATAATTGGGCATGGAGCAGCATGCTTGTGCTGTCTGAAAGTTGACCATGAGTGTGATGATGACTGATGAAAATTTAGCTCATTCTTGATAATGCTCTATAATCATATCTTTTTACTAACATATAGCATAATATTAATTTAATTCAGAATTTTGAAATTTTAAGGCAGAAAAAGGTGAAATAAATGTTTGTAATTTGTTTATGGCCAGTAGTATGTTACCGCCTTATATAAACTGAAACTGCAAGCATGTTTTTGTAAATGCTAGGCTATTCAATCTAATTATAGTTAAGACTACATGTATGCACAATGTGACTAATTAGAAAATCGTCCACTAATATACCAAGTCATTACAGATTAAATTCAGTTTTCTTTTGTCAAATTCTGCACTTGTTAGATTTGAAAAAGCTCCTAAATATCTTTTTGTTGACCCTAGAAACCTAAGCATCATATATGGCTGTTTTACTCTTGTAAGTGTTATCTGGTAGTAAACTGATTTGCTTTAACAACAATTAAAACATAGCCTAGCTTCCTTGTTTTGTTTTTTTTTTTTTTTCTTTCTGTCTTTGAAGAGTATGATTAGTGAACTTAATTATTTTTAATGTTATTTCAGCTAGTATCCTTCCTAAATGAAGATAGACATCCTTCTGCAATATAATAAGGATCGCAATTTCAATTTTCTTTTTAGGTTACAAACCTTGTGACCCGCAACTTGTAGTTGATCGCATAACACTCTTAACTAGTGCATACCAAGACCTTGGATCATTGGCTGCCGAACGACGTGGCAAACTGGAAGAATCCAGACGTTTGTGGAAGTTCTTCTGGGACATGGGTGAAGAAGAAGCTTGGATCAGAGAACAAGAACAGATCCTGTCCACAGAGGACTGTGGCCGTGACCTCACGTCTTCCCTGCGACTGCTTAGTAAACATGAGGCTTTCCGGCATGAAATGTCAGGTAGATTTGGCCCTCTGGAGCAAAGCATTGGCGTTGGAGAAGTTTTAGTGGAAGAAAATCATTTTGGAGCTACTCAGGTTAAAGAACGTATTAAGGAGATTCGGGCTCAGTGGCACCACCTTGAAGAGGAATCACAGAAACGTGAACAGCGACTCCGTGAAGCTGTTGCACTGTATCAGTTCCAGGCAGATGCAAATGACATGGAAGCCTGGATTATTGATACACTAAGAATTGTTTCTAGTCCTGAAGTGGGTCATGATGAATATTCTACCCAGACTCTAATGAAAAAACAAAAGGATGTGGAAGAGGAGATTCTGAACCATCGTGCTATTATAGATTCTCTCCATGAACAGGCACTGAGTCTGCCACCTGAACAAACACGTACACCTGAAGTTGAAGGTCGGCTACCAGCTATAGAACAGCGGTATGAGGAACTTGTTTCATTGGCAGCAGCCCGACGACATGTTTTGCAAGATGCACTTTCCCTGTATCGCATGTTTAGTGAGGCAGGAGCCTGCCAGCTTTGGGTTGGTGAGAAAGAGCAGTGGCTTAATAGCATGGAGATTCCTGAAAAACTTGAAGATTTGGAGGTTGTACAGCAACGGTAAGTGTGAATGTAGCTCTTGTTGAGGTAAAAGTTGAATTTACCAATGCTTGCTAAAGTACATTTATATAATTTCATCTTTATAAATAGATTTTATGAATATAGCTGTCCATGTAATGTACAAATCCTCCTCATTTCAGAATGTTGTATAAGAGGTTGCAAACATCACAATACAAATGCCGTATTTCCTGTTATAGTTGCATGATACCTAGTTATAAAAGTACAAGATTGCATTAGCTTTGAAGGTCTGGTAAAGTGAAACATACTTTTCATAATCAAAGTAAGGATAAATATTTAAATACAGGAAATTAAGGAATACATATGCAGTTGTGGTCAACTTAATTTGGCACCCTTGTGTTTTTAAGTATATCAAGTAATAAGTCTCCTAGAAGCATGGGCAGTTGAAACAACTTTAGTCTGTACTGTATATACTGGTTTGTTTGATGCTTTGAATGATTCAAAGCAGTTTAATTGGATGAACTAGATTTTCATTACAGAGGAATTACTCACCTGTGATAAATTGCCAGTATTCACATGACATGAATTGACCAATAGTTAACAAATGATAAAGGGACTTTCATTCCATTTTCTTTATTGCCAGTGCTAAAGATGCAAAAAGAGTCAAGGCCATTTCAATCTATAGTTTCCAGTATTAAGATGTTTGTGGCTCATGAAGTAATGAGGAATAATTGATCAAACTCTTTGAAGATTGGTGATAACTATGGAACAAAATACCACGAAACAGATCCAAAGTATTAAAGCTGATCTAGAGTATTCTGGAATAATGGTTTCCACTCTTAAAAGCACATCACACTAAACTGATAAAGGTTTTATGATCGAACACCAAAGAACCGTATTATTAAATGACAAACATAAAAAGGCACATTTGAACTTTGTCTTTACCTAACTTTAAAAGAAAAAAAAAAAATTAAGGTCCTTCTGGAAAATTATTCTGTGGACTGATGAAGCTAAAATAGAGCTCCTTGGCGGTGTAGATCAGTTATTTGTTAATATTCATTGAAATGAAGCTTATAAGGAAAATATCCTGCTAGCAGTTAAATATGATGGAGGTTCCGTGGTGGTGCTGGGCTGCTTTTCTGACTCTGGTAGTGGAGGCCTTGAATGTATTAAGAGAATGATGAATTCTGAGAATTGCCAGGTCATTTCTGAGAGGAATATTTCTGACAGGTACATATGGGCTGAAGATCATGGGTCCTCCAGCATGCAAGTAACCCAAACCACATAACAGCTCTGTTGAGCTATTGGATTTAAAGTAAAATTAACTGTGTTAAAGTATTCACCAATGAATCCTAGGGTTTGTTCCTTAAAGGAGTGCTAATGTGAAATCAAGCTAAAGTATGTCAATTTGCAGAAATTAGGCTATTTCAGTTACAGAAAAACCAGGATTTATGCAGACCTATGTTTCTGAAGCAGATAAAGACAGAATTCTGTAATCTTTGAGACAAAAGATGCGGATAATTTGTTAATCCTGCTTTTGGAATGGGCTCAGACTTAAGATTTTTCCTTAAAGAAAGATTTAATGAAATCCAGCTCAGTTACTGGGTCAACCAACACCCTGAAACGTACCTACAAAACCAAAAGTTTAATGTAAACAATAAATAATTTGAGGCCAAATTTGTTAGCAGAATATCTAATCATTACACTTTTTAAGAAGCGGAAACAGCCAACAAAATGTTGAAAATGTCATGCCCTTTCCTAAATGAACAATCGAAACAGAAGCACATCTCCTTCACAAAATACTACCTAGAGAAAGGTAATCTGAACCTTTTCAGACATTCTGGCACACCCTAAGAAGTTGCTACATGAATTGTACCTTTTATGTATGACATTTTAATACATCTAGGTAACCTTGACGTGTTCAGTATAACATATAATGTCTTTCAGCTGACATTAATGCATATCATGCACATTTCCCTTTTTTTTTTTTTTTTTGGCTAATTGTAGCTTTCTCTACAACACTAGAAATGCCACACATATTAGCAAAGCAATCTTAGAAGAATACCTAACTTTGAAGTGGTGTCTGTGCACACAATCTGTCTTCTCGAGACAATATTAGACAGCTTCCACCAAGGAGAAATTCCACAGAACAGTAGATAGGGCAGTTGAATTTAAACAATTATGGGATTTCTAAGCACTAATAATTGATAATAGACTTGCTGGTGGAACAAGCTGCCAAACCTCATTCCTTCTGCATTGTCCTTCACCTTTTAAAGACAACAACATTTCTGAAGACTTTCCTCTTCCGCAAATGCCTATACCTATATGCTTGTTAATTCAGTTTTGGTTTTGGGTTTTGTAATGGAATAAGACAGTAATGTTCAGTATTGTTGTTCATTTGGCTGATGGCTTTTACTAGTATCTATAGCACTTCTGATTACTAGTGTAGTTTCAGTTTTGCCTCTTGGTTTTACATGTTTAAATAGCTTGCTGTGTGGCATTTGTAGCCATACTCATCCCGACAGATGCTTACTCAGGTATATTTCACCTCTTTTAAACTGCTTTGCATAAAAGCCTTGGGTAAATAAATATATTACAGGATTTCCAGGATTCTGTTTTACTGGGCAAAGAGCAGTATCCAAATGAAACTGCCAACATAGTCTTTATTTATTGTGCGTTTCTCTTATTGGAATATAATGCTTAACTTCATGGCATATAACATTTCAAGTAAGGTAATATCGTAGGGGGTATATTTTGCAAAGTACAATTTACTACACAAAGTATACACAGGCTTCACTGATTAACTGTTTTATACATTTACTATGTCAGTGATATTCCTCAATATGTTTCTTTACATCAGCTGCTGCTGCTGTGTTGCTTGTCCACTGCTACAAGCATCTCTTGCTTCATAGGTGTCAAGGAAGATTGTTGCCATCTGTTTCTCAAACTTGAAGTCTGTGGCTCTTAGACTGTTGGGTGATAGACTGACACTGAAATACATGCAATCATGGCAAAATTTAAAATCCCTTTTGAGTCTATCTGGGATTGTGTGAGCCTGCTGTAAAATTGATGTTTCCGCCCCTGATAATTCAATGGCATGAAATCAAGCTATAGCACCCCGGAATTCGTACTGAGATCCAGGATTATTTAATCTCTCTTTCTGGGATCTACCCCTGGTCTCAGTCTTAAGGAAAAAACATTGGAAAGAACTGAAATCTATTGTTAAAAGAAACCCTGCAAACATTCAAGAGTAAACAAATTGCAGTTGAAGAGTGGAAGAAACTGCCAGCTGAAAGATGCAGGGAGGTGATAGGTAGCTACAAGAAACATTTGTGTGCAGCCATCAATGCCAAGGGTTGTGTAACTAAGCATTATGGAAGAGTGCCTTTAATACTGTCCCGTTAATGTTTATTTTCTGCTAAAGGTCTAAATGCATTTAACAAATCTCTTTTTGTTATATAACTTTGGAAATTCTATTAAAATATTAATAAGATGCAAGGGTGCCAATAATGGTGACTATAACACCACATGCAAATTATATTGGTTTATTCTCCTTAAATATGAGTAGATGTAGTATTCATAAATATCTGTTGTTTATTTTAAATTATACATGTAGGCTTCCTCTTTCAGATCACATGCATAAGTTGATAATGGAGGTAAATTTGTACTTTGTTTAGCTGTTTATGTAGTATTCTATGAGAAATTCAGCGGAATGCCACTGTTGAGTTTTGCTGTTTTGGCTAATACTAGCCAGAAGAGTGAGTGAATGTAACACTTGCACACATAACTATCAGTGTGTCACCATCTACAGATTTGAAACACTTGAACCTGAAATGAATGCTTTAGGAACCAGAATTGAAGATGTGAATCAAATAGCACAACAACTCATTGATGCGGACCACAGAAGCAGAGACGAAATTCGCACTACTCAAGATCAGCTAAACAAAAGGTGGGCATCTTAAAGGAAATTTGTTTTTTTGTTTTCTAGTCCATGGTATTTGTTAACTTCCAATTTCATTGTGTCCCAATTGTCAGCTGCATGTTTCCATTCTGTCTGAAGCTAACTGCTTGTCACTAAGCAACCTAAACCTGCTCATTTTGTAATTGTCTTTGTACCTTAGACTTTCAGTTGTTGTATTATAAGTAACTTATGTCCTATTTTGCTGGGATTTTTTTTGCCATTATTGTATCTACCTAATAAATTCTTTTCTTTGGCAATATTGCAATTTTTATCTGTTCACAGTGTAAATGTATTATTGCAAAATATTAAGAAGTTAAACAAGAGGGTGAAAGATACTGGCTGTGTGTAGTCAGACTCTCCACTGCGTGTAGTATTCTATTTGAAACCAAACTTCTCAGCCACACCCGAGATGCTCTGGACAGATGTGGTAATATTTTAAAGCTTCTGGCTGGTGGCCACACTGTTGGAGTTAGTTCTGTTGGATACCTCAGGACAACATTAAATTGCTGAAACAATAGCTCTGACTGTTTGAGTTTTCAGTATATAACTGTTAAGAGTATTTGGGATTTTTAGAAGTTCTGGGTTAGGAGCTATCTTGTAGCGCCACAGACCTGTTAATGTAGAACCACATGGTTGTAAACTGGCTCAGATGTATGGAATACCCAATAGATACACCTGAAAATCCCAAACAAATAGCCCGGGTATCCTGGGAAAGACTAGTGGATTCTTATGCACAAAATTACAGCTTCTTCTACATCTTGGAAATGATCCTTGACTTACAGCTTGAGTGGGCCATAATGAAAAAAGAACTGTGGCTAAAAGCTGTTTTTTATGTGCATCTGTCATGGAGGCAACATTAGACCAATTGGAGGACACTGGCAAAAAAGGAAGCTGTCTCTTTAAAAAAAATGCCTTTGATACAGTGTTAGCAGAAACTTTTATAGGTTTGACTCAAGTACACCAAAAATGCAGCAGATACATACAGCAGTGGCTTAAGTGAAATTTATTTTGTGGGCATAGTTTGGGGAGATGTTTTTTTGGCCAATTGCCTCTTCAGTATTGCACAAAAGATAAGACCAGTGCCTTAGGAATAGGAGATTTAGGTCGTGGTCCCCATTTTGAAAAAATGGTGCAAGAGTGTGTTCCAGTTACCAAAGGCACAACACTTGCCAACCCTTCACAAAAAACTTGGACTGAGTTACTGGAATGAAGTCTGTGTCCAATTGCTGAACATGTTGAGGATAATGCATAAAGCATTGTTGCCTCTGATTCGTGCAAACTTATGAATATTGCTTTGATTGTATATTTCACTTGTACATTGCGAGTTGCAGCCAAAAATGGATTTAACTTTCATCTTAATGTTAGCATTCCAAAAGCATTGGTATGCTAACATTAAGATGGCATACCAAAAGCATTGGTCCTACATTTAACGAACTGCACTTGTAACTAACTAAAAATAAGCAAGTTGATAAGCTCCTTTTAATTAAAATGAAAAATCATTTTGTAGCCCTGTAACGAGCCAGTCTGGGACAATAATCCTTCTTCTGTAATGCACAGGAGAAAAGTTACCAGAGTGATTTATTCCTGATTTATATTCTACTAACTGCATGTGGTCTTCGTGACTCAGTAGTTTTGCTGTATTGGTGAACTTGCAGAGGTGTCAGATGTGTAGTCTGAGACAGATTGTATCTTGCCCGAGTCGGATAGTCGAGTGTAGCTGTGGCACAAATTTAGTTGGACAGATTGGAACCTGTCTCAGGCAAACATGGTAGCTCATTGTGTGAACCACAAAGCTGAGTTATTCTGCTTGAGTTGAATGAGAAATGAGGGGCATGCATGCTCAAACTCACCAAGTGTGAGTGAAATTTGTATAAGCTTCTACATCTTGCGTACAATTCACACCAACTCCCATAGCTGTGGTGAGGGTGAGCAGAGAAGACTGCGCTCGCTCTCACTCTCTCTATATATATCTATATCTACTGTATATCTATATCTATAGATATATCTATAGATATTATATATATATTAGATATATAGATATATATATATATATATATATATATATATTATTAGTATGTGTGTGTATATCTATATCTATATCTCACATGTCTTTCGTAGTAAAAACTGAGGTTTCTGCAAGCACCGAAAAAAAATTTAAAAGTGCATGCATGCACCATCTAGTGACTGTGGTTGAACATGATCAGAGCTGACTGCACCACGCATACGTCTTTTGTTTATTTATGTCTAATTTTATCAAACAGCTGGCTATTTTTAATAATAAAGTATAATATTAGCCAATTAAAAGGGGGGTGTATATTAGGAAATGCAATTATATTTTGCATACCTATTCCCTAGTAGCATTCTCTGATGTGTGATATCAGAAGAGACTAAGTGATCAATGCAGATATAAATCTCATATGTGAAAATTGCATGGAGGCTAGAAAAAAAAATAAATACATCTTAATCAAACTTGGCCTCATCTGGTCTAGATTGGTGTCAGCTTGTTTGTGCAGCTTGCACTTTTACCTTTGCTTGTTGAGCTTGCTGCCTAGCTGTTCTTACTTTCATTAGATGCAATCTTTTGATCATATTCATATTTGATCAATAAGTATGTTTAGAATGCTCCCTTGTAGTCCCTCAACTGCTTATTTTTATAGCTTGATAAAGGGGATTCTAAACAACATTATTAATTCCCTTGTGACTCATTCTTTGACTTGAGCTCGTAACATTTTAGTCTAAATCTGACCTTACTGCTCAGATTTATTACCCTTTACTGTATGTCAGATGCATGTTGTTTTTCATAATACTGGTTAACATCCCTCATGTCCCAAGCTTGCCAGCATGCAGACTTAAGCCCAAAGAAATGTTATTCATCTCCTCTCTGTAAACTGTTTTTGTTTTGCATATGGAGCTCACAATAATCAGTTATTTTAGATGTTGACTCTTTGCTCGTCCAAATTTTCTTCCCATTTTAAACTATGCCAAGATTGTTTATGTAGTCAATTACCTGGTCCCAAAATGAATTTTGGTACTCACTTCAATTGAATTATTGTAGTATATCTCTTTTCTGTACCCTCCAAGTATAGTCAAGTAAGGTCCATCATATCAAAATAGGGAACTGACTCATAGGTTGCACTGCTTAAAACGATTCTCTAAATCATTCTAGAACAGGTTAAATAGTTTCTCTTAAAAAAATATAAAATAAGTACTTTTTGCTGTCATTTTGTTCCACCTTGGTTGTATTGTTTTTCAGTAGTGTCTTCAGATTCCTATTTTCAAATCTGTCTCTTGGATCTTGCAAAACACATCTTAGTTAAGTACTGATGTACGTTTTTTCTGAGAGAGAGTGTGATGGAAATGGTGTCAAACTTTAATGGCACTCCTAGTGCTCCGTAATTAATTTGCATTGCTGTTGTGTGACCAGCCTCATAAATACTCGGTGATCTAGCAAGGATATTGGCAAGATATTGTCTCTGGTGATTCTAGACTGTGCTCCTGCCTTCATATAGCTCCATTTATTTAGCACAATACTTAAATGCACTGTTGTTTTTAAGACCAACCCAGGCTCTTACTTTATACTTTCAATATGTCCTTAAAATCTTCTCATTTTATAAAATTCTTTTTCACCTGTTATCATGGAATTCTCCAAATCCTTCTCTTGGGAACTACAGGAAACTGAAATTGATGTTTGTGGGTGATAGGATGTTGCACTTGTTAGGACCTGAATGCTTTTCAGCACTCGGTAAGTCTTATAATAAAACTGTGTCTTGGCTTGAGCACCATCTGTGTGTATGTTGTACTTCCTCCCTTTATGTTCCTGGGTTAGTCAAAAGGGCAGTAATGCCCACAACAACAAGCAATTTAGATTGGTTAATTGATTTAGAAATGATAACATTAAAATGTGTTCATTTTTTTCTGACTTTCTGCAACATTTTACTATGAGGTGTTTTTTTTTTTTTTTTTTTTTTCTCTGAGCTTTTCTGCTTTCTCTGTTATTCCAAATTTTTAGAGGGGCACCTGTTTAAAAAGACCATTGTACATTTCTAAAACATATGCAGTGTTTTTTTGTCATTATTTTATTTATTTTTTTTAATATATCACCTCAGCCTCTCACTTATAGGGGTTATCTGCTAGTGTTTTTTTGAACCATATGGATATGCTTTTCCCCCTGGTTGGTCCAAATCTCATTGCTATCTTTACTATATTAAGCAATATTTGGACTTCATATTGTCAGTGTTCTTATCTTAGGATGTTTTATTGTTTTAATGTTGGTTGACACGAATTTATATTGGGTATTGTACTGATTTATATTGTATTGGGTTAAATGCTAAAGTTACAATCTGTCCACAAAGCCGAGGTCAAAAAACATAGTGCAGAAAATTAATACATAGGCAGGTCTCGATTTATGGCAATTTCGAGAACAAGCATGTAAAACCTCAAACTGTTTCTTTTCAACTGTTTCATTAAATTTTTATATTTCTTTTGTGTTTACGCTACTTAAGAGAACTGCCTAAACATAATTGAAATTTATCTATATATAATTTTTTTTTTTTTTTTTTTTTAACTCAGTAATGAGATTAATGTTATGAATGGAAAAAATGGGCAAGAAAATATTTTAAAAAGAAGAATTTTTCTTCCAATTTAAAGAAAGCCTAACCCTGCCATCAAATTGCTCAACTATTCTTGAGATATTTTTCAGTTGTATAGATGAGTTATAACATGGGTGTGTGACCTCTTATTGTGTAGTATTATATCCACAGCAATTCTAACATGGGGCATAGTGAATCCCTATGACAAACAGGTTGTATGTTGGACGCTGAGCTGGAAGTACAATATACCAAGTAGCCACAAGGAATGATGAAAATCGGGTTTTTTTGGACTACACACACACACACACTTGTCTGTCCTCATGCCAAGATGGAATGGAAAAGGAAGTGCTATATTTCAAGGAGATTTGTTTTGCCAATATATCCGGTAGCTTGTTAATTTATTGTCAATCTGCTGAGAGTTTGTGAAACTTTAGAAATTCGAAACTGCTCAGAAATCATGAGGCAGTCATTTAATATGTCATCCTCTGTGATTCCAGCAGCTGTAATTGTTCGGTTTGACATGCTATTTGACTTAAAGTTGTGTAGTGTGATATACACACCTTACCATGTATCATGTCTGCATCATCATTTGTTTTATATGGTGGCAAAAGCTTGACTCTTGTTAATACTTATAAGAAGAAAGAAAAAACTAAGTTTTAGAGTAAATATTCACAATTTATTCCTTATTAAGCAAAATGGAATAAGTCATTTGTTAGTATTTATGGGAGACAGTAAAATAAGTTCATGACAGCTGCACTGGAAAACTGTTTGAGATACTGTTTCAGACCTGGTACACAGGTCTGGCAAACAAACCTTTTATTTTATATTCCAGTGCTGCACAAATTGTTGGCTGAAATGGTTGAGCCTTACCAAATACCAAGTATTTTGAATGTTTTGTGTTAAATTTTGCTTTGTCTGTCTTTCAGATGGAGTGATTTTCAAATGCTTGCTGACCAGAAGAAGCAGGAGTTGCACTCTGCACTTAATATTCAGAACTACCACCTTGAATGTAATGAGATTAAGTCTTGGATACGGGAGAAGACTAAAGTGATTGAGTCGACACAGGGGCTGGGTAATGACTTGGCTGGTGTTATGGCTCTACAAAGAAAACTGACTGGAATGGAGCGTGACTTAGAAGCTATTCAAGGCAAACTGGATGATTTACGAAATGAAGCAAATAAATTGGCTGAGGAACACCCAGAACAGGCAAGTCAGATCCAGGGGAGACTGTCGGAGATCCAGGAAGTCTGGGAAGATCTTAATAACACTATGAAAAACAGGGAAGAAAGCCTTGGAGAAGCAAGCAAGCTGCATGGCTTTTTAAGAGATTTGGATGACTTTCAATCATGGCTATCACGTACACAAACTGCTATAGCATCAGAGGATATCCCTACATCACTCCCTGAGGCTGAACGGCTACTCAGTCAGCATAAAAGCATCAAGAATGAGGTGGACAACTATAAGGATGACTACCAGAAAATGTGTGCTGTTGGAAAGGAAGTAACTCAAGGGCAAACAGATTCACAGCATATGTTCCTCAGTCAGAGGCTGCAAGCTCTTGACACTGGCTGGAATGAGCTTAGGCAAATGTGGGAGAACCGGCACAACCTTTTGGCCCAAGCTTCTGACTTCCAAACATTCCTAAGAGATGTGAAACAAGCTGAAGGTTTCCTCAACAATCAGGTACTTAAAGAATATTGTCATATATTTTGTGTATTATATCCTAGGGTTTAGCCTTTTTTTAAAAAAAGGTTATCTCATAATACAGAGAGTGTGAGAACCTAACATGCCTTCTCACATTACAAGCATTGATCACAGAGGTCCAAAGTCTCCTGTTGTCAAACTAAATACATTAGTGCGAAGTTAAAAAAGAATATCCTGTGAACGTCGCTTTGCATAACTGAAGTTCAGATAGGAGAATCTTAGGAGTGTGTGAAAAACTTGACCACAAATACAAAGTGAAACAACATATTTTTATTCAGTACGAAGTGTACTGTGTTATAAAGTAGATTACTATCTTGCGTGTACTCCAAACTCTGCAATACAGGCTTACACTCTGGCATAAAAACAATCATACTGATAAGGAATGCCTTCCTGTTTCAATCCATGTATTTTAATAGAGAGTCACAACTGCTTGATTGGTGAAAAGTCCAGTGACCTTGCTGGCCAGGGTAACCGATGAACAGTGCATGTTGAGATGTATGGCCAAAATAAGAGCAGGGAATGTCTTGATAGAAGAACATCTGTCCTATTTCAAACAGAAATGGGATCAGGACCAGTTGGATGATGTCCCTGATCTAGGTAGTGCTGGTAAATATTCACAACACCCGAGAACTGTATCTGATACAGTATTGTGCACTTTGATGCCCAGAGTGGGCCTTGTATGCTGTTGGAATATATACGCTGGATTTAGCACCTTACCAAGTCTGCATCAGATATTTACATAAATATTTCTTGATTGCAGGAATAATCTGCTTTCATCACTAAAGACCACAGACTAAGTCCTCAGTCCACTTCAGAACTGGGCAGGGTAACTTGTGACTGCAGTTATTCTTGATGATGGCAACTGCATATATGGTCCAAGCCATCCTCCAGCTAAGCTTTCCAGCCACACACCTTTTTTCAGGTTGCTTGCAGCTTTTTTTTTTTTTTTTTTTTTTTTTTTTTTTTTTGTCACACAGCTTTTATCCTACTCACTCCCCATCCAAAGATGCAGTGCTGTGCAGCTCAACTTCTGAAATATAGTTTAATATACAATATATATATAGACATATATATTATAATGGGGACCTTCAAAACTAGATTTGAATGTTATTTTGGGAACTTCTAAAAATCCCAAATACTCTAAACAGTTATATACTGAAAGCTCAAACAGTCAGAGCTGTTTCTGCAATTTAATGTTGTCCTGAGGTATCCAACAGAACTAACATCTTGGTGCCAGTTACCACAGGACACGTTCAGAATTCTTGTGGAGTCTGTGTCTTAATGGTTTAGAGCTATTTCAACGTGACAAGAGAACCGTTTACAATATTAGGCAGGTGGGTTTAATATTGTGGCTGTTTAGTGTAGTGTATGTTAAATTACTAAATGGGAGGGTGAAAATTGCTAGAATGAATGTGCTGTGGGGGGATATCATGTTATTGCCTGGAGACAGTGTCATATTTATTTCGTCAGACAACTCAAAATGAATTTTGGACAGGAAGCCAAGTCACAGTTGCAGCTGCAAAAATCCCAAGTCTCTAGAGCTGTCACTTTAAGTGAATTACAGTGTGTGAGTTTTTTTCTAGGTTTTTACAATGATACCAAGCTATTAATAGTGTATTTCATGAGTTTCAGGTTATTTTGGCAGCCAATTGCTGTTACAAAAGCAGGATATTAGAACGGGAGCACTTGATGGAAATAAACCCATACTACAGACAGCTCAGCTGCAGTATGCCCATGTTTGAAAATTTATAGTGATTTTTGTTCATTTTGATTCAAGACTAGATGCTGCAATGCCTTTACCCAACCCCAGAGTTAGTGTCTGTGTATCACTAGGCAGGTGATTAAGATCGCTGGGTGCCTGCCTGCTCCACTAATTTCAATAGTAAGTTTACACAAATGATATGACCTTCATTGTACTCTGTATCACCATGGGTTACTCCACAAGCCTTGTGACATTGATCACAACCTTGTTAGCCCTGCCATATTGTTCAACAGTATTCCAAAATGGATTCATTCTGAGTGTTATTTCAATTTCCTCTAGTATATGTAATAAAAATAATCAAAATAAATACGCAGAGATGTTATTACATGTCCAGTAAAATAAGGCAATTGAGTTAAAAAAGAAATGTGGGATTGTGTGAAGAATTACTCGAAGAGGTGAGAAAAAGAGAGAGAGAGAGGTTGCTAGATTACAGCATGTTGTCACACCCACCACATGAGAGGTAAGAACATAAAGAAACTTCCTGCATGTTCCTACAAGCTGCATAGTCATTCATGAAAGAATAGTCTTGGCCTGCAGCTATGCATGGCAAATATGATCTAAAACTATTTTGATACATGCAAGCTTTTGATTTGCAGCCGAGACTATAATACAATAAAAAATTATGGATGCACTATTCAGCTGAATATTTGATGTTAAATTTTGCTAAAATAGTTTAATACTTTTCTAATCCACCTCAGGGCAGGGGTAGCATTGTGAGGTTATTTTTTTAGAATGTGAATATATGGAACAGATAATAAAAATAAATTATGGTGGAGCTGAACTCCAAAAAGCGTTGTAAAAGTAAGGTGTTTAACAATAATTTTGTAAATTGGTTGGCTTAATTATGCTTATTCAGCTATCCATTGGTTTAATTTTATGCATCATTATTTTCAAAATTAATGACAATCTTCATATTGTAGGAGTATGTGCTGTCCCACACAGAGATGCCTGGTACTTTACAAGGAGCTGAGGCAGCTATCAAAAAACATGAAGATTTTCTCACCACCATGGATGCAAGTGAGGAGAAAATAAATGGAGTTGTTGAGAGTGGTAGAAAACTGATAAGCGAAGGCAATGCTAGTGCAGATAAGATCCAAGAGAAAGCAGATTCTATACAAGGAAGGTAAGAAATGGAGTGAATGTCAATGATAGAATATGGGTCGAGTTTGGAAAATGTGAATCTATTATTTTTTTTTTTTATTATTATTTATTTATTTTTTGTACATGATGATTAAGGTAGCATTTGGGAATGGGACTTGAGGGCATGACCACCTAATTAATATTTATAGTGGGTACTGCTGTACAAAACAATATCTTAACAAGATATGAAGGTAAAAAGGTGAAAGAGAAAACATGGGAATAGCAAAATATTTTTGAGTTATTCATTGAGCATACATTTAATCTTTTTAAGTGCTTTGGAATGTAAAGTGGCAATGTAGAATACCAGAGCTACTGTGTTCATGTGCTTTTCATTTAAAATATTGAACAAAAAAGAATGATTAGTCACTAAGTTAGAAAATAAAATAAATAAAATGTGATCAGTAGTGTGTTCTGTTTTATTGAAAGAATATGTTAAAGTTGATTATCTTGTCATATACAAATTTCTTCCAGACACCAGAAAAATCGTGCTGCTGCAAATGAACTCCTTGCTAAGCTTAAAGATAACCGAGAGTTACAGCACTTCTTGCAGGATTGTCAGGAGGTATGTGTTTTATAAAAGTGATATTCAGAAATACGGCCAAAAGAAAAAAATTAAGTTAATTGTGGAATGTCCTAGGATGGCCCTACTCTTACTTTCATACTGTTTATTATGTAGACCAACAGAGTTTCTCAAAATGCTAATATAGCCCTTGCATGTTTATACTCACCAGTCTATCACAAAGATGCAGGTGGCAGCTTTTGGTCACCCTCGAGATTGACTGCTACTATGGCTAAATACTTCTCCCTTTCTCTTCTATCTGAGCCCAGACAACAACATCAAATACTAAAACAAGAGAGGAGG
Organism: Polypterus bichir lapradei; assembly: GCA_026402145.1. Taxonomy (NCBI): domain Eukaryota; kingdom Metazoa; phylum Chordata; class Cladistia; order Polypteriformes; family Polypteridae; genus Polypterus; species Polypterus bichir. The sequence goes on along the minus strand of JANRMT010062796.1, from coordinate 35,341,849 downwards.
TCTAGGTTCAGGCTATACTTGACACTGCACAATGCATGCACTTGCGGGGGCTGCTGCTACGCAAGCAGTGTATCAACTGTGCTTGCATGCGTACTTGTGTAAATCTGGAAGATTCCACCAGGTTGCAGTGAAAGAAATCATCACGGTGAGAAAACAATGTCCGGTTTCACTGTGTTGTGAGTTGAGGGAAGAAAGATGTTAAATATGATAATTTTTTTGCAATCTGATGCATTTCGAAGGTGCAGAAAAGATGGCAACAGTGACACAGAAGATGGTATGCGAGACCTTTAAATGTATCATGCCATTATGATGGGGAATATGCAAAGTTGTATTGCCTGTGGAAGAAATGGATGAAGAAAAGCACCTTTTTCGGCTGCTCCCGTTAAGGGCTGCCACAGCAGATCATCTTCTTCCATATCTTTCTGTCCTGTGCATCTTGTTCTAAATAGATAGATAGATAGATACTTTATTAATCCCAAGGGGAAATTCACAAGGTCTGTTAACCCATCACCTGCATGTCCTCTCTCGCTACTTCTCTCCTCTGCACATGTCCAAACCAACGCAATCTTGCCTCTCTGACTTTGTCTCCCAACTGTCCAACTTGAGCTGACTCTCTAATGTAATCGTTTCAATTTCCTATCCATCCTCGTCACACCCAGTGCAAATCTTAGCATTTTTAACTCTGCCACCTCCAGCTCTGTTTCCTGCTTTCTGGTTTGTGCCACCTTCTCCAACCCATATAACATAGCTGGTCTCACTACCGTCCTGTAGACCTTCCCTTTCACTCTTGCTGATACCCGTCTGTCACAAATTACTTCTGACACTCTTCTTCACCCATTCCACCCTGCCTGCACTCATTTTCACCTTTCTTCCACAATCCCCATTACTCTGTACTGTTGATCCCAAGTATTTAAACTCATCCACCTTCGCCATCTCTACTCCCTGCATCCTCACCATTCCACTGACCTCCCTCTCATTTACACACTTGTATCTTGTCTTGTTCCTACTGACCTTCATTCCTCTCCTCTCTAGGGCATATCTCCCTCTCCAGGGTCTCCTCAACCTGCTCCCTACTATCGCTACAGATCACAATGTCATCAGCAAACATCACAGTCCATGGGGACTCCTGTCTAATCTCGTCTGTCAACCTGTCCATCACCATTGCAAATAAGGGCTCAGAGCTGATGCCTGATATAATCCCACCTCCACCTTGAATGCATCCGTCACTCCTACCGCAGACCTCACCACTGCTGCACTTCCCTCGTACATATCCGGTACAACTCATATGTACTTCTCTGCCACTCCCAACTTCCTCATACAATACCACAGCTCCTTTCGAGGCACCCTGTCATATGCTTTCTCCAGGTCCACAAACACACAATGCAACTCCTTGTGGCCTTCTCTATACTTCTCCATCAACATCCTCAGAGCAAACATTGCATCTGTGGTGCTCTTTCTTGGCATGAAACCATACTGCTGCTCACTAATCACCTCACTTCTTAACCTAGCTTCCACTACTCTTTCCCATAACTTCAGGCTGTGGGTCATCAATTTTATTCCCCTGTAGTTCCTGCAGTCCTGCACATCCCCTTTATTCTTAAATATCAGCACCAGTACACTTCTTCTCCACTCCTCAAGCATCCTCTCACTTTCCAAGATTCCATTAAACAATCTGGTTAAAAACTCCACTGCCATCTCTCCTAGACACCTCCATGCTATGTCATCTGGACCAACGGCCTTTCCAGTTTTCATCCTCTTCATAGATGTCCTTACTTCCTCCTTGCTAATCCATTACACTTCCTGATTCACTATTTCCACATCATCCAACCTCTTCTCTCTCTCGTTCTCTTCATTCATCTGCCTCTCAAAGTACTCTTTCCATCTGCTCAACACACTCTCCTTGCTTGTGAGTACATTTCTGTCTTTATCCTTTTATCACCCTAATCTGCTGCACATCTTTCCCAGATCGGTCCCTCTGTCTAGCCAATCGGTACAGGTTCTTTTCTCCCTCCTTAGTGTCCAACCTCTCATACAACTCATCATACTTCTTTTCTTTAGCCTTCGCCACCTTTCTCTTCCCTTTGCGCCTTATCTCCTTGTACTCTTGTCAACTTCCTGCATCTCTCTGACTATCCCACTTCTTCTTTGCCATCTTCTTCCTCTGTATACTCTCCTGTACTTCCTCATTCCACCACCAGGTTTCCTTTTCCTTCTTCCTCTTTCCAGATGTCACGCTAAGCACTCTTCTTGCTGTCACCCTTACTACATCTGCTGTAGTTTCCCAGCTGTCTGGTAACTCTTCACTGCCACCCAGTGCCTGTCTTACCTCCTCCCTAAACTCAACCTGGCAGTCTTCCTTTTTCAACTTCCACTATTTGATCATTGGCTCTGCCCTCACTCTCTTCCTCTTCTTGATCTCCAATGTCATCCTACAGACCACCATCCTATGTTGCTTAACTACACTTTCCCCTGCCACCACTTTGCAGTCTTCAATCTCCTTCAGATCAACTCTTCTGCATAGGATGTAATCTTCCTGTGTGCATCTTCCTCCACTCTTGTACGTAACTTCTTAAAATACGTATTCACCACAGCCATGTCCGTCCTTTTCGCAAAATCCACTGACCTTCTTCATTCCTCTCCTTGACACCATTACCTACCTATCACCTCCTCGTCTCCACTGTTCCCTTCAACATGCCCAATGAAATCCGCTCCAATCACCACTTTGTCCCTTGGGTACACTGTTCATCACTTCATCCAACTCACTCCAAAAATCTTCTTTCTCTTCCATTGCCCACCCAACTTGTGGTTTGCAACATTCATCGTCACAAGCACCCTGAATAATTTTTATATATCGACATTTAAGTCTAATGATTTGCTTCACTCTATTGAACTATTCATCAAACATCAAAGCATGTACATTGATCCAGTTGGAGCTGCAATGCTGCTTGCTGTCACACTGCATTATCTTGCAATAACCAGATCCCCTCTTCTTTTCTTAGACATTTTACGCTTTGCATGGACGGATCCGTCTTGAATTTGCTTCCATTTCATCTTGTGTGCTTCCACTTCCACTTTCAAAGAACTGGTAATTTGATGCCAGCTGTTCTGACAGGCACATTTGTCACTATAGAGATGTGGTTAGTAAACAATAATGCTGACGTCATGTACGAAAACACACATGCCACCCAAATTTTTGCTGGTTCTGCAACTCGTGCAAATGTTGCATTAATTTCTGACGTTGTGCTCTGAGTCAAAAGAGCCAGTAGTTCCTCTATTTATGGATTTATTGTTCTGGAGAAATTTCACAATAACTCCTCTCTGGTTTTTGCCATTCTCCCTGGTTACAGGCTGGTCATTTGAGCACATTTTTTTGCCCTGTACAGTGTACATTACAGTGGTATGTAACCATACAAGGGGAAAAATAGCAAAAAACTTTGCCCCTCCTACAGCCTGTATTTAGAGGAGCTATAGACTTCTCAGAACTCACCAATGTTTAGCGATGGATAATAAGGTAAAAACTTCAAAAAAATAAATAATAATAAAAAAAAATTAACTTTGTTGTAATGCACTTAAAAAAAAGAGTAATTAGTATAGTATTAGAAACTGCTCTTCAGCCATGATCTGGCACTAAGCAGCCCTGTTTTGGAAATTAACAACTGTAAAACAAAATTAATAAATTATTTTTTTGCCATGATTATTAAGGAAGTTATGTGCTGTTGCATTACGTGCAACATTTGTAAAACCCCATGAATAAGGATGTAACAGGGAGAAAACAACTCCAAACAGGGCACACTGGCCTCTAGCATAAAAAGTATAAAGATTGACTTTGCATATCCAATGAGATCAAGAAAGACAATTATCCCTGCAGTTTATTTAATGATAAAACATAACCCACAACAAAATGGACTCATGTATGATGTAACCTCCTTCAAAAACATAAGATGTCTCTTGGTGGTAGTTATATTATGATTAATTGTTTACATAAAGAGCATGTTACTCTTTGCAATTTGTCTGTTTTTATACATTTGTTATTTAGAGATAATGGTTATTCAGGGATTTATTCTGATGTGATATGAGCATAACTTTTTCTCTTAAGTATACTATTAGTCCAGTGGAATTATGGTGCCAAAGTCCGATAGAGTAGAATGAAGTAGCCTTGCTTCTAAGCAGAACAGACCACCATTACAAACCTTAAACGCCCTCACTTTATTTTCTTGTTCTATATACTAGAGCGCTGCTAACATCTGTAAATATAGAGGAGTTAGAATAACATCATAATACAACACACTATGCTGAAACTGATGGAACAACTTTAATGTTTCCAGCTTGATCATTTATGTGTTTGGGAACCATATGGAATAAGGGTATGCCTCTCTTGTGATAGTTTATTTCTGGAAGTTTAGGGTAGCCTGCATTACCTTCTCCAGAGTATAGCCATATATTAATTCTATAAGGCCAAGTGTATTTTTCCTTCTAAGTTAAGTTTCAATTTAGTTATTTAAGAGCTAGAGTTGTATGATTGTATTTCTTAGTTCTTTACAATGCCTTTTTTCTAGTGATTTGCACTAATTATAGAGAGTAATAAGACAATTTAAACAAAATGTGATAGTAAGGTTGCTGAACAATCATAAGAATTTAAAAAATAGTGTATATATGGTTTGTAATTTATTTATTTATGGAAACGTGCAAGTATGAATTTCACTATACTATGTATATTTGACAAACCTGACTTTAGTAATTATATGCTCTTAATAAAAGTAGACACCCTATCTTTTCTTAATCCCTGAAAATTAAGAAAGAAGTTTCTAAAAAAACACATATATTGGCCCCATGGTTAATGCAGTCCTTGCATGTTTCAGGGTTTGTTTTTTTTTTTTTTTTACAGAAAACTTTTCATTTTAACTTATTTCTTTTTCTGAAACCACTTTTTCTGTTGTGTGTCTCCTTTCCATTCCCCCATCACTTGGAGAGAGCAATCCACTCTTTTCCAAGAGAAAAACATACCCTCAGATTTGGAAGTGTTGATGTTCATCCCAGCTGCTTCTCACTTGGCAGTGAATCACTCAAGTGGATGTTGAAGGTCGCTGTCAGTTGAGGCAAAGAGCACAACATTATCTACCGTATATAAAGTAAAGATTGCTACCCCTAACCAAAAACTGGACACCCTGTGTTTTGATATCCTATCCATAAAAACTACAAACTGGAGTGGTGGCAAGACACATCCTTGATGGAGCTGACACCCACAATGAACAAATTTGACTTAATACCACGTATTCAGACACTGCTCTCATTGTGTTCAGATAGGAAGGAATAGCACGCTAGAGGGGCTCTGTTACCCCATATTCCTGCAGCACTTTCCTTTAACACAGGAACATGGTCATATGCTTTTTTTCCAAATCTACAAAACACATTTAGACTGTTTTCATACTCCCATGCATGCTGTAGCAGCAACACCATAGAAGAGCTGGATGGAATCTGCATTGTTCCTCCTGTATATTTGACTCAACCATTGGATGAAGTCTTCCTTCTATTCCCCTTGCATTTACTTTACCTGGGTGGCTGAGGAGTGTGATCACCCTTCTTAAATATGGGGATCACCATACCAGTCTGCCATATTAAGGTTGCTTTACCCACCTTCCATGCGTCATTGAATGGAAACATTAATCATGCTCTCCTAACAATGTCCAGCACTTTTCAACATATTCAGTGGGTTTAATCCATCCCATCAGCCTTACCACCAGAGAGTCTTTGGACCACTGTAGAGACTTCGACAAAAAGGATGGGATCCAGCCAACAACCCCACGTCCTCCACGTGTGCGATGATGCCCCCTTTACGGTCCTTTTGTAGATGTGAGTTAAACTCGTCAAAAATGGGAGTCTCAGCCAGGTGCTCCAGGAAGCCCTACTCTTTGTCTGGTCTTCCTTGCCTTTTTAGCTTACATCTCTCATTTTGAATTCAACACACTATCAAGTGGTAAGCATTTGATGGGCCTTAGATCAAATGATCCAACTGTGAAGTTTGTCCTCAACCTTTGCCCCAAGGTACTTTTTATCCTAAATACACTTTTGAGCCTCCTTTGTTCAAAAATAGTGTTTGCTATGTAAAGTCCTTGACTAGCAATCCATAAAAGTTCATTCTGGTTCAGAACAGGCATTCTGTTTCATTCTTCGAAGTCATACCCCTTCAAGTATTTCCGTCATTCCCGACATTGGCATTGAAGTTGCCCAATAAGACTGCAATGTCCGTAGGTAGCACCCTTTCATGCATCTCGTCCACCTTCCCTAAGATAGCTGAATACTCTGAACAGCTGTTCATTTAATTTGAGTCTTAGATTTTCTTTGTAAAACTGGTAGATGGTTTGCTGACTTTTAGAACTTTAACTTTTATGTAAAACATTAAAATGTAAGAACAAAAACTATGAAATATATAATTAATTGCTATTTGTGTATTTTCAAAATCTGATTATTTTAATACAGGTTTGGGGGTTAATTCTGTCCAGGTAGCTTTGGGCACAAGACAGGAACCAACCACAGGGGAGGCACTAGATGAGGGGTGTCGAACTCCAGGCCTGGAGGGCCGCAGTGGCTGCAGGTTTTCATTCTAACCCTTTTCCTAATCAGCGAGCAGTTTTCACTGCTGATTCACTCCTTAATTTTAATAGCCCTGTTTTGGAGGATTCAGTCCTCTGAATTGATTTCTTTCTTCATTAAATGACAGCCAAACAGAAATGAGATGTGAAACAAGCTAACAGATGAGCAGTTAAACTGGGGCTTCAAGCTCCAACCAATCTCTTAATGAGAAGCTGATTCTTGCAGTTAATTAAACCCGTTATTTAATTCAATGGCTTGTTGCTGCTCTCATTCTCCCACTGCAGACATTTCCAAAATGGCTGATTTTTCCACCGTCCAAATATTTTGGTGACCCGAGAGATCAACCTTACCGAGACCTTCATCTTTATTTTTAGATATTGTGTGATAGGCACAGGTGAGCTGGTCATGTGGTGGCTTGTTTTGTGTCTCATTATTGTTTGGCTGCTAATTAAGGAAAAAAGAGACAACTAAAGGACATGAGTCAAGTTAATTCAAACTAAGGCAGGGGTTCTCAGCGTTGGTCCTGGGGACCCCCTGTGGCTGCAGGTTTTTGTTCCAGTCGGATTCCTAATCAGTGACAACACCTGATCTCATTTAATTAGCTGGTGTTTTTTTTTCTTTTATTCGACATTCAGAAAAGCATAGCAGCATGATTTTTACACTTATAAGACATTTATAAATATTTCTGCTTTTGCTCTAGATTTAAATACTTAACTCTTTTTTTTTTTTTTTTGATTTCATTATACTTTGCCCTTTCTCTGTGCAGTTTTTCCCTGTCATTGTATCTTAATAATGACAACTTAAAACGAGCAGAGCAGACACCCAGGCAAACAACACTGAATAATCAAAGGCTGCAGCTACTTTAGAGTCAGACCCACTAATTAGTAAATAAAGGATTAATTAAACAAGTAGAACACCTAGAAAAGTAAAATGAAAATCAAGATGAAAATACTGTTAAAAAGAAAAAAAAATACATTATTCCTATATAACTGCTTGGTACATTTTAATATGTATTTATTTTTTTTTTTAGCAAACTTAGTTTTCTAATTAATATATTGTTCCTTAAACGCAGCACTTGGGAAATATCAGTTCACTTAATTATCCCAGGAATTCAATTAAAAACAGAAGCTGGTTGGAACAAAAACCTGCAGTGACAGGGGGTCCCCAGGACCGACGTTGAGAACCCCTGAACCAAGGCAAAAGTTAATTAGCAGACAAAACTGGTCACTAATGAGGGAGATGGTTAGAATGAAATCCTGCAGCCATTGTGGCCCTCCACGACTGGAGTTCGACACCCGTGCACTAGACTAATGAGAATGTAAAGTCTCCAATTAACCTAACCTGTACATCTCCTGGATGTAATAAGAATCTTAAAGTTCAGTGCCTGTTTTTATCTAGCACTCATCTGTATTGTACTGTATTCACCTTTTTTTCCTTCCTCAATAGATTTTTAAATGGTGCTGCAGAAAAAAAATGCTACTTTACATTGGAGATGGTGTGATGTAGTTTAAGCACAGTGCTTGTTTCACCTTAGTCTTGATAGATCACAAAAGTTTGCATCATGTACCTAAAGTCCTCTTAATGACATTTTGCAAACACTTTGTTGGAAAAGAGTTGAATTTCGTCTCAGTCTAAAACCAAGGATATTCAGTTCTAGGCTGTGAAACTTAATATAAAGTTTCTGTAAGCAGATATTTATCCTTAGCAGCTGAATTTTGTCATCAGTTTATCCTTTTTTTTTTTTTTTTTTTTTAAATTGTCAAACGAATAAAGGCTCACAAATCATGTAGCATGATATGATGGTAATATTGGGTTATTTGAACTGATTTAATTTACACAGTTAAGAAGCAGATGGGTACTATTTTAGAACTTATAAGGCAAAGTTTTGTTTGGAATAATGAATTTACAAACCAAAATGTATTATACAGCTTAGCCCTAAAGAATGTTTTTGTATGTCATGTTGGACCAAGATGAAACATTTATTTTTTTATCTGCACAAAGTGAGGAATGTATACCAAGGAAGTTGTCATGAATTGTTGTGTTTTTTTTTTTTTTTGGTTTTTTTTTTAACATTTGGCTGTAACCTTTATTCATGGTGACTTACAAACTTAGGATATATTACAATGGTGTACTGATTTATTTACTGTCAGCTTTGGAGTTTTAAATCTAATACTGTTGAGGCAATATTCAAAAATGTATATATTACTAAAGCAGCGTATTTTATAGTGCTTTACTGCAGTAAATATCTTTCCAAGACCCTTTTGACATTACAAAAAATATGCTGTAGTTCTTGGCATGTATTACAGTTGAAGCATAGTGAGTCAGAGACAAAGAATTGACAACCTTGGGTTTTTAAGTCCATAGCTTGTCCAATAAACTCTTCTCGAGATTTCAGAGCAGCAGAGAAATACTATATATGCTTTTATGTCACTGGCCAAGATTATGGTTGGCAAATAAATTAAAAAATAAAATCACACAGTGTCACACTTTGCCTATGTATATTGTCTTCCCTGGGTGAGCAAAGTAAACTTAAGTTACTTTTCATACATTGGTACTTAAATGCCTGAGTAAATTTAGCTTGTTTTATCATTGACTTTGTTTCGTTTCACAATATACCGACATTCTTTAAATTTGTTTGTGCATTTGTTTATGTATATTTAAGAGTTTTATTACTACTTCTGCTTTATGGAAATATTATATTGTGTAGTACTTAACTGCATAGGTCAAAGACGGTTTCATGCAATATGAAATGATATATTTTGTTAAAATGTATGTGAAAATACTAATGTTTACCATGACAGCTCACGCTCTGGATAAACGAGAAGATGCTTACAGCGCAAGACATGTCTTATGATGAGGCCCGGAATCTTCATAGCAAGTGGCAGAAACACCAGGCCTTCATGGCTGAGCTAGCCTCTAATAAGGACTGGCTGGACAAGATAGACAGGGTAACGTTATTTTGTTGTTTTTTCTTTCAACTGTTCACGTTAATGCCTTTTTTAGGTTTTAGAAATGTTTTTTTTTTCCCAGAATCCAGTCCCTTACTCAATATGCCTAAAAAAAATCCAACACTCTTTTTTTGGTCTCCGCTGCAGAAAGGGTAACACAGAGACTGACTACAAGAGGGGAAAATGACCAAACTGTAGGCTTGTTGTCACTTTTGCCAGATGGGTATTGATATTAACATAATGAATACACACTGCTTCTATAAGTAATGATAAATGCTCATAATTTAATCTATTTCCAGAAATATTCCAGACATTTAAATTGCTAGCAGAATTACTTGAGGGGAAAGCAAATGTGCATGTCTTTCATGCTATGCAATATATCACCCAGTAGAAAATCATTCATGCTGCAGTAGGTGTATAAGCCCTGTAACATGTACTGTATAACTTTTATGTTGAAAACATAAGACTGTAAATCGCAACTAAAACAGATGGATATCCTTTTTTCTGATAAGTAGAAAAATAGTCAAAATATTTTGTCTTCCAATTTCTTTGGCAAGTAACAGTGTGTCACAATTACAATAAATATATTCTTGACAAAGTGAACATTCACATGCTGTTACAGATTTTAGTGGATGGTCCATTTATTAAATGCAATTGTATGCTTTGGAGCAAAAACATATAGACACAGAATACAGTCCATATATGCAAATTATGTTGAGCTGCAGTTAGAGCATCTATTAGAACTGCTTTAGTGCATGTGCCTAGGGAGGCAACTGTTTCCTTCTAGTTCATATCAAACATGACTGCAGTTGCTGTGAGTGATGGAAGCACCCAAACTGTCCCCATTTCGTAAATACAGAAGCAGACATTATCTAATGTTAGATTGTATTTAAGACTTGTAAGAAATTTGCGTACTCAAAGGCAAAAGCCCTTAAAATAATACCAGGCTTGACTTTTTCTTTTCTTTATCTAACACTGCCTGCTGAAGGTTTATCAAACAGAACTGCATATGCTCCATTTCATGTGAAAATGGGACTGAAGCAAAGTTTCATCAGATGTGGTGTTTCAACTGAGGCATCAACTGTGAAATCATTTTTATATTAAAACTAAATTTACAGGGCATGACAAAATCAAAAATTAGAGTATTTAAAATGTGTAATAACTGTCAAGTGTGTCTCAGGTGCTAATACTGGAGTCTCTCTTTTTTTTTTTGTACAGGAGGGAAAAGCATTGGTGAGCGAGAAGCCAGAGTTAGAGCCAGTAGTGACACAGAAACTGTTAGACCTTCAAAAGCTGTGGGAGGAGCTGGAAAATACAACCAAGACTAAAGCACAATGCTTGTTTGATGCCAACCGAGCAGAACTGTTTACCCAGAGCTGCTCTTCTCTTGAGTCTTGGTTAAAGAACGTTGATGGACAGTTGCAGAGTGATGATTATGGCAAAGATTTAACCAGTGTCAATATCCTTTTGAAGAAGCAACAGGTAAGCAGAAGGAATAGGAAATAACTGCAGTAGTTGTTTTGGTTAAAGTAAGATTTCTGGTGAGCACCTAGTCCAAGAGCATCTTTGTTAGCAATCAAAGTTTATATTTACGCGTTTGATTTGCAATTGTGAAACTGTATGGTTTTTGACTGCTTGAGTAACAACAAGAGAATCTGACCTGTTAACTTATAACTGATGAATGGTGAACTTATTCAAATGCTCTGAATGTTAGCTAGAACTACTTTGGGTACTAGAATGAATATTGAATGTCCTGTTGCATGTCCCATGAAGTGCAAAAAGTATGTATTTTATAAGGTAAGGTTACTGAAAGGAGCAAACACCAGTGCTGAGGGAAACGATCAAATAGGCATTATGTGCAATATTTCAGTAGGGTCTGTGATTAACTATAAGCCTTTCAAGAAGATGGTAGTTGTTGAAGTGTCTAAAGTAGATACCTATGTCTGGAAAGATTAAGGAGAATGAATTTCATTCCATCACACACAGGCAGCTTTGATTTCCCTGGGAGTGTAGACTCCGTGTCACCTACATGGCTTTTGGTGAGGTTAAAGAGCCTTTGACCTAGACGTAGGATATAATCAGTTTCTGTAACTCTTGTCAGTGTAGGAGCTGGAAATATAAGTGGTAAGAAAAGAGCAGTGGAGAGTGAGACTTGGCCAGCCATGCTGAAAGCAGTTAGTTCTGTAGCGATATATTGGTTTGTGCAACGTCAGCATTGTGTGTAAATGCCGTTACAGTATATTAAGATTGGTCGACTGAGGTGGTAGTTAAAAGTTCTTGTTTTAAAAATTAAGAAGAAAAATAATAAAACATAAAAGGGGTTAAAAAGGAAAAAGACTTTGTCCCATTTAGCAAAGGTTATATTGGAGTACAGAGGCTGGTTGAGAAACAGGGATTCTGCACTGTCTATAGAATAGTGCACCAACTGCATAGATATAAGACTGTGTCAGCTGTTCATCTTTCCTAATTATAATAATCATGGACAATGTTTTAAGATGTATCTGAGACTTGATGTGTTTAGAATGAATCTGAGAAAGCTGAATCTGTAAGTATAGCATCGTCTACTAAGTTAGCATTATCTAAATGTTAACTTACCACAATGTTCAACGCTCAATGCCTTGTGGTGAGGAAGAAAGTTGTCTTCTCTAAATCTGGACTATGTTCTGTAATGGGGAAGAGGGTTGCATTCTCTTCAAGTGAAGGAGCAGTTGCCACAAATAGTAGTGATACCGCTGATCTTCACTACGAAAGGCTAGATCGGTGATGTGTAAAATGGCTGTTAACAAAAATCATTTTTTCAGTATCTGCATTTTTTAAGCTTTATGGTGATTCAGTTGTGCACCTTTATGCAAAGTACTTAAATAATTGATTTTACCAGAACAAGACACAACCTTAATATTAGCCTTTACATTAAAGAAAGTCGAGTAATAAACTGAGAAAAAGATATTGGAAGAGTCATCCTGTACAATTAGACAAATGACAAAGCACCTTAAATTAATTCAGACCTTTTTTGTTTTGCCCTTTAATTAAAACAGATGCTGCTGGTCTGAGCATGGACAGCGAGCAGTCTGTGTTAAGTACAGCAGCTCACATTTTCAATAATAAAAAGGAAGTAAAAAAAAATTGAAATTGCTCCTTATTAAACAAAAGGCTGGTTAGTTTAGAAGCAAAATTTTGTGTCTCTCTCTTCTAAACTTGTTAAAGCATGTTAGCCTTGTATCTTCTTAATAAACATCTGATGAACATTTGATAGATTTGTGTCATTTTTAAAGGCTTGTACTGCCCGTGTTTTGGTAAGATACAAGTACTGCATAATTAAAAGGGTAATCCATACTTACCAGAGTTTACACTTTAATATAGAACATAAGGCTCTCTGAGTTTGATTATGTGAGAGCAAAGTGTAAAATGACTTTTAAAGGGATGAAAAAGCGGAATTGGACAATTCTTTCACATGAAATTAGTGATCGGTATCAGGGAGCATCTCTACCAAATACAGGAATTAAAATGCAAGAAATTACGCTTTTGGCAGCAGTATTTGCAGGCTGTACTGGACAGTGATTTTGAAGCAGAAGACAGGTAGCCACCTAAATAATAAGATCTTAATTATGTGCTTTTGTGATGAGTTTCCTGAATGGAGTTGGACTCGCCAAGTCACAGTAAGAAATTCAAGCAAGTCTGGTGAAACCTCATAGTAAGAGTGTTGGCAGATTAAAGGTTTTGGGTATCTAAAGAGGATAGCTGCTTGGCATAGTCTGTTGGGTTAAGAAACATACAGAGACCCTTAACATGTGGAAGTGAATACCTACAGCCCTGGGAAATCCCAGTAGGAGAAGGGCAGTGTTTGTTAGATAAGCCTTATCTGACCCTGTTAGTCTGTTATCATTGCAAACTTTCTTGGGAGAATTAGATTGAAAGTGATTGTTTTGCAGTAATTTATGAAGGGTATTTGCTAGCCCTTTTAGTCTCTTGTTTAACTATTAAGATTTTAAGGTTGTGGCCTTCCACTGCATAACAGTGTTCAGTTGTCTGATTGCTCTAGTCAAATGACATTTGCTTTTTTAGTATTTCAGGTAATTGTTTGTTCTTGTGTAGTACTTTTAAAATAAACCAATTAATAAATATCGTTAAGTTTTTTTAAAAAAAAAAAAGCACATTCTCTTATGCAAATAAAAAAATCTGTGATATATGTATAAATGGTACGCATTTACACAGCTCACTGGCAAAATAAAGGAAAATTAGGTAAAGTAGATGCTTCTACACATTAACTCTCTCATTATGCTTATGGTCATGTGTGACAATGCCGGGCAAATTAAGTGGCTCATTATGTTATCTGCCTTGGCTGAAATAGAAGATCTCAGATAATTGTTGAAGCAAAACTGACAGGGTTTCAAAGTTGAGAAATTTTCGACTTTCTGATGTATCACAGGGAATATGGCTAAGGTCATTTGTGTGAAGTCACTGGAAGGAAAAATATCATGACCCAAGAGACACTCAAAGAAATTGCACATTTCTTCATCATGCACTGATCTAAGACGTATGGAAAAACCATCAGGCAACTCTAGATTCTGTCAGTTTATAATTGGAGCATGAAACTTTTTCAAGAGCATTATGTCGGGCTTTGCAAGGACTGAGGTTATTTTGATGCTTACACATCTTATCTTAGAGGGCATTTTATTGGTAAACTAACACAAAAAAACACAAGCAGCAGTCTTGGTAGAGGAAAAATCTCATTCATATGCTAGCCACAAAATGTCAACACTTTCAGCTGACCATTTAAGGACATTTTGCAACAGCAATCAAGATGCTGTTACCACTCTCATTAAAATTTGAAAAGTTAGACTTTTTAATGGATGTAGGTGTTGAATCCTCCAAAGCAGTATAGCAGAATGAATGCCAAAGAGCGCAGATGCTGCTGTTGTGATACATAAAGGCCTGACACTCTATTAAGATAAGACATAAAGGTTAATTGTTTATTTTGCCAGCTACCTGTACGTACTGCATCTTTTTCTAAATAAATTAGTCTTAATTAATGTACATCTGTGTTACATTAAAAATTATGAAAAATGTGCTAAGATCAGCCTCACTAAAACTGTCTGCCCTAAACACTCAGATCCTTCTGGGGCACTAACAATGCAATGTGGAAAAAACAAATAATAATTATGGCTGTCTACTTTTCTTTACTTTACTACAGAAGGCAAAATATTGATTAATTCTTTTAAGAAAATCAATGTGTAATTACTTCATCTTTGTTTTACCACTGAGTTAAGAGATTTCAGTTATAATTTCCTTTTACACATCAGTGTTTACCTATTTTCTTTATTCACATTTAATACCCATTGTTGCTCAATAGTAAACGGATCAGTCATTTTTAAATGTTATTTTTAGTCTTAGACTTATTAGATTTTAGTCTGGTGTGCACAAATTCAATTTTATTTTGTGTCTGACTTTTCTTTGAAAGATGCTGGAGAATCAAATGGAAGTTCGAGAAAAGGAAGTTCAAGCACTAAAGAGTCAGGCTCTAGCACTGTCTCAGGAGGATTCAAATACTGTAGAAGTTGATTCCAAGCACAAAAAAGTATACGATACCTTTATGCAGCTCCAGGAACCACTCCAGGCCAGACTTTCTAAGTTGCTAGCTTCCAAAGAGGCACATCAGTTCAAAAGAGATCTTGAAGATGAGATTGTAAGTTTTTTGTTGTAATCTTTGCCTTCTATGACATTTACAGACTGGGTTAGACTCTTAACCCAGTTAGATATTTTTATTTGTATGTATGCACACTGTTTGATTTCCCCCCAAAGTAATCTAATGTTCTTTCTTCTATAAAAGTCATGCTTGTTTCAATGTTTTTGCTTGACTTTGCAATTTTTGCAGTACCATTTATGATTTCACAGATTATCAAACAAAAAATTATAGTTGCCAATTTTTGGTGTAGAGGACGAAATGGAACATATTATGTGGATATTATTTTGTTCTTAGTCCAGCATGGCTCCATATGTACTTTCTTACTGTTATAATATATGTGAAGCAATTATTTTTCTAAACCAAAACCTTCAAAGCTTTGATGATTCTGCTCTTTCGGGTTTTCTTACCATGTTATTGAGAGAAAAGCAGTATTAACTTAAATGAACATGGTACTAGTTACATTTAATCTTCCAAAATACAGTATAATGAAGAAATTTCTAGCACTTTCAGTGTCATCATAGTAAATCTCCATATCTCTTTCAGCTATGGGTAAAGGAACGTATGCCCTTGGCTATGTCCATGGATAATGGAAAGGATTTGCCCACTGTTCAGCTTCTCATGAAGAAAAACCAAGTAAGTGTCATCCCTCCACCCCGATTAATAAATGGGCACTAAAACATTGCTAAAAATGTATCCAAAGTTCTTAATATGAACAGTTTTGACTTTTATTAACTCTTTGAGGGCTGAATATTTTTTCCAAAAAACATAGTTTTCTGAAACACAATGGCTTCACACAGAAATCAACATAAAGTGTCTGTTGCTGCATGCTGTGGCTGCCAGTTTGCCAAGAATGTGCGGCAGGCAAGCTGCCAGGCTGTGTTCACATGGCTGCACGGGACAGCAGCAGCGGTCACGGTCACAGTGCATTGCAATCTGGTTTCTACCTCTTATTGTTAAGTGGCAGTCCTCCCAGGTGACCAGTGCCATAGGCTGTGTCAGCTACATGAACCTGTTCAGCACCACCATTAGCTGGGGACCAATCAGCTGAAGCTGCAAAACCTCATGTTCGTTTTTGATCACTTGTATCAAAATCAGTGTCTGACAAGTCTTAGTCCAATTCAGAGAGAACAGGCAACACGTCCTTCACGGAGTATTTTGCTTTACGCTTTCACTTTGATCTCTCATCAGATGGCAGTGCCATTTTTGCCATTGTCTGCGCCCTGCTACTCACAGGAGCGCAGGAAATCTCGGTCAAAACCAATGAAGCCAACTTGCCTTCTACCATTGAGAGTCTAACTAAAACACAACGGTTGGTTTTGTCACAGTTTACAGCTGATTACCGATTATCGCCAGCTGCTCCTATTGACAACAGTCGACATCAGCCCTGAAAGAGTTAAACACCAGTGGAAATTAAAAAATCTTAGATTTAGGTAGGAGAATCATCCCAAACACAAGGTGATACAATGTGGTTTATTTGGTATATACTATTGTGTGTTACATGGCATACTTGCATTAATTCTGGATGTAACAGCCCTACTCTCTGGCATCCAAATGACCAATAATCTTGTATTGAATAACCATGCATACCTTTCGAACTGGTCACGGTTCATCCTTGGTAACTGGTTGTAGTAAACATGCCATTCAATCTAGTCCCACTGTAGCTGATAGCACCCCATACTATGATACCTATTATGGTTTTCCTGGTCTCCAGACATGTACATGACCATCACTCATTCCCAGACAGAATCTTCTTTTATCATTAAAAATGACAGACTGCCATTTCTCCTTACAATTGGCCAATTCAACACACCGCTGCAGGTGTGTATGGTGGTGATGGTGAGTGAGTCGTAGCCTTGCTTAAGTAAGATTGTACATGGTCCGAGTGCATGCTTCTGGTGTGACACTCAATGATGCTTGCTGCAGTGTCTGTTAAATCTCAGCCTTCCTTTCTGATGTAATAGTCTTGATCTCTCCAGCTGTGGGAACACCCCTCTTCCCATCATCACCAGCACCCACCTGTGCACTATGGACAACTCCCAGCTCCTTTGACAATGTAACAGTAGGACCTTCCTGCTTCTTGAAGCACCACTTATGACCCTGTTCAGACTCCATTAATTGCAGAAAAATCTCCGCCAGGCATGATGTTCTCAACATAGTACTGTACAGCACATTGTAGCACAAACAACTGTTTTCCATAAGACTGGTGGCACCTCATATTGATGAGTGTGATGTGTACACTGTGTCTCCACTGCGTTTCATTGGTCTTGTGACTTTGATGGGAACATTGTCTTCCTCCTGTTACAGAAATTCTAATCTGGTTTCCATCTGTTTTTATTATTTATTTATTTTTTTTTTAACCCATTTTTCACTAGTTTATCTTGTGATACAGGTACTATTAAGTTCATGTTTACCATATTATACTGTATATAGTTTTATTTTATGAAATCTGCTTTTTTGTTTAATTTTTTTGATTTAACGTCTATAATGGTATAAAAACCTACTAAATACTTTTACTAAATAACATTCAGAATTTATTGTATGCTCATTTCTACAGTACATATGTAAGCGGTGGAAATTCTCAGGAAATTGAGGGTATTTTTTTTTACATCAAAATGTTCTATTTTATTTAATATTTGATTGTTACTTACACACTTTGAAGCTCTAATTGGTTATATTCGTTAGTCCTGGGATGGGCCAATGTTTGCAATCTCCTGTTGGTTGTCTTACATCCCAGCAATAATTTCTTTTGTGCAGTTAACATTGTATTGAGCATATGAATTGACTGAAAAGAACTCAGAGAATCGTAAGTAGTGTTTTTAGTCTTAGTGTTCAGGTAAAAATCATTTTATGGTCATGTTTGTGAATATATCAATTGTAAGTAAATCCATTTTTTTTGTGTTTTAGTTTTTCTTTTTTTCCCCCCCAATAAATTGAACATCAGCTGCATAGTATATATCTATTAACTCCCAAAATAAATACTTTTTTTTTTTCCTTCTTTAGACTCTGCAAAAAGAGATTCAGGGTCACCAACCTCGCATTGATGACATTCAGGCACACGGGCAGAAAATGATACAAAATGAGGGTGGTGACGCTTTGCAGGGCAGACTTTCTGAACTTCAGGATATGTGGCAACATCTCAAGGTAGAGGTGGATCAGAGACACAGTCGTCTCTCAGAGGCTCACAAAGCTCAGCAGTTTTATGCTGATGCTGCAGAAGCTGAGGCTTGGATGGGAGAGCAGGAGCTTCATATGATGACTGAAGAGAAAGCAAAGGTCTGTCTCTTAATTCTATATTAAAATCTGAGAATTGGATAAAAAAGTACTCTAGGGTTCTTGATGATATGTTATGCATCCTCTTTTCAAAAGTAAATTGAATATGCATCTTGTAACTGGTAGGATGAGGAGAGCGCAATGGTAATGGTGAAGAAACACCAAATTGTGGAGCAGGCCCTTGAAGATTATGCCCAGACTATCCACCAGCTAGCCAACAGTAGCCGACAGATGGTAACAGCAGAACATCCAGAGAGGCAAGTGAAATTATGATAACACCATTCAAAATGTGTAATTACTGGTTTTGTGGTTGGCTCTCATTTGGCTTTCTAGTTTCAGTTGCACAAACTATGAATCTACACTGCATGAAAGCGTTAAGTAAGAATTCTTTTTAAATTAAATTCGATTAAGTGCATGAATGTAAAGCTGTTTTTTGTGGCACCTTTCAAAAACAAAAAATCTTTTTCCTGTAAAATATAATATTCAGAGTTGTGTGCCATGATTAAAATTTATGAAATAATAAATACAGCAATTAGAGAAAAAAAATGTACCACTTAAAAACATTTAAGCCCACTTATGCAAATGGAGAATAATCTTTTAATACTACCAGGACCCTGAATGAGAATTCCGTAAAATATTTTAGGGTAAATGCTGAGGTGGAATCCTCATAATGGCGTGGTGCTGTATCTTCCTTCTCTCTGCCTTCTCGGGTTACTTCAGTTTGATAGCAAGTTAGGTAGTAACCTTAATATTCTTTCCAAAGGTGCAAGAAATAAGTGATTTTTGTATTTGTGAAATTACATCTTAAATGAAAAATTCCAGCTTTTAGCTGGTTGCTATTGATTTTGTGGATTGTGTTAATTTCTTTATTAAAATGTTCTCTTGAACATTAATGAAAACAAATAGCCTGTGTAAGCAGTTTGTGTTATCTGCATATTTAGGAACAACATTGCAGACACTGCTATTTCGATGGTCACGGCCCTGTCTTGAGCACTGCACTATTATACTCAAGTGTCAGACAATTCAGTCAATTCATCCTTCATACTTCCCTTAATTTTTATGTCTTTTTGATATGTCGTCTGGCATGAAGCAGAAACTAGCCATATTACAGTACTTCAGTGCAAAACACACAAACACAAAACAATTGTTTAAAATTGCATAAAGGGAAAATATGGCTATACCAAGAATTAAACTTAATAGGAATTTCAAAGATGGACATATTCCCATATATCTTGCTGGTTAATTTTTCTGATTTCATTAATCTTTTTTCTGCATTTTTTTCTCTTTTATTTTTTCATAAAACATTTAAATATTTGTCTTAAATATTTAAAACGCTGTGAAAAAGAATACTTTAATAAAATCAGCAATGAGTAATTTAAAAATCAGTAATTTGTTTTTTGATGTACTTTAAGGGAATAATTATATAGCAGTATAATTGTATTCAGTGTATTCATAGATGGATGGGTTACTTCTTCTGAAGAAAAACTTGAAAATCATTAGGTTTACTAGTGGCATTGAGTGTGTCAGTATCCAATGCTCAACCAGTTTTTACTTGCTTGACTCCAACTTTAGTGAACGCATTACCATGCGTCAGGCTCAAGTAGATAAATTGTATGCCGGCCTAAAGGACTTGGCTGAGGAGCGGCGTGGCAAACTTCAGGAGCGGCATAGACTCTGCCAGCTGAAAAAAGAAGTGGATGACCTGGAGCAGTGGATTGCTGAGAGAGAAGTGGTGGCTGGATCACATGAACTAGGGCAGGATTATGAACATGTCACGGTATAAAACTTAACTTTTAATAGCCATTATAATCTACATTTGTAAATTTAATGGAGTGTTTTAGGATCACTTTTATTAACGATATGTTTTTTATATAGAGAATGTTAGTTATTTTTCTGTATTATATTATATTCTCTTAATTAGTTTCAAGCTTGATGTAGTATTTGAATGCACATTGTCAGTTTCTGAATTAGTTTTTTTTTTAATATATATTTATCAGTGAAATGTTTCATACATTGCTATTGAAAGGGCAAATGGGCCTTGTGGTTGTACAAAAAGAACACAATAGCAGACTTTTACTGTTTTAATGTTTATTGCATTAAGAGAGATGGTCAAAGATGTTTGGGTCTAAATCTGAGAAAAAGATGCTATAGTCTTGATGTTGTAAATCGCCTAGGATTAGCTCCTTAATGAATTACAAATTACAGTCAAACCTTGGATTGCAAGTAACTTGGTTTGCGAGTGTTTTGCAAGATGAGCTAAAAATTTTTATAAATTTTAACTTGATAAACAAGAGAGGTCTTGCAATACGAGTAGTGCGTATATGCTTTGTCCGCCGAGCATCATATGGGGATTGTGGGTAATCATTTCCCATGCTCATTCTCAAATCAGTGTGCCTCACTCATATAGTCAACATCCGTATGAACGTATACTGTTTACTATAACGTGACCACGTGTGTGCGTGCTCTAACATGCGAGTCCCTGTCATGCACCCCAAAACACAAGGCTGAGTCTTAGTATTTTAGCAAAACCAGCTTTATTCACCGTGAAACCGGAACAGCACGGTTATTTATTGTAGCGGGATCTACCACTCTCCTATACAGAGACACAGAAATCAGGCAGGGTCGTAACCAGGTTAGTGGCCAAGTAATACTGTGCTCTTGCATTTATAATGTTCCTTGCATCACCCATCGACGGCAGGTGCTTATAGTTTGACCACGATCTTTTCTGATTCTCTTTTACGGCGAACTGCTACAGCGCTGGGAGCCTGCTGTTGCTTCGGGACACTCTTCCGCGTGTTGTCCCGTTGGGTGGAATCCCAAAAGAGTTTAGAAACCTTACAGTGCGTAAAGCATTTTTTTTATTTTGTGTCCAAGTATAGTGACTCTTCAGGCAAGTGATTCCGTTAGAGTGAAGATTTTGTATTAATCATTTTTATATAAATATTTGTGGGTTATTTCTTACGGGGAAATTCACTTTGATATACGAGTGCTTTGGATTACAAGTAAATTTCCGGAACGAATTATGCTTGCAAACCGAGGTTCCACTGTACTCCAATTTGTAACTTATATTGTATGTTCTTTAAAAAACCAAGTCAGCATGAAATCCAAAAACTACTAAACTCAACTGCTTTGCTATCATTGAATTTCCAAGATTGAAGGACTTTATGCCTTTTAATATTCTTACCTAGTGAAAATGTATCTGGAACAGTCGAGTTCATGTTTCATTGTCTAAAAAGGCTGTAAATGTCCCTTGTGACATGGTGGCTCTTGAAGATAACCCAATCTCTGACCATTGATGAGAACCCAATGCCTGAACATTGATAGAGATGAGAGAATAAAACTATGCTAGTGTGCTGAATTGAACATTTTCTGGGATAGTAGTTACTATAAGGATTATGGGTCTTTACAAGCAACTAACAGTAACAAAGTCTATGTCCATTGGTTACCAGAATGTTGATTCCTAAAATAAAGTATCACCATATCCTGTGTTTCAAGCAGAAATTTATAAAGTGATTTTGTAATGGTGGGATCATCACTATGACAAAACAACATTTGAAACAATATAAGCATAGTGATTATCTGAAACCAAATTTGTTCAAAACCCAAGCCAGTGCTGACATGTTCATGTGCACAGTTTGTATGATGTTGAGGGTCTAATCACGCCTCAAAATACCCACGTAACAGCTCAATATTAATCTACTTTAATTTTGCCACCATCAGTCAGTGAACATAGAGAGGAAATCTGTTGACATGCTTTTTCTTGAAACTGTGGATTTGAGAAGATGCCACTCCCACCCATTTCTTAATGTGTGACCCTATTTGACTTCCACCTCTTTCGGTCAGCTGCAGAAGATTGGTTGCACAAGGAAGGCAAAAGATTTTATATGGTATAGAAAACCTTTATGGACCCATTAAGAAGTATATTAGTGATTACAGGGATTATATAAAAAGTAAAAATTTTGTGTTTTGGTTCTTGTGTTTTTCTTAAAAGATCAGGCTCAAAACATTTTGATCCCCTTTTATTATATTAGTGTGTTGGAAAGGTTTCTGCTTTAGTTGATAGCTGATAAAGCATTTCTGAGCAAACCATAAACAAATAAACTGCTGTCAACCCATATTTACAATTTGCTTTTTCAGATGCTACGTGATAAATTCCGGGAGTTTGCTCGTGACACAAGTACCATTGGACAAGAGAGGGTTGATGCAGTGAATGCCCAAGCAGATGACCTAATTGAATCGGGCCACTCTGAGAATGCCACAATAGCAGAATGGAAAGATGGACTCAATGAGGCCTGGGCAGACCTCCTAGAATTGATTGACACCCGGACGCAGATGTTGTCGGCCTCTTATGAGCTTCATCGCTTCTATCAGGATGCCAAAGAGACTTTAGGTCGCATTCAGGAAAAGAACACTCAGTTGCCTGATGACCTAGGTCGTGATCTCAACAGTGTGCAGCACCTTCACAGACAGCATACAACTTACGAACATGACATACAAGCCCTCAGTGGACAGGTCAGTACTTCTGTATTTAGTCAGAAATTTTATGTATTCATTTATTTGATACTATTTTTACACTGTTATACAGCTTGAATATGTCTTACTGTGCACAGCCTCAATTTCTTGTCAACCATTTCAGTTCTGCTGTAGTAGCAAGAGCTTGTTTCAAAGTGCAAGTGTTCATAAAGTAACTGTTAATGCTACTTAAAAACTGAGAACTTGAACAATTAGCAGAGACAAAATGACAGTGTTAAAGAGCAGAGAGCTGAAATATCACCCTGAACTCGGAGGGAGGAGAGTAGGATTGAGGAGGAGAAACTATGTGAAAATGCCTGTAAGCACCACAACCACCATACACAGGCAAGTAAATACAATAATCACAGACAGTTCTCTGTCTGTCTCCTCCACTCCTCCCAGTAAGCTCGGTCTTCTACCTCCCAACTCCGGCTCGCTTGCTGGGTTCCCAGGAGTCCTTTAAATAGTGCCCGACCTGGAAGTAACTCTGTGCCTTGAGCATGGGAAAGGCACTATATAAATAAAATGTATTATTAAGTGCCTCTGTTCTTCCATCCCCGTGACTCGATAGTACATTTGGGCTATGTAAAAAGTATGAGTCCCCAGGTCCTCCTGCAGCATCTCCTGGCGGCACCCACTGTACCCAGCAATGCTGTGAAGTCGGAACTACAGATCACATGGTGCCCTTCAAGAATCCAGGACACCCCTATGCTGCAAGGAAGCTGCCATCTAGCATCTTGGGGGAAAGTGTCCCAAAGAGGGTTGCCTTCCCCCATCCTTCTAATCTTGGGTGTCCCGGCTGGATTGAGCTGCCCAGCCGTCTATCACAATCTGCATGAGGTGAATAGTAAGCAACAGGCTATGTTGGACAAGCAGCCTTTTTCCAGGTCTGTTGTATGTGTTCTGTTATTGTATTGTATGATTATAGTTCATCTCTCTTAATCTTAGGTGCGACAAGTACAGGATGATGCTGCACGCCTTCAAAAAGCCTATGCTGGTGAAAAGGCTGAAGACATTCAAAGGCATGACCACAATGTGGCAGAAGCTTGGGCAGCACTGTTAGCTGCTAGTGATTCTCGACGCCAGTTACTATTAGACACTGTTGAGAAGTTCCGTTTCTTTAATATGGTTCGTGACCTCATGCTTTGGATGGATGGAGTCAACCTTCAAATTGATGCACATGAGAATCCAAGGTACTGTATATAGACAGTTACCAATGAAGTAGAATTAATTTATCCATTATCAAACCTGTTGCATCAGTGTAAGGAAGTAATCAGGCTTGCCAGTCTATTACAGGGCACAATCAAACACACAACAACACTCACTTATACATGTATAGTTTAGTATTGCCAATTACCATACATTTTGGGATTTGGGAAGAAAATCGGAATACCTCTGGAAAATGTATGGTGACATAGGCAAACATGCATAATCCACTTTGACTGTGCCCTGGCCAGAATTCAGAGTAGGTAAGTGGTATGGTTTAGAGCTCTGCATTCACTATCTTTAAAAAATGATTTCAACAGTAGTTAGCCCTGTGTATCAGTAAGTGAGTCAGATAACATCTACTGAATACATTTCAACTTCCCTTGTAAATCTGTATTCCTTCCCAGCCATTACCATAATTATCAATGTTGTCTAATCTCTTTTTCTGTCCTATACATGCACTATATTCAAGGAGATTTTAACCAGACTTTCTCTTTCACCCTGATGTTTGTGAGCCTTTATCCATGGATAGTGTGACTCATGGACTTTATATTCTGCACTTGTAAAATGTGAACATATTTTTGAAAGATCTATTTTAATTTTATGGGTTAATGCTGCCACCTAACATCTCCAGGAGACTATATGGAGTTTACATATTCTCTCCATGACTGTATGGGGTTTCCTCCAAGCCCTAAAGACAGCCTAATTAGTCCACCTAAATTGGCCTAGTATATGTGTGGGTGTACTCCAATGGACAGAAGTTCCCCATCTAATGTTGTTTCCTACCTTATGTAATGCAGCTGGGACAGGCTCCAGCTCCTCGTACATTCACTGTATGGATATGCTGTTTCAGTTCATATAATAGATGCCATCTTTCTATGGTATAGTATTTGATAGTAGTAAGTGGATTTAAGGCAGAATTTGTTTTCTAAGGCATACATTAGTTTTTTTTTTTTTTTGCTTTCTGAATTATGAGGGATCACAACTTTTAATTTGCCTCACCTTCTATTAGTTTACCTTTGCTTAAGTTGTCAACTGTCACAACGAGTATTAGGTGCAATTTGCTGTTTACCAGTCCTAAGAATATTACATTGCAAATCCTTGTGCTTGTTTAACATCATAATTTAACCACTGGCAGGCCATACCAGAAGAGCAACTGCAATTTTTTGATTTATGTGAAGTTTTCTTTTCTTTCTTCTTAGGGATGTTTCATCTGCAGACCTAGTCATCAAGAATCATAATGATATCAAGGCAGAAATAGAGACACGGGCAGACAACTTTACTTCCTGTATCGAAATGGGCAATACATTGCTTGAAAAAAAGCATTATGCTTCCGAAGAGGTGAGAGTCACAAAGTAAATGAATGATCATTGCCAATGATGAAATGAAAATGCACCATAATTATTATTTTTTGCATAAGAACAACCTATTTGGAATGAAGTCATCAGAAAACATTATTAAACTCAACATACAACAAAAATGTCATTATGTTTAAAAAGCAGTTAACAGTTCTGTATACCTTTTTCTATTCTTTTTAAGAAAGCAAATCAAAATAATTTTTACCAGTGCCTGCATAACTTGATTGAAGCTTAAGAGAGCTATGCAATGTATTAGTTGTAATTGTTTTAATTGGGCATATATATTTAATTTTGTAGGATTATTACCAAAATGTGTTTCTTTAAAGTTTAATGATATAATTTCTGAAAATATTTAATATTTTAGAAAATAATTATTTTAATTATACATGATGAGTATTAATTTAACATAGTTTAAATGTGTGTATTTGGTTACTCTGACCTCAAAAGGTCATGTGAAAAGACATTTTCCCCTCAAGGATTAATACAGTGTACCAAATACCAAATTTTAGTTTTAACTTTATAGGATATGTGTTTAGCCACTTAATCGTTATTCTGTTACAGTGGTTTGTCTACAAATGATGGTAAATAGCCAGTATAGACCCTTGTTTTAGGCAGAATTTAAGAACAGTGTATCATACCTCTGAGTGTTGGACTGCACTGTTTTTATAACATTTTAAGGAATGTAGTATACTGTACATTTCTAGATAGTGACTGTCGTGTTCACTGCCTCATGACATGAAATAAAGTGTTTCATATTTAGACAGTGATTTTAAAAAATAATTTGCCCTCATTTACTGCTAAACAAACAAAAGAAAAATTAATCTTAACCATCTAAATTAACTTTACACTGACTTTTGTTTGTTATTAGACAAGTCATATCATAGAATAAAATCCCAAATGACTAATATTCAAAGCCAGGAAATCACACCGCGCCCAGCACCTTCTGGTTTCAGTTTAGATGTTAATTAAAGATAATAAACAACCATGGTCTGTCCACAGAGAAAGTCACTGTTCCTGAGCACAAGGGCATTTTTATACATTGCTTAACATAGATAACATACCTTGACACACCTGCCATACTAATGGACAACATCTAATGGCATTTGGCCACATTTGTGTGATTGCCCTTCAGTCGTGCCCACATTTTTAGGTTGTGCCCATTCATATTCATTATGCTAATCGCCAACACCAGTTTTGTCCCGTATGCTTTTCAACCACACCTTGTTATTGTTTCACTCAGCTTTTGGCTTTCACTGTGCCATTTTATATTAGTGAAGTGGCTACATGGATGTGCATTCCACTGATTTTACTATATAAGGCTCAATGTAATTCAGTGCTTAACAGTGCTTAATTCATATTGGTGAGATTACAATATACTTTAAAACTAATGTTTTATAAGATACAGAATCACATAGTGAAACAAGTACTTAATTAAAGTAACTGCTTGTCATATTATATATTCTAATTTCTGTGCATACTGTATTCTGATTTTCCAGTGTATGATTGTATATATTATCTGGTAAATATTCATGCAGATGTATTTCCTTAATCACAATTTAACAAAGTAACATTTTATAATCTTTGCATTAGCATGAACAAAGAGTAAGGGACCAAGCTTTAATGAGGTATTTTACTACATTTAAAGTCTGCATATTTTTATTTATTAACAGGCTAATGAAAAGAGTATAGTTAAATGGCTAGTACTTTGCTGTTTTTAATGTAGATTAAAGAAAAACTGAACCAACTTCAGGCCAGACGATCAGAGATCAATAAAAAATGGCAGGACAAAATGGAATGGCTGCAGATAGGTAAGTTAATACATAAGGGAGTTTACTGAGCTACTCATTTAGAGCAAATGTTAAGTGCCCTTTTCCTCACAATGTGCGACTGGAAATAATGTTTTTCAGCATCAAAACCAATCTGACATCATTCACTAGATTCAGGGGGCAGTTCAGCTTTGATATAAAGTATTTGCTCAGACTTTAATATTATTGTAGATCTAAACCTACATTATATGAAAGTGGATGCTACTATTATCAGCAGAGTCCACACATGCAGCTAACTTCTAAGCTTTTCAACATTCTGGTATGTGTTGGTTTAAAGTAAATAAATATGATATTCCCAGACCTGCTTAATACAATTTAGGGGTGGATCTATCATTATTTCATTAATGTAAGTGATTCAAGAAACATGCCTCTTAAAAGTGTTGCATATCTGTAGTTTTTATTGATTGGTGCATAATTACTGGATAGTGTTTCATTTTAATACTTAGTATAGAAAAAAAACTGAAATGCAGTTTTTGGATGTTACTAAAGTGGCTATTTCTTGTTTTCTTCCTTTTTTTCAAGTTATGGAAGTCCTTCAGTTTGGCAGAGATGCCTCAGTAGCCGAATCTTGGTTAGCTGGTCAGGAGCCAATTGTTAGGGCAGCTGAATTAGGCTCCAATGTAGATGAGGTGGAAAGCCTGATTAAAAGACATGAGGCCTTCGAAAAACTGGCCAGCAGTTGGGAGGACCGTTTTAGTCTTCTGGAAAAGCTGACAACGGTTGGTATCAGCTATCTTTTAACCTCAGCACAACCTCTAATAAAATATTACATTTATGTAATTATTGATAGTTAATTGATTTAATTATCAAGTTTATTTTCTTAGTGCACTGGTGTAATTTATTAATTTATGGTCAATAAACCAATTTTAAAGGTTTTACATTATTAAGCTTTGTCATGCCACCATTTATTGCAGCACAGCAATAAAATATTTAAGGGATATCTTTATGCTTCACAGCTTGAACAACAGGAGTTGCAGAGAAAAAGAGAAGAAGAAGAGAGAATGAGAAGGCCTCCAACACCACCTGCTCCTGAACCAGAAGAGGTCAAGCCTTGTGAACAGCAGCCAGGAGGAGAGGAAGAGGAGCAGAAATGGGTGGGAGTGGAATCCACTGATGGGTAATTCTAAGTAAACCTAGTATTAATTGTATAATTTTGTACATATCTTTGTTATTCCTAAACTTCATTTGTTTTTAGGTTTTTTTTTGGTCATATGAATATAAATTTCCTTGCCCTATTGTTTGATTTCAAAAATGCTTCCAATATTGTGCTAAAATATTAATAGAGAACCCCTCAGTCAATTGAGTATTAACACAAAAGTTTACACAACCATTTTGAATCCACCGCAATTTGTTTTATCAAGATTGGGAGGTTGAGCCCTGTGGGTTCCTGTTTCAGTGGTCAGGGAAACACTGCTTTAACGTTTCATGATTAAAGTAAATATTCACCTAGTAGAGAATGGTCACAGTTTTACCAATGATACTGTTGCATGTTACACAAATGTTCACTATGCATTAGATAAAATCCGTCCATCCATCCATTATCCAACCCGCTATATCCTAACTAGAGGGTCATGGGGGTCTGCTGGAGCCAATCCCAGCCAACACAGGGCGCAAGGCAGGAAACAAACCCCAGGCAAGACGCGCATGCACACATACCAAGCACACACAAGGGACAATTTAGAATCACTAATCCACCTAACCTGCATGTCTTCGGACTGTGGGAGGAAACCGGAGCACCCGGAGAAAACCCACGTAGACACGGGGAGAACCTGGAAACTCCATGCAGGGAGGACCTGGGAAGCAGACCTGGGTCTCCTAACTGCGTGGCAGCTGCGTTACCCACTGCACCACCGTGCCGCCCTATTAGATAAAATGACTCTGCATTTTAGCTACAGTATAACTAATTTTTTTCAAAGATCATCCTATGTCTAAAGTGGTTAGTATAGTTGATTATTTTTTTCTTGCCAATTACTTTTGTATCTCACTTTTTTTAATGGTAAATTATGCAGTATTTTTAATGTAAATTGCTATTGGACAAAGTTGATTTGATCTTTCTAGGTTTGTAGAATTTATTTGTAAAGAATTTATTTTTGTAGTTGTGTCCACCTATGTTTCAGCTAAACAGTGACTTGTCACTAAAGGACAAGCTGAGAATATAATACAGTGAAAGATCAGTATACTGCATATTTGTTGCATTATGCATGGTTGTTTTTGAGTCCTGAAGTTGCTTTTAATATCTGAGTTGATTTCTGGTAATATTTAATTCTGATATCACTCATTAGCCTTGTGTGACCCTTTCAGTGTATGCTAACAAGAAGTGAACACGCCTATCATTGAGGCTTATCTCTAACATTATTTGCAAGTCCTTGTATCAATTTCACATTTTGTTTTGTCTTGTAATGAAACTGCCACTAAGAAATAAAGTAAGTTAAGGGAAGGAATTATTAAGGGTGCGATTTAAGAAACACATAACAAGAACTGAAGTTTTGATAAACAGCATGGGTTCAGAAGAGGGAGGTCTTTTTTTTACCAACATGCTGGAATTCTATGAGGAAGCAAAAAAAAAAGGTATGATCAAAGTGGAGCATATGATATCAAATGCTTTCTGAATGTCAAGATAAATAATAAGGTGCTACATGAGCAGTTGGACATCAAACTAAAAGAAATGTGAGTTCAGGGTGATGATTGTGGATGGGTACAAAATTGGCTTATACACAGGAAGCAGAGTGTTATGCTGCGAGGAACCCTGCCAGAACTGGTGGATATTAAGAGTGGTGTTCCACAGGTGTCAGTGCTAGGGCTGCTACTGTTTTTAATATATATTTATAAATGATTTGGATAGGAATATAAGTAAACAAGCTAGTTTAAGTTTGCAGATGATACCAAGCTAGATGGACTGGCAGATAATGCAGTAAGATGCTGCAGATGTTCTACCAGACGGTTGTGGCGAGTGCCCTCTTCTACACGGTGGTGTGCTGGGGAGGCAGCATAAAGATGAAAGACGCCTCACGCCTGGACAGACTTGTTAAGAAGGCAGGCTCTATTGTAGGAGTAAAGTTGGACAGTTTAACATCTGTGGCAGAGTGACGGGCATTAAGCAAACTCCTGTCAATCATGAATAATCCACTGCATCCACTGAACAGTGTCATCTCCAGGCAGAGGAGCAGCTTCAGTGACAGACTGCTGTCACTGTCCTGCTCCACTGACAGACTGAGGAGATCGTTCCTCCCCCACACTATGCGACTCTTCAGTTCCACCCGGGGGAGTAAATGCTAACTTTTATTTTTTTTTTATTACTATTTAATTTAATATTGTTTCTTTGTATCAGTATACTGCTGCTGGATTATGTGAATTTCCCCTTGGGATTAATAAAGTATCTATCTATCTATCTATCTATCTATCTATCTATCTATCTATCTATCTAATATGGTATCTGTTGAATCATTACAGACAGATTTGGATAGCGTACAGGCTTGGGCAGATTTGTGACAGATGAAATTAATGTCTGTAAATGTAAACTGTTACACATAGAAAGTAAAAAATATTAAGTTTGAATACACAATGGGAGGTCTTAATATTGAAAGTACACCTTATGAGAAGGTGTTCAGAAGTCATTAAGAAGGCTAATAAATGTTACGTTATATAGAACAATGTGTAGAGTACAAGTCCAAATAGATTATGCTCAAGCTTTATACTGCACTGGTGAAGCCTCATCTGGAGTACTGTTTACAGTTTTGGTCTCAAGGCTACAAAAAGGACATAGCAGTGCTAGAAAAAATCCAGAGAAGAGTCATTAAGCAGATTCCTAGGCTACAGGGGATGAGTTATGAGGATAGGTTAAAAAAACTAAGCTTTTTAGGTTTAAGCAAAAGAAGATTAAGAGGAGACATGCTTAAGTGTTTTAAAATTATGAAATGAATTAGTACAGTGGATAGAGACTATTATTTTAAAATGAGTTCATCATGAACACTGGGATAGAGTTAGAAACTTGTTAAGGGTAAATTTTGCACCAGCGTAGGAGGTTTTTCTTTATACAGAGAACCCTAGACACATGGAATAAGCTACCAAATAGTTTGGTGGACTGTAGGACTTTAGGGACTTTCAAAACATTTTGTAAAATATGAACTGAAACAGCTATGCTCTTTCAATTGGGTATTATTAATAATCAGTTTTTAAAAAATGTAATAGATACATATACTTTTTTGTTTTTATTTTGCAGCATAAAGCATGATCAGATGACAGAGGATCAGTCTGTGGCTGTGAATGGAGTACACAGTGATCAAGAAGCTTCCCAGGTGAGTCAATCTTGAGTACTCTGCTATATAGTGGGACCTTATAATGAATATACTCTAAACTGGAACCTTTTTAGAGGCTTGTATCTTGGTAATATTTTTGCAGCCTATGAACAGTTGGGCCTCAAATACAGCCCTTCATTTAAATTGAGTGTTTTTTGTTTTTTTTTTTTCCTTTAGTCAGTTTTTTATTAGATAAATGTGCAGATCGACATTAGAGTAAATCAAACATGCCTGTGAAATTTCTCAGGTGGTCTAACTACAATTCTGGCAACAGGTATCTTAAGAAGCATTAGGTTGTAGAAAAAGGATTTCCAAAATTAAAGGGTAGTTGGGAGATTTCCACCTTAATCCTAGAGCTGACTTTGCAGAAGTTGGGCACAAAGAGAACAATCTTCTTTTGAAAATGGATAGAGAGCAGAAAGATCCAAGAGAAGGGCAACTTGAGAAGTAAAGGGACTATTACAGGAGAGGATTTTCCATAAATTTGTAATTTAATCCCCATTTTGTTTGACTGAAGTTGAAGCTTAAGTAATACCCGCATAGGATATGAATCAGTATATCAATATGCTACACCTACCAGGGAATTCCTTAGTTCAGTCAATCCCACTTAATCCTTTGTCTTACTGTTGTTTGTTGTATTGCTGTGCTATGTGAAGATTCCTAACCCACCTACTATAACAATGTGAAATGTTTTTTTACTTTCAGTTATGTTGACATAATACTGAAATCAATAACATTAAAAACTTTAAAAATGGTAGAGCTCACAATATTTAATAAGCTTTGGCCAATAAAGTCAGCATCTTGATGTTTAAAATTACACTGTCTTAACTTTTGTTTTCTCTCTCTCAAAGCAATAGTATATTTTGCATGGGCTTTACATCTGCTGACGCTTGACAACAAACTACTTGTGCATTTTTTTTATATATTTTCCTGTACATAAACTGATTTTTGTTGTTTATAAAATATTTAATTTTTTCAGTAGTTTCAAGTTGATATTAGTAAAGAAAAATTAAAGATAGTTTGTATTTCAGTGTAATCAAAAAGTATTGTTAAATGAAATATAATGTCTCTGCTACTTTTTTTCTTGGGTGCTTTGATGCTAATTGTAAAGGTATCTTTATTACAGGATCCAAACATAAAATCCTCAAACCTGCCTGGAGTAATTGTGTTTAAGAATGTTATGTTAACTTTAGAAAACAGTGATTCAGTAATTTAAATTATAGAGAAAATTGGTATTTTATGTTATATTTAGAATGAGTCATACTATCTGTTATGGTGTTATTTGTACCTTGCTGTTTGTCTTGACACTGTTTTTGTTGTTTTTGTCTGCTATGTGTGTTTTGTAATGTGTGTCTTCAAATAGAATATTTAAAGGATCTACTTACTTAAGACTTTGTGAGTACTGGTAATGTACTGCATACTTACTAGCAGTGTTTGTTCATTAGCAACTAGGGATTGAAACTAAGTTAATCAGTTATCCATAGTTATGGAGTAGGAGTTCTTTTCTACTTTGAGCTTTAGCAAAGCACATTGTTCACTGTATTTGTTTGTTTATTCTGTACTTTTTTTAATCTCACAGTAGTGGTTTTTTTTTTTTTTTTTTTGGTTTTTTTTTTTTTTTAAGTTGTTTTACCTCTTTGGTTTTTGTCGTGGATTTTCCTCACAGTAATGTTTCCCCAATGTAGTTTGAGATTATCCTTTCTGTGCCCTTAAAGAAGAATATCTCTGTTCAACATCTTTCTGGGTCTACCCTTTTTCAATTCTAAGTGATCCAAGAACAGTACTTCTCAACCTTTTTGGTGTTGCCACCCAGTTTTTCATAGGCAAATGTCTTTGCGACCCACTACACCTTAGGTAACTTGAAGAGGATCGTCAGAACACAACCCCTTGATGAACTGAGTGCTTCGTAGGTAGAAGTGGAAATGTACCACAATGCCAATCACTAAGGCAACAATTTGCAACCCTCTTTCATTAAAAAGAATAGAAGCTTGCAATTCACGGGCAGTAGCTTGCGATCCAATGGCTTGTAAACACTATGTTAGAAGATGCAGCAGAATGTAAAACTGATTAAAAGATATGTTGGGTTTGTCAAAACATTTGGTCTTTTGATACAGCAGCTTCTTTTTATCCAGCTCTTCCTGATATTTCAGTTAATAGGCTTCCATTCAACTATGTAGTGTCTTCCATTTTTCTTTTCCCCACAATGTTTTTTGAGAGGTTTTTCTTGTCGTCTTAGTCACGACTGGGGGACTGTCAAAAAGCAATGCCTGTTAAAGCCCATTGAGGCACTCCTTATGTGATTTTTGGGCTATACAAGAAATAAATAATTTTAGTTGTGCCTGTAGTACACAGTCTTTATTTTGTCAGCTACTGACAGAAAGCTAAACTCCAAGCTCTCCTGAAAATGTACTTCTTCACAACAGGATTAAAGACTGCTTTTCAGTTAAGTCAACTCGCCTACTGTATAAACCATATTTATAGTGGGTAAAGCTCATGTAATATGTTGTATTAGTTAGAGAAGCAAAGAAGGGTAAATGTTTTTACAATAATTTGACTGCAGTTTTCAACCTGCAGTAACAGATGTACCACTTTTCCAATGAATGTATAAATCTTGATTAAAGAAAGCCATTTGGTTCAATAGCTAGTATTTTCTTCCAGCCAAGCCTATGATTAGCATCTAGTTCTGTCTTCTGTTGAAATTCTTTATTAATCAGGCTTGTTGCTTTTTGTTTCTGAACTTGGAAAGGTGATATAAAAATAGCACCAAATTTAGCCTCTGAAGGGCTGCCATGTATGCTAAATTTCATTGAGCATAGAAATGTAGCTTTGCAAGACCCCTGAATTTCATAAAGATTTACAGTAGTATTATGTAGATTGTCAGCATCTCAACTGATATAAAGGAATCACCCTGTTATCAAAAATACTTCAGAAATGTAAAGCCTCTCTGTGTACTAAATAAAACCTGCTTTGCTGTATTAAAAGCCCTTTTAAAATATGCTATGAATTCATATACTATAAAATCTAAAAAGCCTAATTAGTGAAGGGTTTAACGTGAAAAAAAAGTAGCCTCTCTTGTGGTCATGTGTGTGCGTGTATGTGTGTAATGTTTATAAATTTTTGGTGTTAGTAATACATCATAAATAGGTAACTATTATGTATGTTAAGTTCAGCAATTTAGTTTTTATGCAGTAGCTTTGCTAAACCAAACCAAAAGAGCATTGTCCTAGTTTTTAATTATAAAAACAATGGCATACCTTAGACAAGATTCTGTCATGTCTCCATTTGTTAGGACAGTGAGCAAGCTGAAGCACATGACAGAAGGTAGTTATGTTAACAAACATATCCGCTTGATTTCTGTTCACAGCCAGTGTCAGTGACCAAGAAAACCGGGGATAGTACACTGTCCCAGGAACCTGTGAGTACTGCATATATAGAAAATTATAATTGATGCTTCATTAATATAGAATTCCTTGTACACATACTATAGCAGCGAGCTCCAAAGATGGCAGATTTTATCCACAGTATAATTGTAATGTTTGTCGCTTCTGAAGAATTCCAGTTCACTAAACGATAACATACATCCTGTAGTTTGGTAGCATGAGTAGTTTCTCTGCCTGAGTTAGCTGTAAAGATCTTAAATAGTAGTCTTTAGTATTCCTTTAGAGAGAGAGAGCTGTAGATAGAGAGAGCTATATAGATATGTATAGAGAGATACAGTCATATGAAAAAGTTTGGGAACCCCTCTCAGCCTGCATAATAATTTACTCTACTTTCAACAAAAAAGATCACAGTGGTATGTCTTTCATTTTCTAGGAATATCTGAGTCCTCTGGTGTTTTCTGAACAAAGATTTTTTAGTGAAGCAGTATTTAGTTGTATGAAATTACATCAAAATTACCCTTGTAGTTTTACTAATTTGAATGCATGTAACTGCTCAATTCTGATTACTTGCAACACCAAATTGGTTGGATTAGCTTGTTAAGCTATGAACTTCATAGACAGGTGTGCCCAATCATGAGAAAAGGTATTTAAGGTGGTCAATTGCAAGTTGTAATTCCCTTTGACTCTCCTCTGAAGAGTGACAGCATGGGATCCTCAAAGCAACTCTCAAAAGATCTGAAAACAAAGATTTTTCAGTATCATGGTTTAGGGGAAGGCTACAAAAAGCTAACCAGGAAATGGAAGGCCACAGGCATAGTTACTGTTAAAGCCAGGTCTGGCAGGCCAAGAAAAATACAGGAGCGGCATATGTGTAGGATTGTGAGAATGGTTACAGACAACTCGCAGATCACCTCCAAAGACCTGCAAGAATTTGCACAAGAAACATCTGTATGGAATGGTGATGAGAAAGAAGCCCTTTCTGCACTCACGCCACAAACAGAGAGTATGCAAATGCTCATTTAAACAAGCCAGATTCATTTTGGAACAAAGTGCCTTGGACTGATGAGACAAAAATTGAGTTATTTGGTCATAACAAAAAGTGCTTTGCATGACGGAAGAAGAACACCGCATTCCAAGAAAAACACCTGCTACCTACTGTCAAATTTGGTGGAGGTTCCATCATGCTGTGGGGCTGTGTGGCTAGTTCAGGGACTGGGGATCTTGTTAAAGTCGAGGGTCGGATGAATGGTCAAAAATACCTCCATCCAGAATCCAGACGCTCATCAAAGGCTATAGGAGGTGTCTAGAGGCAGTTATATTTGCAAAATGAGGCTCAACTAAGTATTGATGTAATATCTCTGTTGAGGTGCCCAAATTTATGCACATGTGTAATTTTGTTATGATGCATATTGCATATTTTCTGTTAATCCAATAAACTTAGTGTCACTTCTGAAATACTACCGTTTCCATAAGGTATGTCATATATTAAAAGGAAGTTGCTACTTAGAAAGCTCATCCAATGAAAAACAAAAATCCAAAGAATTAAGAGGGGTTCCCAAACTTTTTTTTCATATGACTGTAGTTATATATAGATATATAAATAAATGTATTCTCTTTGCTTGATCAAATTCAGTAGGTACCGGCTCATTAGTTCTGTACACTACAGATACATCGACCATTATAACATTTCTTTTTAAAACTTTTCTAAATAAATGTGCATCACAGTTTAAAAGAAAAACACAAAACAAAGGGTTTGTATATTTCTTATAGCAAAAAAAGGCCCATTTTGCAGAAACAAATAGTAGAAGTCTTTGCTTTTTTAAATGACAAAAAAAAACATGTATCATGAAAAGTGGTAGTATTTTACAAATCTGTGTTAATTTTCATTTATGAAATTGGATTGGGGATTATCTAAAAATTGCCTTATTTAAAAAGTTTAGATCATAGGTCTTTCCATTTAATTATGTAAAATAGGATTAGCACTGCTGTCCCTTTGTTTCAAAGAGAGTTCTATTTTCAACTTGTAAGACTTGTTGAAAATTGCATTTTTTCATTTTTAATATTTTCTTTTCTTAAAAAAAAAATTCACATAGCAATCATTTTCAAAGCAAATGAGACTACCAGACCATGAAAAAATATGCATTTAGCCTTATAATCACATTCTTGATTATATTCACCCTGTAGCAGAATTTTAAGTTTATGTATTTGTTTGAAATATTGGTAAAAAACTATGTTTGTCCTATGATCACCCAATGAGTTTTAACATGTTTTGTGTTTCCCGTAATATGTTTAGTGTGTCTGCTTTGTTTGTTTTTGTTATGAGGTATTAGTTCATCAATTCAAATTTAATATATGTAAAGTTCTAGCATATCTGCAGAATTATGTAAATGTGGAAAAAATTGAAAAATGATAATGTTCAACGTTTGTTTTACTAATATTTTATCTTGGGCATAGTTAAACAAAGCACTGTTCCTAAATTAATGTAAAACCTCTTCTAATATTATTATAGGGCTCAGAAACTGAGTCAGTCAATGGTTCAGGCAGAGATAGTGGCTTGGCAGAATCTTCTCGCGTGGATTCAAAAATGGAACCATCAAGCTCTGCAACAATGCCAGCTAAAACCTCTACAGAGACTGCTGATGGTGAAATCATAGAAGGAATTTTATGTCGCAAACAAGAAATGGAATCATTCACAAAGAAAGCTGCAAGCAGGTGAGTCAGGAACCTTTTTAATTGTGCCTTTACATTTATCTGAAATCATTTTTATATTTTAATACGCGTAAACATTTTTATTTCTGTTGTATGTCGTAAAATACACTTTAGGAACTTTTGGTGTAGTTTTTCACTGATCATGTTTACCTAAGCTGACTGTTCTATGTGTAGCTTAAACATTTACATTTTGGTTCTAGACATTAATAATGTCGTTACATTTTGTTTTGTAGATCTTGGCAGAATGTGTACTGTGTCCTTCAAAAAGGAAGTCTTGGGTTTCATAAAGATGCCAAAAGTGCTACCAGTGGATCCATGTACCATAATGAATTGCCAGTCAGCTTAACTGACGCTACATGTGAGGTAGCTCATGATTATAAGAAGAGGAAACATGTTTTTAAGTTACGGTAAGTAAAGAATATGCCTCATAAATTCTGAAAATGTTCGTGTAATGACCATCAGCAAATAGATTTACTTTTATTAATAATGTAGACAAGTCTACAGGATAGTTGTGCTTAAGATTTATTTACAGTCTTCTGTGTAGGAAGTAATCAAGCTGGCAATGCACTATAGAAACTGTTTAGGAACAGGGTCTAGCTCTTATTCTTCCCACAATGAAATATGTATTATATTTATATATTATATGTAAGTTATATAATTTTACTGTGGGTATATAAAATGGGTTTCTATAGTTAGTTGAATCTGCCTTTGTATTATGCCTTTCACAAATAAAAAGTACACCTATGACAAAGCAAATGAGTACAATTTACATAAAATACAAGAGTATTCAGTACACAAATTACAAAAACACAACCTTTACGTAGAATATCTATAGAAATTTGTGGATATGTTGACACTGTAAGATAACATAAGTTCAGTACAATAGGAAAAGATCAGAATGTAGTTTTACTATAGCAGATGAAAGTGCAAGGTACGAGTGGTGGATTTTTAAGCATAATTTTAATAGGATCATTGGGTGAGAGTTCCAAAGAAGAGGAACTGCAAAGCTGTAAGAGCAATTACCAAGAGTTACATAAAGAGTATTTGGAATTTTGAAAACAAAGGATCAAAGGATTTTTGTTGAGTAAAGGTTATTATTGAAATAAGATAAGAGAATGACTGACTAAGGCAAATGGCATTACCAAGTTTCATATTTTGTGCTGTTTGTACTAGGGAATCCATTCTAGGGAATGAAGCTGCTGTAATTCCCGGGAAACCAGGAACGGCCAAGCTTGCATATATAGCATGTAGAAATCAATCAAGAAGTAACAAAGTTATAGTTGAAAATAATTAAGTGGCACGGTTTTTTGTCCCACGGTGTAGTGTGTTGCCAATTAAGTCAGTCAACAACAGACAGAGCAACGGCAAGCGTGGGCGTTGTTTAGAACAAGTGTATCAGTATCTGATGACTGTGCCGCCTACTTCAGTGAAGGTAGAGCATGCTTTCTCAGCAGCTGGCATACTCTGCACAAAGGTGCGCTCTCGGCTGGACGACCACACGCTGGACATGTTGTGCTTTCTACGCTCTTATTACCGCAACTAACTAGATGAGGGGTGCCCAATACGTCGATCGCGATCGACCGGTAGATCGGAAAGGTAGTGCATGTAAATCGCGTTGCATTCAAAAAAACATTTTTTTAGGATTCCCTACTCCCAATGGCAGGGGTGCCCACACTTTTTCGGCTTGCGAGCCACTTTTAAAATGACCAGGTCGAAATGATCTACCTACATTAAAAATGATATATATATATACAGTACAGGCCAAAAGTTTGGACACACCTCCTCGTTCAATGTGTTTTCTTT
>JANRMT010062796.1:35270853-35292268 GCA_026402145.1 Polypterus bichir lapradei | reverse complement strand
CACACACACACACACACACACACAACACATCAACTGAGCAGCCCGGACCCTGCTTATTTATGACCAGGGTAAAGACTTGACACATTGATGTTTGTGTAAAGTCTTCCACAATGGGATTAACCTGCACATAAAAAGTCATACATCCAATAGATAATTAAAATGCCATATTGTGAAACTGCTAACCATTGTGCTGTGCTTTTTATGTGAAACTGGACCTGCCATGTCAAGTATGATCATTGCATGCTGGCAAAGCAAGCCCATGTTAAATACTGGAGTTGTGGTTATCAGGATTCAGTTTACAATGGAGTCTACAATATTGGGACTTTGGGTTTGAAAGTGTGGGATGGTTTGTGGTGTTGGAAAAAGAATGAGACAAATACTTACTTCATTGTCCTTTATCAGTGAATGGAAATGGTTTTGTTCCTCTGCTGATTTCCAGCTGCTTTGTCATGCCTGGTATAGTCTCCAACTTGAATTCTTTTTATAAATAAAGTGCTAAATATCAAGAATATCCGCCTCATGTTGGCTATTTGCTTGAGGTCTCTTAATAAACTAGCATTACATTGACATTATTGCAAATAAACCAAAAAAACTTTTTTTCTTGTTTGATTCTCAGCACCTCCCTTCTTCCTACAGATGAGGGTGTTACACAGAGTGGATGAATTTTGGACTAGCCTTCTGTTCTATTTGGTTATTAATAAACTACTCAAAACTTGAAAGGAACACTTTGAAAACACATCAGATCTCAATAGGAAAAAAAATCATGCTGGATGTCTCTACTGATATGGACTGGGTAATGTGTTAGGAACGAAAGGATGCCACATGTTTGATGGAAATAAAAATTATAAACCTACAAAGAGCTAAATTCAAAGACACCCCAAAAATCAAAGTGAAAAAATGATGCGGCAGGCCAGTCCATTTAGCCGAAATTTCATTGCAGCAACTCAAAAACCTTCTCAGTATTTTGTATGGCCCCCAAATGCTTGTATGCATGCCTGATAA
This sequence comes from Polypterus bichir lapradei, assembly GCA_026402145.1. Lineage (NCBI taxonomy): Eukaryota > Metazoa > Chordata > Cladistia > Polypteriformes > Polypteridae > Polypterus > Polypterus bichir. The sequence continues at coordinate 35,291,266 of JANRMT010062796.1, read as the reverse complement.
CGTCGGGGCATGCTCCTAATGAGACAACAGATGGTATCCTGGGGGATCTCCTCCCTGATCTGGACCAGGGCATCACTGAGCTCCTGGACAGTCTGAGGTGCAACCTGGTGGCATTGGGTGGACCGAAACATAATGTCCCAGAGGTGTTATATTGGATTTGGGTCAGGCAAGCGTGGGGGCCAGTCAATGGTATCAATTCCTTCATCCTCCAGGAACTGTCTGCATATTCTCGCCACATGAAGCCGGGCATTGTCATGCACCAGGAGGAACCCAGGACAAACTGCATCAGCATAGGATCTGACAATGGGTCCAAGGATTTAATCCCAATACCTAATGGTAGTCAAGGTGCCGTTGTCTAGCCTGTAGAGGTCTGTGCGTCCATCCATGGATATGCCTTCCCAGACCATCACTGACCCACCACCAAACTGGTCATACTGAACAATGTTACAGGCAACATAATGTTCTCCACAGCTTCTCCAGACCCTTTCATGTCTGTCACATGTGCTCAGGGTGAACCTGCTCTCATCAGGGCACCAGTGATGGACCTGCCAATTCTGGTATTCTGTGGCAAATGCCAGTCAAGCTCCACGGTGCCGTCAGTGAGCTCAGGGCCCAATAGAGGACGTTGGGCCCTCAGGTGACCCTCATGAAGTCTGTTTCTGATTGTTTCATCAGAGACATGGGGGATTACCTCATTGTTGCCCCTCTGGTGCACCTGTTGTTAATTTCACTAACACCAACACAGCTGAAACTGATTAACAACCCCTCTGCGCTACTTAAATGACCAGATCAATAGCCCGGAAGTTTCATTGACTTGATGCAATACTCGGATTAAAAAGTGTTCCTTTAATTTTTTGAGCTTTTTATATTTTGTAGCTTAGCTATTTATTTTCACTGTACATGGTTGTCTTTGGTGTTTTTTTTAAGGAAGATTACGGGATTAAATCAAGAAGTTAATACTTTAAATACATGTTATTAAATGGCATTCTTTTTTGTTTTTGGACCAAAACTTATCAAAACTAAACTGAGAAGTATTGATACAGCTGTGTTATACTACAGACCAATAAAGTGAGTTAACCTCCTTGTAGTTTTACCATAATTCCTGGCTGCTGATAATCTAAAAGTCCTGTTATACATTTCATCTCTCTATTATAAAAAGAAATCCTGGAAAGCAAAAGCAAGGTGACAATATGTGATCTTCTCGGAAGTTCGCGGAAGACATTTAAAAGACCCGCGAGACAAAAGAGACTTGCCACGGACCGTCTCGTGGGAACCGTAAACATGAGACTTGGTGCCAAGAGACTGTCCCAGGGCCATCTCGCGGGGACTAGGAATATGAGATTCTTGAACACGCCCTACTTACAAAAGATATCATATAAGAGCACACCCATCAAAAAATAGTCAGCCGCAGTAAAAGCACGTAGTGCACACAGATCCTGTGCTCTCGGCACATATAAAGCTTATAAGGACAATACAGAGAATAGACACCCAAAGGCGTTGGAGAGAAAAAAAGGCAGATAAGAGATTATGAAAGCAGTGGAATTTGAAAGGCTCAAACAAACGATGGTGCGATACACGTGCAGAGAAAGGTACAGAATATGAAAGCAGTAAAATTAGAAAGTATTGCAGCGTCCCCGCCAGGTTGCGGCCTTTTTGGTTTTAAGTGACTGTTCGGTCCAATTGAGGGAGGGCGGAGTACAGCACGGAAGACTGATAGCGGGGTATTGATTGATGTGGTACGGGGGGAGCAGGACGCGGGGGATGAGGGATTGGAGAGGGTGCTAGAAAGTTGTTTGGGGTTACGAAGTCAGCGATTGTTCAATTAAAACTTTTGTGACACTTTATCATGTCAGTTGCTACAGTATCAAAGAAAAGATAGAAAAGATCGCATTACCGCAAAACAAAAGATGATTAATCATCAGAACCAGATGTAATTGAAAAAAGAGCAGGACAAATTGAGGTCAGAAATTAAAGGCAAAGAGTAGAGTCTTTTTGTATTCACATCATTCTTATGCACAAAACGTGGATTTACACAATAATAGACTATACGCTATGAGAATCTGTCGTCCCGCAACAGTTAAAGCAACGACAAGTTGAATTTCAAAGAATACACAATTCAGTCAGGTGTATATTGATGATCACGGAGAAGCGATGCAAATTTTAACAGGCAAAAAGAAAGGTAATGTATATATCACGCGAATAACATTACACAGCAAAGGAGATTGTGATATGCCGTTTGTATTAAAATGTTTACAGTTTACCGTGAGAATAGCTTTTGCTATGACAATTAACAAATCACAGGGAAAACATTAGAAAAAGTCAGATTATTTATTAGAGAAACAGAAACAATATTCACTCACGGGCAGTTATACGTTGAGTTGTCACAATGTGTCTCCAAAAATATATATTTTTAGTAAAGCTTTTAGTAAAAGTGCAAATAATGAAATTGAGACGATTACAAAGAAAAAAAAATGTAAAATTGTATATCCGATTAACCAAACACAGGGGTTGGTGAGCGAAGCAAGCAGAGGGCGAAGCGCCCTAGTAATAGAAATAATAGGAACAGTAATCTTCCGGTTGATCAAAGTAAGTGATAATTTAGCCTTTTTTCTCTTTGCTGGCTTGATATGGAAGTAGGAATTAAACAATTATTGGACTCTTAGATCTTGAAAGCTACACCCTGAATTTCTATTTAAAAAATAAAGTCCTTTAACTGGCCAGGCCTTTCACTAATTCAAAGAAATCCTTCACTAAAATCATGTTCTGTGATGTTTTTACTTTAAAAGCACTGAAACTTAAAAAATTGTTTTTAATATGACATTGCTTTATGTTGGGGAAAAATGGAAATTTGCTGTAGTGATAAATGTTCCTCTGTGTATTTTTATAATTTGTAGAGCCAACTTTTGCTGCAGACTCAGCATTATGTTTTTTGAGGTAAGTTTGTTCTCAGGTAATGTAGGTGTAGTATCCCTAATCTGAAATGCCTGGGACCAGAGGAATTTTGGATTATTTGTATATACAGTGCATCCGGAAAGTATTCACAGCACATCGCTTTTTCCACATTTTATGTTACAGCCTTATTCCAAAATGGATTAAATTCATTTTTTTCCTCAGAATTCTACACACAACACCCCATAATGACAACATGAAAAAAGTTACTTGAGGTTTTTGCAAATTTATTAAAAATAAAAAAACTGAGAAATCACATGTACATAAGTATTCACAGCCTTTGCTCAATACTTTGTCGATGCACCTTTGGCAGCAATTACAGACTCAAGTCTTTTTGAATATGATGCCACAAGCTTGGCACACCTATCTTTGGCCAGGTTCGCCCATTCCTCTTTGCAGCACCTCTCAAGCTCCATCAGGTTGGATGGGAAGCGTCGGTGCACAGCCATTTTAAGATCTCTCCAGAGATGTTCAATCGGATTCAAGTCTGGGCTCTGGCTGGGCCACTCAAGGACATTCACAGAGTTGTCCTGAAGCCACTCCGTTGATATCTTGGCTGTGTGCTTAGGGTCGTTGTCCTGCTGAAAGATGAACCGTCGCCCCAGTCTGAGGTCAAGAGCGCTCTGAAGCAGGTTTTCATCCAGGATGTCTCTGTACATTGCTGCAGTCATCTTTCCCTTTATCCTGACTAGTCTCCCAGTTCCTGCCGCTGAAAAGCATCCCCACAGCATGATGATGCCACCACCATGCTTCACTGTAGGGATGGTATTGGCCTGGTGATGAGCGGTGCCTGGTTTCCTCCAAACGTGGGACCTGGCATTCACACCAAAGAGTTCAATCTGTGTCTCATCAGACCAGAGAATTTTGTTTCTCATGGTCTGAGAGTCCTTCAGGTGCCAAATTGGCAAACTCCAGGCAGGCTGCCATGTGCCGCTCATCACCAGGCCAATACCATCCCTACAGTGAAGCATGGTGGTGGCAGCATGTGAATATTTTACGGATGCACTGTACTTAATGGAATTTTGGGGATGCCATTGATCAAGTAGGGAAATGCTACCAATCCAACTAAATGACAACTTGTGCATATAATTCATATTATCAGTCCTTGCTATGTGACAAACACTAAATCTCAAAATTGAAGAATATAATGTATAAACTCTATTTTAGTTCCTCTTTAAGATGATCAGTGGTGCGTATTTGCATTGTAGACCTTTTTTTTTTTTATCATCATTTTGAAGCCGCTATCTCTTTTCATTTCTCGGGGACCTGGGTGACATTTCCGGAATATCTCTGCCGATCTTCACTCGATCATGTCCACTGTGCTTGAAGTCAGTAAAAGATGAACGAGGCCCTACATTTGTTTTTTTTTATATGCTATTGGTGTATATACATAAAACATGACACTTTTTTGCCAACATAAAAAATCAATTTGCAGCAGTTTTACTAATGCAATTGGAGCAATTTACTGAACTCTTTTTGCAATAAGGGCAGCCACTGAGAATGAAGCTGTTTTAATGGTCTGCCATTTTAAAGGAGCCGCGCAGGTATTACTGTGTCACTTTATGGGAAACGAAGCTTATCGACTGTGCTTCGTCGCTTAGCATCACTTGATGTTTAACAGGGTACAGACCCTCCAGTCCCTTGATCATCAATTGTGCTGTTTCCTCACTGTGCTCGATGCTCCACTCAGGACTTGCATTGTGCTCTCAAGAATAAATCTGTTTTAAATCCACATATATATGTTATTCACATACACTTTTTGTGCATCCTTAGTTTCATGCTCAAATCCAAGCAACATTTTATGAGAGTGTGGAATTTTCCTCTTATGCTTACGCTTAAAGTTTGGAATTTGGAGCATTTTGTAGTAGGGATGCTCACCTTGTGTTGGTCCATTCGTCCAGGTAAATTTGCTCCATGTTCATGTTAGTTGCATGACACTTGTTCACCACAATTTTCAAGTAGTACTACAGGTCCTCAGTTGGATAAGAATCACGTCTTTGACTCGGCTATCCTAGGTCTTGGACCTTTTCATCTTTAAGCAACTCCAGAGTTACAGTGGACCTGTTGAAAGTGGAGCTTTAACCCAAGCTTGTATTTTTTAACCAGACACTTTTTGCTTGTACTTACACCATTTATTCATTGTTCTGTTTTAATTAGTTGTCTAACCCTGACTCTGAAAAGCAGCTCAACAGCTTAATGCTACCCCTCATACATTTTTTAGGTATGGGCAGTGTTGTATTTGCACCGCACATATCTCTTTAGAGTCTAGCCTAAAAAGCTCCATCTTGCTTTTTTCACTGTCAATATCATGCTTTTGGACAAACTCTGGACATGCTTTCACATTGTTCTTTTTGAGTAATGGTTCTGTTGCACCTCTCTGCTATACAGGCCAATGTTATGCAGAGCTGTTTTTATATGTGCCTTAAGTCCATTCTCAGTTAACTCAATGGTTCCCGGTAATTGTTGGCCTCACTGTGACTTGACTATACAGAGATGACCTTTTCTACATACCATCGGAGTGGTTTCAAGTAGCTTCCGTTTTCTGATAATAGTTTGAAGGTTTCAAGAGTACCAACCAGGATGCAATCATATGGATTTTGTTTTGTATGGTTGTCCTAATCCTTATTTGTATCTCTGCCTTTATTGGAGTGCTCTTTAGTCTTCATTCTTACAGCTGTCCTTCAGATTCATAACCTGAATAATGAGTCCGTTATTAGACTGAGACTTTTGTCCCAGAAATGTACCAGTTCTTTCAATAATTCATCTCTTTGGAAGCTAATTACACTTTTCTTGGAAACCAAAATCAATGGTAGAATCCCCAAACAGCTTCTATAGTGGCTGTGTGGGTTCAAATTCAAAACAAAGGCAGCCTTACTTCATTTTACACAGCTTTCCAACTGACGCGGAAGAAGAAGAGGAGAATGGATCCAGCCCATGTGTGGCAGCATGTTTGTTTCTAAGCAGCACTTCAAATCTGATTACCTGATGTTTATGTGCTGCTCTAATGACTGATGCTGTGCTGAATGGAACATCTTTGACGTCCTACTAGCTTGAAAATTGGCTTTTGAAAATAGCAACGCTTGTCTTTGGAGTTCTTGTGAAAATCTGCATTGATGGAAAATGGCTTACTGGGTGCCATCTCAATGGAGCACAACTATATGGCAGCATTGATCACTATGCCAGACTCGTGAGAGCTGTAATGTTGTTGTTTTCTGACTGGAAATGTTAGCTAACATTAAACTTATATCTAGTGCTGTATGGGAAGAACTTAATTCATATATGTAACAAGCATGAAAACCAAAGCTATGTGGTCACTAGTTAAACATGGGTCAAATATTATTTTATATGATTACAGCTCATTTTTCCGGTTTTCCTGTATGGACTTCTGTCAAAATAGAGCTAGCTAATGTTAAATATAAAATAAAATGGGTTAGCTGAAGCAGTTAGCATATACTGTACTGGTATAAAGTTGATCATTTTAAATTAGTTCCTCCATGGAAAATATAGTCTGTGTTCACTTTTGATGCTTTTGCTGTGTAGATGTTTCTCAAATACAGTATATGTTTTACATCTCTAAAATCAGTTTTTGGATGTGAACTGAGAGAGGTGGAAAAATGTGATCCATTGCTGTCCAGCAGGAAGAAGGTTGTATCACTTCTGAATTTTGTAAAATGGACCAATTGTAAGGCAGTGTGTCCTTGTTGGGCAGAACTTCTGCAAAATCCAAGTACTGTACTGTTCATGTGCAAACGGCATATTTGCATTTTTACTTGTAAGATTTTTTTCATAGCATAAAAATGTGACATTAAAGAAAAATTACTTGCATTACTTTTAAATGAAAATCCCAGAGATCAAAATTCTAGTCTAGGAATTGTTGAATAAAATTAGACAACTGATGTTAGGTGTAAATATTTTTGCAAGTCTCTGTACACGTCATCCATGAAAGTACCAGCATGACTCCTTTAGCAATTTTTGTCAAGACAGCTAGTTGTTGGAGAAATGTGGCTAAAAACTTGTCAGTTACTAAGTTAACAAACAAAAAAACAACTCAATTTTAAGGTTTAATAAAGCTGAAATTAACATATCTTACAAAGGGACTTTGAGAACCTAAAGCATGTTTTGGAAAGGGACCTCTAAGAAGTTAGCAGGGCATCTACACAAAAAAAGCAGTGGTGCACAATTCGAAGGACTTTAAAAAGTATATCTAATGTGTTCAACTTCACTGCTTTACACGGGTTTGCATTACTGAAAAGATTTGTCTTGGATGTGCTCCATGAAGATTTGACTTTTCAGCTGCGCTCTTGATCATTTACTTACTCTATGAACGCTTTTGTTTCTTGTATAAAATGTAAAATTGAACAACTAGTCTGGAAAATTAGGGATAGTGTCACTGGTGGGCATTTCTGATGGTAAGAAGTAACTAGTATGGAATACATATTTAAGTGACATTTTTATCCTGTTGAATGCCAGTAGAAACTTTCAGACTTTAGGTTAGAATTAGTTATATTTTTTTACTCCTGTTTTCAGAAACACGCTTCTCAACTAAGCTCAGATGCCAGAAATGGATCTTTCTTTCAATATTGCCATTGAAATGCAATCTTACGCCACTTGGGGTTCACATCTTTACAGATATATTGTGCATATTGTTTAATAATCTGTGGAAGGCAAGTTAATTTTTTTAGCTTAAAAAAATGTGAGGCATCAATAATAAATTTCTCTCATTGAATTTTTACAAATGTTTTGTTTTATAAAGTGCCAGGCTGATTTTATCAGATTTAACTGCTCTTCATTGTGCTTCCAGCAGGTGGTGGTCTGAACTCAACTACTTCATGGCATTTTAATTTGAAACCATTTCTAGCTACTGTGGACCACTTCTGACAAATGAATATTTCATCCAAACTAAAGTATTTAAAGATAAATAAATGGTTCTTTCATCAAGGTATTTCATTTGTTAAAATTATACCTACTTTTATATTTTGTTTGCTGATATGTTTATTTAGATTATTTTATAGCTTGATTTACATTTAAATGTCTCTGTCTCAGTGCTCTGCAGACTTTAGACAATAGTAGACATCCTGTGGAAATTTAAAAAAATATTTTTTTATCATTGCAAGTTTGTTTCTAATGATGGATCATCCTCAACTAGAGCTGTTCATCCCATATTACGATCACCCCCATATTTTACAAGGCTTTCAGTATAAAATGTAAAACCAACGCGGTCCGTGTTCATGCTGTGCAGTGGTGAGCCATTTTTAATACGGGGTTGAAAGACTTCATGCGCTAGTAGGTGCTGGGGCGTTGAGGGAAAAGGGATGTGATCAGGATGACTGTAAAAATATGCAAGTCCTCGTGTATTTTAAGTGAATGTGTGTGCAGGTAAATGAAATCAATTTTTAATGAGTTTTACATTCATTAAATATAATGGTGGTTTTAACTAATGTGATAATGACCCCCGTGACCCTGTGTTCGGATTCAACGGGTTGGAACATGGATGGATGGATGGATAATGGAGTGACAGTGTCAAATATTGTACATTATACTGTAAGCTGTGCATGCTGTGACCCCTAGAGAAATTCTTTACACTGGTGTTGCTTGTCGGTAACGTCCAGTTCAGTTGAATTCAATATAGTGATCATCACACAGTAGACACGTGTATCATGGCCAGAAAAATCAATGTTTCAGGTCTTTTGTGGAAGAAATGCGCATCGTGTCCCCCAGAGCAACTGTTACCAGCACAGGTCCAGAAGTCGGTGTCTGTGATGGTGCCCTGGTCATTTCTGTGAAGGCACCATTGATGCCACAAAGTTCATACAGAATTTGTAGTAACATATGCTGGCTTCATGTTGACATCTCTTCCATGCATATTTCTTCAAGATCATGCAAAACCACATTCTGCACACATTACAAAGGCATGGCTGTGTAGAAGAGGAGACGGGCGTCGACTGGCCTGCCTGCAGTCCTGACCTGTCCCCAACTAAAAATATGCAGTACGTTTTGAAATGTAAAATGTGACAATGAAGATCTCATACTATTGCACACCTTAAGGCTTATGTGCAAGAAGAATGGGACAAAATTACACATGAAGCACTAGATAAACTGGTGTCTTCAGTACCTAAATGTTTAAGTGTTTTGAAGAAAGGCATCCTAACAAAGTGGGAAATTCTTCACTGTCCAAACTTTTTTGTAATATGTTGCAAGGATCAGAATCAATAAGTGTTTATTTTGGAAAGAGTAAAATTCATCAGTTGTAACATCAAATAACGGGCTGTTATATTGCTTTCAGGTCAAAGTTTTCAGGTCATTTACTTTTATTTACTAATTTCTGCTTTCTGTTTTTATTTGTGTTTTCTGAGTTGGGGTTGTAACATCAAGCTGAGATTCAAAGGTCCCTGAAGTCCAACTGTCTCCCACCCTACTTGGTAATTTAGTCCATGTGTCTATGGTTCTTTGCATGAAGAAACATTTTCTAAAGCTGGTGTGACCTTTTTTCCTTATCAAGTGTTCAACTCTTGTCCCTGTGCTCATGTTGAACTCCTTTTAAAGTAAAAGCCTCGATCAGTTGTACTAATTCACTACATAACTTCAAGCTTGTCACCTCTTAATCTGTAAGCTATGTTGATCATTTCATTTCATTTTGATTTTCACAGTGTTAACAAACAGAAGAACTTTCTTTTTCAGTATTTTCAGGTTCACTCTGGCTTCATACAGGCTAGGCTTGTCTCTCTGTTCCATGTGCTTGCAGTGCTTGAATGCTAATACTTAATTCTAGCCTGATCTACAATGAAGTTCTGCCAATTAAAAAAAGATGAAAAAAGTCTATTTTTTGAAAAGGGGATACAGAGTGCTGCAGGTTGGACTTCCCATTGTCCTTATCATGCAGTTTATCAGTATTTAGTAACTAAACTGGCTTTGCTGTTCAAACATTTCAGAAAAACTATAGTGATCCAGTAAAATCTGTTTTACAGTAACATGCTTTTTATGCATGTAGTCCCCAGGATTGTAAGTACGCTTATATGGATTAAACCTTTCATTTTACATTGGAAGCATACCAGTCTCTTTTATTAGTTATTGGCATCTTTGTAATATAAAGGGTTATCTGTCATTTTATATACATGCACATACAAAACCTGTGATAAGGGTAGTATCCGATTAAGGCAGAAACCTGCTTTCATTATAAACGGCAACAGCCACTGTGAATCTGAAAACAAACATGGAGCCTGTGTCTCCTGAGATTATGCTGCTGAGCTTAACACTAAATGTTCAGATCATCAACTTAAATTGATCAACTTCTGATATATTGTGACCATTATTTCAACAAGAGAGAAAAAACAATTTGATCACCCAAGCATCTGCAACACAGTAAGTTTATCTTTGGACACTTCCACTGCTTTTCTACACATGGCATCTGAATATGTGTGTGAAACACAGACATGAACAGGCTAATAAAGTGCAAGAGGCATGTGCAGAATACAAAATCCTTAAGTGTAACCTGGTTAAGGGTTTACATGGCCACATAACAGAGTTACGCGCAGAGAAATCTGTGTTAACATGGCCTCTCCGAGAACAATATCTTGATTTTTCAAACCAGAATAAGGTTATATGTGGTATTTTTGAAACTGGGTTTTTGTGAATAATTGGGGCATTAAAGCTTATATACTCAGCAAAAAAAGAAACGTCCCTTTTTCAGGACTGTGTATTTCAACAATAATGTTTTAAAAATCCAAATAACTTTACAGATCTTCATTGTAAATTGTTCAAACAATGTTTTCCATGCATGTTCAATTAACCATAATCAATTAATTAACATGCACCTGTGGAATGGTCGTTAAGACCTTAACAGCTTACAGAAAGTAAGCATTTAAGGTCACAGTTCTAAAAACGCAGGACACTAAAGAGACTTGTCTACCGACTGTGAAAAACACCCAAAGAAAGATGCCCAGGGTCCCTGCTCATCTGCGTGAACGTGCATTAGGCATGCTGCAGGGAGGCATGAGGACTGCTGATGTGGCTAGGGCAATAAATTGCCATGTCCACACTGTGAGACTCCTAAGACAGCGCTACAGGGAGACAGGAAGGACAGCTGATCATCATCGCAGTGGAAGACCATGTGTAACAACACTTGCACAGGATCGGTACATCCGAATATCACACCTGCGTGACAGGTACAGGATGGCCACAACAACTGCCCGAGTCACACCAGGAACACACAATCCCTCCATCAGTGCTCAGACTGTCCGCAATAGGCTGAGAGAGGCTGGACTGAGGGCTTGTAGGTCTGTTGTAAGGCAGGTCCTTACCAGACATCACCAGCAACAACGCCGCCTATGGGCACAAACCCACCTTCGCTGGACCAGACAGGAGTGGCAAAAAGTGCGTGAGTTTCTGCATGACAACAATGTCAGTGTTCTGCCATGGCCAGTGAAGAGCTCAGATCTCAATCCCATTGAGCACGTCTGGGACCTGTTGGATCGCAGGGTGAGGGCTAGGGCCATTCCCCCCAGAAATGTCCAGGAACTTGCAGGTGCCTTGGTGGAAGAGTGGGGTAACATCTCACAGCAAGAACTGACAAATCTGGTCCAGTCCATGAGGAGGAGATGCACTGCAGTACTTCAAGCAGCTGGTGGCCACACCAGATACTGACTGGTACTTTTGATTTTGAGCCTCCCTTCATTCAGGGACACATTGTGAAACATTTTTAGTTTATGTCTTATGGTGTTGACTCTTTTAGTGTTCATACAAATATTTACACATTAAGTCTACTGAAAGTAAAAACAGTTGAAAGTCGGGGGACGTTTCTTTTTTTGCTGAGTATATAAACACACTCAAGGACTTAGAGAGTGAAAGAGTAGATGATGTGGAAATTCACACTACATAGCACTGTAACGGAGTATTCTTTATCTTAGTGTTGTCTCGAGGATGTTTAAATGTTATTATTTTAATTGTGGGAAAGGATTTCACAGGTGATGATCTGACTAAAGAGTTTTGCTTATCATGTATGATCAATTGATGCATTGTATTATCGTGATATTTCCCTTTACTTACCCTTTACCTATTTTCTTCAGGATTAAGTGTACTCATCAGGCTAGTTACCAGGTTGGTCTATTGTTGCACCTTAAGAATAACACACACACATAGACACATACACATGGATCCTGACCACAACGGTACCCTGTGAATGACGTATACACAGCTGGTTAAGCTCTAGCACTAATAACTACACAAGTGCCTTATGAATAACACATACACAACTTGTCATTCTCTTGGTAGTTCAAGAGACTTATTATTGGCACGAACAAAATACAATGTTTTAAATATATCTCAGACCTAAATATTAGTTTGCTGTCAAGGAATATATTTAAACATAACCAAGGATGTTGAGCCTTTGTATAGGCCATTTATCAAACAGGAATGCCTTACTGTACGCACTGTTCCCTACTATTGGATGGAGCCCTCATCCTCCGCCTTAATAAACTTTGAAGATCAAAGCATATGACAAACTTCTGACAGTGCTCCAGGTACTCCTAATATACAGTAATCCCTCCTCGATCGCGAGGGTTGCGTTCCAGAACCCCCCGCGATAGGTGAAAATCCGTGAAGTAGAAACCATATGTTTGTATGGTTATTTTTATATATTTTAAGCCCTTAGAAACTCTCCCACACTGTTTATAAATATTCTCCACACAGTTATACAGTAAACCCTCGTTTATCGCAGTTAATCCGTTCCAGACTCTACCGCGATAAATGAATTTCCACGAAGTAGGATTCTTTATTTATAAATCTAATATTTTCGCAGTTAGAGCATAGAAAGCCTGTTTACGACCTTCTAAATACGTTTTTTTAACATTATTAGAGCCCTATAGACATGAAATAACACCCTTTAGTCAAAGGTTTAAACTGTGCTCCATGACAAGACAGAGATGACAGTTCTTTCTCACAATTAAAAGAATGCAAACATATCTTCCTCTTCAAAGGAGTGTGCATCAGGAGCAGAGAATGTCAGAGAGAGACACAGAGAGAGAAAAGTAAACAATCAAAAATCAATAGGGCTGTTGGGCTTTTAAGTATGCGAAGCACCGATAAAGCGCCGCAAGGAAGGGATCAATGTGAAGGTAGTCTTTCAGCATTTTTTAGAGGAGCGTCTATCTTCTAAGCAAACAGCCTCTGTGCAAACAGCCCCTCTGCTCACACCCCCTCCATCAGGAGCAGAGAATGTCGAGAGAGAAAAGCACACAATCAAAAATCAATACGTGTTGTTAGAGTTTTTAAGTGTGCAAAGCACCGCGCGGGAAGCATATCGTAATATCATTGAGAAGTTTTATTTAATACATAATACGTGCTCTGATTGGGTAGCTTCTCAGCCATCCGCCAATAGCGTTGCTTGTATGAAATCAACTGGGCAAACAAACTGAGGGAGCATGTACCATAAATTAAAAGACCCATTGTCCACAGAAATCCACGAACCAGCGAAAAATCTGTGATATATATTTAGATATGCTTACATTTAAAATCTGCAATGGAGTGAAGCCGCGAAAGTCAAAGCGCGATATAGCGAGGGACCACTGTATACCTTATTACCTCAAACACTCTAAATATGAAGACAAAGTATAGAAAATTAAAAGCAAAGTGGTATTTATTACATGAATAATAATACTAAATAGAACCAAGAATAATAGAAAATAAGACTGATGGTAAAGTCTGGAGATATATATAGTCTTGTAGGAAAAGTTTATGGAAATGAAAAGATGTCAACGATGAATGTCCCAGGGCGGCATTGATTTAGCAATCGATATTCTTGAAATGCTTAAGCTGGCAATCAGTTGAAAATTATCACGTTTTTGGTGCAGTATCTCGATGTTGCTCTCAGATGAGGCATATTTATTATAAAATTCCATGAGATTTTTGCCACATGTGATTGTTACATACACATGATTAGCTGGCTGCCAATATGATGTATGATATTCCCAAAAAATAAAGTTTTTGATGTTTTCCTCTCCCAAGCTGTAAACTGGTTTGGCAGTTTATAGTCCCACGGCATCTCCTTCAGCTCGCTGGTTTTAAAGTAATCAGATACTGTTTGAAGCATCAGCATGTCTTCCCTTCCCAAGCTGTAAACTAATTTAGTCCTCAGTGCAACAGATGTTACTGTGCTTTGATTATACAGTTCAGGAAGACAAGATGCTTTGATGTTACAACTGCCCATGTAAGTGTCCTGTATTTAAATTCATCTTGTTTGGCTTGAGCAAAATATAATGGAAATATAGACACAGAAATGCAGATTTTTCACACCGGATTTTCTACAAGCTTTGAACTTCATAGACAGGTGTGTCCAATCATGAGAAAAGGTATTTAAGGTGGTCAACTGCAAGTTGTGCTTCCCTTTGACTCTCCTCTGAAGAGTGACAGCATGAGATCCTCAAAGCAACTCTCAAAAGATCTGAAAACAAAGATTGTTCAGTATCATGGTTTAGGGGAAGGCTACAAAAAGCTATCTCAGAGGTTTAAACTGTCAGTTTCAACTGTTAGGAATGTAATCAGGAAATGGAAGGCCACAGGCACAGTTGCTGTTAAACCCAGGTCTGGCAGGCCAAGAAAAATACAGGAGCAGCATATGCGCAGGATTGTGAGAATGGTTACAGACAACCCACAGATCACCAACAAAGACCTGCAAGAACATCTTGCTGCAGATGGTGTATCTGGACATCGTTCTACAATTCAGGCAATTTGCACAAAGAACATCTGTAAGGCAGGGTGATGAGAAAGAAGCCTTTTTTGCACTCACACCACAAACAGAGTCGCTTGTTGTATGTAAATGGTCATTTAGACAAGCTAGATTAATTTTGGAACAAAGTGCTTTGGACTGATGAGACAGAAATTGAACTATTTGGTCATAACAAAAAGCGCTTTGCATGGTGGAAGAAGAACATCACATTCCAAGAAAATCACCTGCTATCTACTGTCAAATTTGGTGGAGGTTCCATCATGCTGTGGGGCTGTGTGGCTAGTTCAGAGACTGGGGCCCTTGTTAAAATCGAGGGTTGGATGAATTCAACCCAATATCAATAAATTCTTCAGGATAATGTTCAAGCATCAGTCACAAAGTTGAAATTACACAGGGGTTGGACATTCCAACAAGACAATGACCCAAAACACAGTTGGAAATCTACAATGGCATTCATGCAGAGGGAGAAGTACAATGTTCTGGAATAGCCGTCACAGTCCTCTAACTTCAATATCATCAAAAATCTATGGGATGATTTGAAGTAGGCTGTCCATGCTTGGCAGCCATCAAATTTAACTGAACTGAAGAGATTTTGTATGGAAGAATGGTCAACAATACCACCATCCAGAATCCAGACACTCATCAAAGGTTGTAGGAAGCGTCTAAAGGCTGTTATATTTGCAAAATGAGGCTCAACTAAGTATTGATGTAATATCTCTGTTGAGGTGCCCAAATTTATGCACCTGTCTAATTTTGTTATGATGCATATTTTTGTTAATCCAATAAACGTAACGTCACTGCTGAAATACTACTGTTTCCATAAGGCATGTCATATATTAAAAGGAAGTTGCTACTTTGAAAGCTCAGCCAATGATAAACAAAAATCCAAAGAATTAAGAGGAGTTCCCAAACTTTTTCATATGTATAACATATCCCAGATATCCTAGTATTGTATTGTTGACATTTCCCTGCCTCTTGATCTCCCTTGTAATTACTTGGGCATCATTGTGCCTGCAATCCAGTCTCCTTGTTACTAAATTGGTGGGATTATGTGAATTTTTTTTTTAAATAAACGATTGTGAATGAAGCCAGTGATTACCTCCATTTTTGAATCTGAAAGATAAACAGAGAATGTAATTTCATACTAGGAAATGTTTTTCAGAAATCTTAGAAGTTAACAAAATGGAAAGAAGTCTATTTTTCTGTTCGTGGCCTTGCCTCATGCTTCATACTCAATTTTTTGGCACACTTTTGCATGGATTACTAAAGGTTTACCAACAAGGACCTTAATAGCTAGGCCTTATCAGTCCTGTATTGCTGACTGTATCACATAGAGTGATGGGCATTAAGAGTAGTCACTTTACTGATTCAGGTCTTTTTCAAAAATAACCCGTCACTAAATTCAGCACTAGGGCCTCTTTTAGTGGCGTAGAGCAACGACAAACTTGGAAAAATCGCAAATCATAGCTGCCATAGTAAATTTTTCATTTGATTGTTATACTCATGAGTTCCATTTCCGCAATAATGGCTTAGCTAGACTACAAATCATAATCTACTTTAGTTGGTATTCATATTGTGTAAGTGTATTGTCGGTATAACTTTAGGTGTCCCAAATGTGTTGTACTTGTCATGTATGGTAATTACCTGTAGAATTATAGAGTAACTATGTGTTATTACCTCGTATTTACTGTGTAATACAGTGTAACGCTATAATTAAATAGTCAGTCAGTCAGTCAGTCATTTCCCAACCTGATATATCCTAACTACAGGGTCATGGGGGGTCTGCTGGAGCCAATCCCACCCAACACAGGGCCCCAGGCAGGGCGCCAGCCCACTGCAGGGCACACACTAGGTATAATTTAGAATCGCCAATCCACCAAACCTGCATGTCTTTGGACTGTGGGATGAAACCCACAAAGACACGGGGAGAACATGTAAACTCCATGCAGGGAGGACCCGGGAAGTGAACCCACTACCCACTGCACCACCGTGCTGCCCTATAATTAAGTCAATTGTAATTGTTATTCCACAATTTATATACATATACTGTACTTATAAATATTGAAGCAATTTTTCTAACAAAGCCAAACCACTAGTTTCTGGAGAGTTCATAATAACAGCGTAATGTATAGAAGAGCAAGTGGATCACACACTTCAAGAGCCCAACTCGATAGGTCAGATTGTCTTCATTTAGTTACAGCAACAGCCTTGACTCTGAGAAATCAGTTAGCCATCCATGTTCAAAGCCTCTCTGCCAATGGATCTCTCAGAAATAATGCTTGTCTGAAACTGTATTCTTAGATGTTTTTGAATGCATTGCATTTTTTTTTAATCCTTACAATTTTTTTTGACAACAGTGAAACTCCTGAGCGCTCAGTCATTTCTAAATCAAGTGTGCTATTGCTTGTTATTGATTTATTTTTCAGTTTCTCTAGCTCTCTCATGGCTTATTTCCATTCTGACTTAACACACTTGAAAAGAGTCCAAACAAGTAAGTTCAGCTGACTGGACTACTAATACCAAGAAGTGACACACTGGTAGCACTTTAGCTTTGGTACTGCATTAATGCATCTATTACTCATTTACTATTATGTAACAAAGAGTCACGATTCTGTATTTGTCACATGCACAGTTATACAAGTACAACATGTAAGTGAAATGTGCCCTGATCGCCTGTGAGACTGTGCAATAAAGTTAACAAATAGATTAAATTAAATTAGATTTAAAAAGAAAGTTCAAATTTTAAAAAGAGATTTAAAAAGGGTAGACCTAAGATGATACAGTGTATAAAAGGTATATATCCAAATAAACATTCCTGTTATAAAGAAGATCTGAACAGTGCAGACGTCATAGAATAGAATATCTGTGTGCTAGTTTTCTGGTTAATGTAAAAGACTTGAATGACGTGGTGGCAGCTGAGATACAGCGTGATAGAAAATTAAGTTTGTGTTAATGAACATTTGAAAAAATTTGTGGTGGCATGTCCATGTCAAGCAGTCTTACGACCTGTGGATAGAGCCTCTGTTTAGACCATAATACTCGGAAAGTGTTTGCCCAATTTCAGCAGGTTAAACAGATAGGTACTGGGGGGGAGATGAGTCTCGGATGATCCTAGTTGCTCTGGTCCTGCATCTCCTGGTATAAATATCCTGCAGGGATGGTAGGTCAGATCTGGTGCAGTGTTCCGCCGCCCAGATCACTCTTTCTAGTTCCTTAATGTCCCAATACACAGCTGTTACCAAACCAGAAGGTGAAGTTTTGAGTCAACACACTTTCTACAGCACCAGAGTAAAAAGTCCTTAGGATCATTGGAGAGACTGTCTCAAATGGTAAAGATCCTGCCTCACCTTTTTGGGCTGGGCTAGAATATGCTCAGTCCATGTCAGATCCTTGGTGATGTGAATGCCCGGATTTGAAGCTGCTCACCCGCTCCCTTGCAGTTACATTGATGTTGAGGGAGTACATGTCCCCTGCTGTCTCCTACTGAAGTTGACCACCAGCTCCTTGGTTTTGCTGACTTTCAGTTTGAGGCAGTTCTCCTGACATCACAGCACCAGATTCTACTCCATGTATGCTTTCTCATCATTGTTGGAGAAGAAGCCCAGCACCATGGTGTCATCAGTAAATTTGACACTGGCAGTGGAGAAGCGCCTGTGTCCATACAGTCGTGAATGTAGAGGGTGTAGAGAAGAGGGCTGAGTACACAGCCTCGTGCAGCTCCCGCTTTTAGTGTGATGATGCCAGAGGCGCAGCTACCACCTGTCACCACCGGTGGTCTCCCTTTGAGCTGCACACAAGCAGCTTTTCAGTCCCTGGGCCCTCAACTTGGTGAGCAGTCTATGGGGGACAATTGCACTGAATGCTGAACTCTAATCGATGAACAGCAATCTCACATAGGCTGCTTCTCGTCTTAACACTTACAACACATCAGTAGATTGGTTTTTCATCCATGCAGTGTGTCATAAATATGATCAGTTTGCAGAAGTGACTTTGTGATTGGCAGTAGACCAGCAAAAATGAGATGATAATTGAAATTTGTCAGCTGAGAGAAATTTTCCAGTATTATTTCTACCACAGATGTGCAAAACTAAAAGGCAGTATTTGTATTTAGCCTAAACCATTGCTACTTGTCACATGGTGGATCTGTTATCTCCACATGTCATACTGTTAAAGAAAGAGAGAGAGGAGCAGCTGAGGGTCCCACTTATAAACACAACAAATAAAAGGCCTCTGATGATTTCTCTTTTAAAATCAACTGTTTAGAGCCTGTATGGTGAAGACAGTTCACCAAGAGAATAATGCAAGACGCTCAGGGCATCAACTATCTGTTGATTTTTATTGTACCTTCCTGCTTGCTCACTGGTCCAAGGGCACTGAGACTGAAAGCTTGCAAAATTACACAAAGCTGTTCAGAACTTCATCTACGTTTGTGGTTGGCATTTTGTAAATTGTAAAGTAAAGTGCCTGTTTTACACCAGACATAATGCTTGGAATTCTGTCCAAAGAGTTCAGCTTTTGACTCATCAGAGCAGAGAATCTTTTTCTTTATGTTCTCTGAGTCCTCTAAATACCTTCTGTCAAAAGAATAGACAGGAGCCATAACAAGTTTTGGGGCAACCACCTGTATAATGTTTCCTGGCTGCAAAACTGGTTAAATGGTGTACAGGTGTGTACAGATTTGAGTCCAAAACAGAACTGCCTGGATGAGGCAAAGATGAGCACTTTAAGGTATGGCAGAGAAAGTGACGTCAGTAAGGCCACTCGGGATTTCCCATAACTGGTCTGCAGTGGAAAGCGAGAGAGGACTAGTGCAGCTCACCACCTGGTGCTCTGGTGTAGAATTACTCTCATTCAAGCCATTTACCTGCCTCCCATGTGTACATGTGTGACGCTTCATATGCCTTTTACTCAAGAGTGTCTTCTGTCCACCCACTCTAACACAAACGCTTCATTGATGGAGTGCCACTGAGATGGTTATCTTTCCAACATGTTCTTCAAATCTCAGCAGACTGCTTCTGAAACCTGATTAGATTATCCATTGGGTTCTTGGTCACCTCACTGACCAAGACCCTTCTTGCCTGGATGGCCATCTCTAGGAAGTGTCCTAGTGGTTCCCAACTTCTTCCATTTCACAATGTTTTAGATATAGTTTTATCTCCTTGTTCTGTTTTATGCTTCACCACAATCTGATTGTTGAGGTCTATTTAGAGTTCCTTGGACTACATGGCTCAGTTGCTGTTCCAACATACAGTGTGAAGTGTAGGACCTTGTGTGATTGTGTAATTAATATATATATATATATATATAATATATATATTACACAAACACATACTAGAGGGCTCTGCCCTCGCTTGCTTTGCTCGCCAACCCCCATGCGAGCCCTGTGTGCTAGTCATTTCCTGGATCTGCCGCTTGCTATGAATAGTGCTGTGCTTTTGGATAAGCACGAATATCAACTCTGTCTTTGATATCTCCATCTTTTGAAATTATTATCGCTGACAATTTGTCAAATGTTGGTTTATTATATATGCAAGCATGATCTTTTGGATTCATAGAAATCCAAAAAAAACTTCTTTGTCCATGTTTTCAGATAAATTTTGTGTAAAGTGCGTGTTTTATCTTGGTAGAGTAATAATATATATATAATATATTGCTCTACTTTCCTCTATTGTATTATTAATATGTAGCCTTAGAATGCCTAATCTCACAGACTTACCACTGTTTATAAGGTACTAGCAAAATACC
>JANRMT010062796.1:35256563-35270453 GCA_026402145.1 Polypterus bichir lapradei | reverse complement strand
ATGTATGACTTCCACTGGGAAAAATAAGCAGCAAACTGGAGTTTTGCAAGACATTGTATGCATACAATCCAGTCAGCAGCTTAGTAAGTTGCTGCTGTGCATCAGAGCCATGAAGACTTTTCAGAAATTGTTGTTGTGCATGGCCAGTTATTTTGACATCTGGAGAATATTCACGATGAAGGCTTTACACAACTCTATTGAATCTATCACAGGAGATAACAATACGTCTCAAGTTGACACAAACGTCAACAGTGTGTAGCTGACTAGCTCTGATAGTTGGACGTTGCCCACAGAGGGGTAGCCTGAGAGGGTCTGAGGAGAGCTATTAGTCACAACAGCAGTTAGGCCTGTGCTGAAAATTTGCCTTCATTTTTTAAGGGTTTCATTTTGTAGTAAATTGCATGGACACCAGAAAAAATGAGTGAGAAAGAAAAAGGACCTGTGTGAGCTTTTCTACAAAAGACAAGAGGGGTAAGTAGGGGAGCAGTGGACCGTTGTGAGTCTCCTGCTCTCACTGAAGAAGTGCAGCGTGGCTCGGGTGGTCAGCAGGCTCCAGACACTCTCAGACTCCTTTATTAATTCTTTTAAGTTAAACTCCTTCTATGAGAACAAAGTCCTCATTCTCTGCTGAACTTCAGTTTTCCTGGAAGCGAGTGCCAGTAGGATAGCCGGGGGTATTAAGGGCCATTCACAGGAGCCTGGAGAGGATTGGAATTGCTGAGAGGTGAGGTGCAAACAATTGCTGCTTTGTTATTATTGTTTTATTATTATTATTGGATTTTTCTTCTATCCAATGTCTTGAATTTTTTGTGCTTTGCCGCACTGTGTCTTTTGCTTTGCTTCATTTAGATAATAGCATCTCAGCGTGTCTGCCTTATTTGTAACACTAAATGTCCTGCAGTCCTCCATAACTCAGTGAGATAATTATAAAACTGTTTTCATTGTGAGAGCTATAACAATACTATAATCTGATTTAACAGGAACAATTGTGGAAAATGATGAGAGAGGACCAATCTGTCTTTTTACCTGCATGAGACAAATGAGTCATGTCTCCAATGTGCCCAACTCAAATCTTTTCACACGTGCCAACCTGTTAACTGGACATAAGGTGCACACAGCATCAGGACTCGCCAGAATACACATTTTCAGGCAGTACAGGACAGCTCACCGTGTGCTCCCAAAAATGTAATATGGAGGTAAGGCAGGTGAATGATTAGTGGTGTAAGTCTTTTCAAGAATGACAGATAAAGTGGTGACCCCATGGACAAGCTTATACGAGCGCAGCGTTTCTACAGGTTAAACCCTGAGCTTTGATTTGGTCATTGCATAACCTTCCATTTCTTCTTTTTGAGCTCATTATCTTCTTCTCAGATTTGTCTTTAGCATTTGACAGACGAGATCACATTTTCATCAAGTGGTCTCTAATTTAATACAGAACTCTTATTTTTGTGGAAAGCCATATGGCATCTCCCAACCTACTTCATATTTAGTTTCTTTTGGTCCATGGCAGTTTTTGGTTTTTGCCCAACATGACATTTGCCATTGTGGCCTAACATTCCTGCTTTTGTCTCATTCATCCAGATGATATTTTTCCAGTAGTCCTGTTACACACCTAGGTGGCTGTGTCTTGTCCAGCAGACTTCTGTTGTGCATCTGTGTTCTTTTTTAAGAGGAGATGCCTCTTCTTTCTTGTATGCAAGAGTTGTGCTGTCCCCTTCTGATGGTTGACTGAAGAGCTCCAACACTGACCAAGGCAAGACTTGCCCATAAATCCCATACTGTTATCCGGGTCTCTTGGAAATTCCTACAGCATCTTCCAGTCAGTGCTGAGGCTGGAATTTGGTCGGACGGATTAGCCTGGACAGATTGCCTTTGGTTTCAATCTTCATTTCTTAATAATCTTTTAGATTATTGTATGAGGAAGTCAGGAGTGGCAGAGAAATATGCAAGAGTTGTACAGGATAAGTACGAGGGAAGTGTGACAGTGGTGAGGTCTGCGGTAAGAGTGACGGATGCATTCAATGTGGAGGTGGGATTACATCAGAGATAGGCTCTGACCCCTTTCTTATTTGCAATGGTGATGGACAGGTTGACAGACGAGATTAGACAGGAGTCCCTGTGGACTATGATGTTTGCTGATGACATTGTGATCTGTAGAGATAGTAGGGAGCAGGTTGAGGAAACCCTGGAGAGGTCGACCTTGAGTGTCTCCTTAGAATTCCAAAAGCAAAACTTAAAAGAAGTGGTGAGGCGGCCTTCTGCTGTTATGCACCTAAAATCTGGAATAGCCTGCCAATAGGAATTCGCCAGGCTAATACAGTGGAGCACTTTAAAAAACTGATAAAAACACATTACTTTAACATGGCCTTTTTATAACTTCACTTTAATTTAATCCTGATACTCTGTATGTTCAATTCATCATAATAACTATTCATGGTGGCTCCAAAATCCGTACTGACCCCTACTCTCTCTTCTGTTTCTTTTTCTGGTTTCTTTGTGGTGGTGACCTGCGCCACCTCCACCTACTCAAAGCATCATGATGCTCCAACATTGATGGATGGATTAAAAGCCAGAAATCTACGTGACCATCATCATCAAGTCCTTCCGTGAGAACCCTAAATCCAAAGAGGACTGTTTCATTTATGTTAGGTAGAATGCCCAGAGGGGACTGGGCAGTCTAATGGTCTGGAATCCCTGCAGATTTTATTTTTTTCTCCAGCAGTCTGGAGTTTTTTTGTTTTTTTTCTGTCCTCCCTGGCCATCGGACCTTACTCTTATTCAATGTTAATTAATGTTGACTTATTTTATTTTCTTTCTGTGTCTCTTATTTTTCTATTCTTCATTGTGTAAAGCACTTTGAGCTACATTTTTTGTATGAAAATGTGCTATATAAATAAATGTTGCTGCTGTTGTCGAGATATGCTCTGGAGGGGAGAGGAATAAAGGTCAGCAGGAACAAGACAGAATACATGTGTGTAAATGAGAGGAAGGTCAGCGGAATGGTGAGGATGCAGGGAGCAGAGTTGGTGAAGGTGGATGAGTTTAAATACTTGGATCAACAGTACAGAGTAATGGGGATTGTAGAAGAGAGGTGAAAAAGAGAGTGCAGGCAGGGTGGAATGGGTGGAGAAGAGTGTCAGGAGTAATTTGTGACAGACGGGTATCAGCAAGAGTGAAAGGGAAGGTCTACAGGACAGTAGTGAGACCAGCTATGTTATATGGGTTGGAGACGGTGGCACTGACCAGACAGCAGGAGATAGAGCTGGAGGTAGCAGAGTTAAAGATGTTAAGATTTGGACTGTGACGAGGATGGACAGGATTAGAAATGAGTACATTAGAGGGTTGGCTCAGGTTGGATGGTTAGGAGACAAAGTCAGAGGCGAGATTGCGTTGGTTTGGACATGTGCAGAGGAGAGATGCTGGGTATATTGGTAAAAGGATGTTGATGATAGAGCTACCGGGCAAGAGGAAAAGAGGAAAGTCTAAGAGAAGGTTTATGGATGTGGTGAGAGTGGACATGCAGGTGATGGGTGTAACAGAACAAGATGCAGAGGACAGAAAGATATGGAAGAAGATGATCCGCTGTGCCAACCCCTAACGGGAGCAGCCGAAAGAAGAAGAAGAAGAAGTCAATAATCTTTTAGATAATGCAGTAGTTGACAGCAAGTTGTTTGGAAGTGACCTTAAAACCTGACACTCTTTCTTCTGAGGGACTTTGGAACTCTCTTCATCCTGGCATAACGTAACCACACTTCACTTGCTAAGACCAAACTACCCCGTGGTTTATATAAGGAAGACCCCCCAGCCCCCAGGCTACTCTCTAATGGTGCTCCAATCATTTGTCCCTGTCTAGGTGCATCTGGCTCTGATTTTAGTGTTTTGATGCAGTCATAAAGGTAGGTGTGATATTCCTCGGGATAAACTGGCTTAGAAAATGGAAGGATGGAAATGATGTTTCTGTTGATTCAAAAAAAATACAAATACCAGTGTTATTTTTAAAAATTAGTGCTGATGAAACAATGATCAAATATGCTTTTGTCCAAAACTGTAAAAATTTGTGTTTACTTTTCACATCTCTGTATATTTAAAAAAAAAAAAAAAGTGAATATGAACAATATGTGTGAACATGCCGGTGCTGCAGCTGACAGCATTATTCCTTTAACCTTCCAGAGTGAAATTTTAATTGGAGCAAATGCTCGAGTACACTTTCAGCCTCTGGGTAAAAAAAGTATTAATACACTACACGCAATGTGCTATTTTGGGTCCAAGGCATATTAAGACAAATCAAACAGTCAGGAAATAATTCAAATATTAATTCATTGGTTTACACATCAGATAACTTCAAGTCTAAAGATAACTTAAAGATAAATTAAAGTCTATTTTTAGTCTACTCTTGATCTTCTTGTATCTTTAGGTTTAGCTATTGTTCATGAAATTTCTGTGTTTGTAACAGCTGTCCGATTTTGTTGTTTACTGGACATCTTTCGTTATCTGGTTTCCTGATATGCCTGAACAGGCTTCTAACATTTAATCCTTTATGCTGTTTCTTTAAGTTATCTGAGGTGTAAACCAATGAACCAACCAGAGTAAATGTATGACACTATATGTAAATTCAAATGTTTACAAAACAGACTTCTACTCTTTGTTTTCTGACCATTCTGATCATGCTGTTCAAGCATTAGCTGAAGAGTAATACGTGACGCAGATAGAGGAGCTTTTCTCCTGCCTGATTACTGACCAAAAGGTTTAATCAGACTTGTCTTGTTAGAGGATGTTTCTTTCTTTAAGATGTTGATTTCAACCACAAATGGCACGCATCACATTAGCTTGGTGATCTTCCCTCCCAGCATGATGTCTGTGTTGATGTGACCTAGAACTTCACTCTTTGTAACTTTTGCTGTCCATGGTATGTGAAGCAACTTTGTCCAGCTTCATATTTTAGATGCATCAATCTTTCATTTGTCTGCCGTTTTCAAAGTCCTACTTTGCGCTCATACATAGTGCTGAGGAAAGTGATGGTGTGAAAAAGTCTGCATTTAGTTGCGAGTTTGATGTCTTAGTTCTTCCAAAGAATATCTTGCTCATCATTGAACCTTAGGGGAGACATACATCTCTGCAAACCCTAACCTAACCCTAACCTAAGTCTATGCCTTCTTTTTACCCTGATTTGCCAAACAGGTCAATTTTTGGATCTCAGAAAAATAAATTGATAAACACATTTGATTTCTTTGTTGTCGATCATTGTTTTTACTGCCCCTACTGCCATTGTAATGATTTTGGTCTGTTTGATGTTCAGATGC
Organism: Polypterus bichir lapradei; assembly: GCA_026402145.1. Classification (NCBI taxonomy): domain Eukaryota; kingdom Metazoa; phylum Chordata; class Cladistia; order Polypteriformes; family Polypteridae; genus Polypterus; species Polypterus bichir. The sequence continues at coordinate 35,265,153 of JANRMT010062796.1, read as the reverse complement.
AGGCATGACTTTGCACTCTCATTTCTGATTTGCTTGATCAGCTCTTTAATTTCTTTCTCATCGTTATCATCCATGAACCACAAGATTGTTGATGTTATGACCACCAGATTTTTGCCAATTTCTGACTGACTGAAGTCTATTTTTGTCATAGAAAAAAAAAAAATAGAGAGAGAATACAATCCGGACAACCCTACACCACCACCCTTTCTTAACACTGAACCATTTGGTGTCCCCGGGCTGTATTCTCATGGTTGCGTCTTGGTTATCATGCAATAGCTTGATCAATTTAATCAAATGGGCTGGGAGGAGTATTTCTCTCAGTGCCTTCCACAGCTCTTTAAGTAATTCCATCATAACCAGAATTATACCAAGGAGGACAAACATCTACAAAACATTTATGAAACAACACACAAGGGAGTACACAAAGTACAAAATTTAAAATGGGAGCAAAATCAATCCCTTCTGTCACTCTAGATCTCGCTGTACAAGATTTGAAAGCCTGTCTGCTTGGATAGGTGATTGTCCTAAACTCTCTAGAATCTCCAGAAGTGCCGCTGGGGTCACTTTAGGCCAAGCCCCAGGATCACTGCCAGGGTCAGAGGCTACCGCCAAATTAAAATTCCCTTTAGTGGCTGTGATACCTAAAAGAACTGGGTCTCTGGGACCACATCTTAACTGACCAGTCCCTTAAATAGGCCATCAGATTCTCTTCCATAGTAGAAGGACAGCTGAGCACAATAGTCCTGCCCCAGCTTCACTGAATTGTGGAAGATTTTAGACACATTTCAAGTTTTACAAACAATACTTACACTATTTTTACAAGGAAAAGATAGACCGAGGTCAATTCTGTGGCGGTTACAAGCACAATGATTAAGCTGAGTAGCTCGTGTACACATCCAAAATGCTGTGTCTCTAACTTTCTTTTCTATGTTTTTTTTTTCCAGATGCATACTGACACAGCCTTTCACTTACTCATTATTATTACTATAATTATTATTATTGTATATTTGGATAATCTGGTTTTAACTCAAATTCACACGCTCTTTTCAAAAGAAAATTCAAAGGGGAAATGAGGTGTCAGTCAACTAGAAACTGCAATGCACTGCCTGCATAATTTATTAGCAGCCCTGTTCACTGCTTACAAGTTCTTTTGTTTTTCTCTTGGCAGATTTGCTCCAACTCATTCAGGGTCCTAACGCATTGTTATTTTACAAATCATGCCACAGGTTTACGATGGGGATATGGGTCAATTTTGCTTTTTATTAGAGTCATTTTCAATATTTTTCCTTAGGCTAAGTGCTCCTTTTTCTGCTGAAAGGTGAGACTTCTCACTGGCTTCATATGTCTTTGTAGTCTGAAACACATTTCGTTGTAGTATTTTCCGTTAGTGTGTTCCTTCAGTCCCTTTGTGAGCTGCAGCCCCACGCAACCCTTCAGTGTTTCTTAGACCATGGGTTGGCACCACGCACAGTACTTTGAATCTTGGCCAAAAAAAGCTCAGACTTGGTCTCATCTAATCAGACTACGCTGGTTCACTCCAGACCATGGGAACTTGTTAGTTGTCCAATTTTTAGGCTGATTTATCTAAATCTTGCATAATCTACTATCAAGTGTTTGTATTAAAGAAAGGGTTTTGAGAGTACCTTTGATATGAGAGAGGTGAGACACAGTGTTTGGTATGAGAAAGACAGAGAGTGTTTCCAATCGTTGTGAAGAAGCATTGAAACATCATGCAGTCAGAGAAAGAAAGTACTGAACCTCCTACTAAATGAAAATGCACCCCAACAGAAACAAGTGTTAGGAAGAAAAGGGCGGCACAATGTCTTGTACTTTTAAAGCGGACCTTAAGTGGATGTCCCATTATGCAACGTCTAGTTAAAGCAGACCTGGCCACTGTACAGCCCGCAGGCCTCATGGTTCTGTCTGGTCCGTGGAAGATGCGGATGGCAAATACTTGTCTGGGTGTGTCAGTCTGCATCATGGCTGGATGTGATTGTGCAGATGCAGATTAAAATTGTTATGTATGAGAAACTGCGGGAGGCTGCATCCGCGAAAGGGGTGATACAGAGATTGTTCATGTTATATTGATTAAAGGAACATGACACCCATTGTTAATCTGCATCCACTCTGCATTTTGTGCAAAGATCTGACAAAAATGAGTGATAAAAAATGAAACTTTGATGTGGAATACAGATCATTCAGCAAATCCTGGACTCCTCTAAGTAATTTTTCATGGAGGTTAGTTAGTGGTAAAGCAATCTAGTAGGCAAAGAGCACATCACTGCATTTAAAGACTACTACTTGAGCCGTTACTTCGAGATCAAGCACGCAGAAAATGAAGAAACTTCTCTGAACAGGAGAAGGTGAGGACTGCAGAGGAATTATTAGCTAAACTACAAAAGCAGCAAAGTACTTTTTACAAAGCTTCATACAGCAAAGGAAGGAACAGTAAAAACCAGCTATATATTATCTCACAAAATTGCCAAAAGAAGCAAACCGTTGTCCGATGAAGAATTCTTTAAAGAGTGCTTATTGGATTCAACAGCAATCTTCTGCCCAGAGAAGAAGGATGCGTTTGAATATTGACTGCTCTCCTGTATCTCCTTGGCCTTGGATGAGAGCTGTGATGTTCGTGACACAGCACAGCTCCTGATTTTTGAGAAAAGGACAACAGAAGACTTTGAAAAGACAGAAGAACCGCAGGCTTCTATCCAGTCAGTAAAAGGGACAACAACCGGTAGGATTTATTTACTGAAGTTAGCACATGCACGCAAAAGATAGGACTGCAGCGTGACAACTGATGGTTCTCCTAGTTTGACAGGTAAAAATATTGGACTTTTAAAAAGGATGCAGGAAAAACTGGCTGAGATTAACCAAGCCCAAAAACTCATTTTTAAATTGCATCATTCACCAAGAAGTGCAATGTCAATGAGTGCTGAAAATTCGTCATGAGGTTGATGTTGTAATAAATACTGTAAGTTCACCGAGGCTAGGGCATTAAATCATGGTTTGTTACACTGTTGGAGGAGAATGAGACTCATCACCGTGATCTGGGCTGCCACACAGCTGCCGGGGGCTAAGTGTGGGCAAAGTGCTCAAACAGGTCTGGAAGCTGAAATCAGAGATTCACAAGTCTTGTCAAATGAGAGGAAAACCCATCCCTGAAGTAAGCAGCTCTGAGTGGCTACTTGATTTAGCATTTGCTTTTGATTTGACTTCACTTGTCAATGAACTGAATACAAAAATTGCGATGCAAAGGTCTTTTTTGCACATGATATGCACAGCCTAGTCTACACCTTCATGAGGAAGATTCTCTCAACAAGTAGAGAGGAACACATTGACGCACTGAGAGGGAGGAATCTATCAGCTGATCAACTTAACAGATATGCAGCCATGTCCTGGGTACTGCATGGTGAGTTTTCTAGGTGATCTGAAGACTTCAAAGCAGTGGAAACTGAATTGTTCACCATCTCCTCTCCTTTTACATGTGATGTGGACATTGCCCCCAACAAGGTACAACTTGAACTAATAGACTTGCACTCTGATGCCTTGTGGGCAGGACACTTCAACTCGGTGCTATTACTGATATTCTACATTTCTCTCAATAAGGACAATTTCCCAGACTTGAACTCAGAGAATGCTTGTCTTCTTTGAATCAACATACATACATGAACAGCCATTCTCAGTAATGAAATTCAACTAATCCAGGTACAGATCTTCTCTCAGTGATGACCATTTGTCTGCTGTACTGTGAACAGCAACATCAGGAAATACACATTTCAGTGCACCAGTTGAAGCTCATCAAAGACTTCATTCATCCCACTACGTTGTCAGAGCTACAGAGACAGTAAAATACTTTATCAGTGATTAATTCAGTGTAAGAACTTTAGGGGTTGCTGTCACCCCTTTAACCCAACAGACACATACGCAGACATTTTAATTATTTTTTCTTCTTCCAAGTGCCTTTTAAGTACTACAGCTACCATACACAAATACACCAGCAATAAATCAATACAATATTCTCTTCTACACCTCCCAGCAAACTCTGTTCTACTCCTCCTGACTCCGGCTCGCCTGCAGTCCTTTATATAATAAAGGGTCAGATGGAGAACTTGGATTCTTTAGTCAGCCCAGAAGTACTTTGGGGCTCCTGTCCACGTGATCCATTAGTACTTCAGGGCAATAGGGAAAGTATGACACCCCCCGGTCCTTCAACAGCTCCCCCTGGCAGCACCCAACAGGGCTGTGAAACCAAACTCCAAGTCCCAGGATGCCCTGCGGGAATCCGGCGCACTGCTGCCCTCTAGCATCTTGGGGGAGGTAGTGTCCAAAAGTTGCTGTCTTTCCCAATCTTTTCCTTCTTGGAGCATCCATCACAGCAGTAAAATGTATTTCATATTTTGTTCTTTTATTTTACACAATAAGGAATTGTAGGTTGTGTTGGAAAGCAAGTTATAGTGTGTATACATTCCATGGTTCAAGAAATTAGAATTTGTGAATATGCGGATTGCATTACTTTTATTATGGTGAAAAAAAGAAATATAACATGTTTACTGTAATGTTACAGTTGACAGAATGTGTTTCACCCTCCTCAACAAGTTTGTTTTTTTCATATGTCCCCCCCCTAAAAAATAGCTGCCCAACCCTGAGTTATAGGATGCTTTATGTTAGACGCGTTGATCTTGTCACAATGCCAGTTTAAATGACTGAAAATCGCTGAGTGTGTCACATTTCCTGACTGACTGCTGACCCTCTAGCACAGTCTTGCTCGCCCCTTTTTTGTGACAACCAATAACGGCTGCCTGACTGCACCACTACTGAATGCTGGGTCAACAGGTATAGTGAGTTCAGCTGTAGTTTCTGCCCTTTTTGTTCATCGTATTGTGGTACTTAAAACACAAAACATCAGACAGATCAGCTTTTCGTCTGTTTGTGAGGTCCATAGCCACACTCCTTATTCCTCATTGCTGCATTTTATGAGTTGTACTTCCGGATGAGTATACCTTGACTGTCAACTCTCATGCACACAACAAGGCTGCTCAATATTAACGGTTAGATTTTTATTGGAGCGATTGGCTGTGTGTGTCACATTAGGTGTCCGACTTCATAAGAGGGCACTGCCGACTCCCTCCAAATTACCGAAGACTACAACTAAATATTTCTGGAAAAGTCGTTTGATATTGCCTTTAGATGGATTATGAATAAATGACTCTCGGTTTACAGAGACATCTCTTTTGTTTTTGATGCAAAGCTTGCTGTATGGACACAGAATTGAAGAGTTCACATTGTATGTTTTCTTCTGTCTTGACATCTGGCTTTTGATATGCATGGTTTCTCTGTAAATAAACATAAGATTAAAATGAAAGTAAGGTTTGGGTGTTTCTTCACTTTAAACTGCCTTATTTACTGACAGTAATTCTCCCCCAAGTGATGAGTCTTAATACAGCAGGATGTGCTTGTTCAGAGGTGGCCATCTTGGAGCTGAAGGCCGTAGATAACCCAGCAGGCTCGCCTGGCCTCAGTTGGAGTGTTTCTTGCATGCCTTTTGAAAGTAGCCAATCCCTGCTAGGCATATTTATTCAAAAATCCTTTGAAAGGTAGTGATCTGAGAGCAGGTTGTGCTCTGTAACTTAGCAGAAGCTGAAGGATATAGAATTCTGGCACTATCTGAGGTATTTTAGAGGTGGATTTCAGAAGGAAGTCTAATGAGGGTATTCATTCAAAACAAGGCTAAAAATTTAGGCATTTCCAGGATTACTTTGACCACCAACATAAACAGAACCTTGGAGGTTAAAGTGACTTTCGTGAACGCTTTTACGGTTAAACAAACCGTGGTCATGAGGCAATCTAAATGCACCCATACAGATTTCTACCCATTTGGTAATGCGTTCAATTTTAAACTTACTAACTATAACTCCGACATCAATGACACAGAGGCAGAGGCCCAATCCTAGCAATATCATTGTTGGGAGTACAGCAAGGAAAGCAGACTACAGGGATCTGAATTTGAATGCAAGCAGCACATCTCCATTTGTCACTTTTTTCAGGTTATTGCCCCATCTGTGACGCCTGGAGCCCCACGAGGAGGATAAAATGATGGTGTCCTTCGCTTGGTTTCGCTAGCAGCTTTTTGAGACAAAGAAAGGTTTTAAATTGAAAGTATCATTCAAGCCAATTATGATTTTAATTAAGGGTAATATTCAATTATTTACAGCTCCAAATGACACCTGCTGTGACTCTCAAGTGATAAATTGCTGCATTTCATTAAAGGATACCCCCCCCCCCCCGACCCACACACTACCCTGCCCCTCAGCCTTTGTCAAGGTCCTGCTGACTTGTTTCATCTAGGTCGTCTTACACAATGGGGGCTGAACTTTACTCTGCTGTCAGTTTGGGGCTAGCAGTCTTGCATTCTGGGATGGATATGCATGCCAAATATATTTTCTAATGTACACAGTGTTTAGTGCTGCTGCCTCTAAGATCCAGAGTTTTGGGTTCAGATCGCAGTCATGTTACTGTGTGCAGCAGTCAGAATGGGCATTTCTCCACCAACTGCAGTTTCCTCCTAAATGCCAGCATTGAATACAAGGCAGGAGTAGATGGGGAGGCAGCCCACTGGACACACTCTCACTTGCACTGAGAAGACGAGTTCGGGTTCATCTGGAAGGGAAAACCCTGGGAGAAAACATCCAGAGTTCATACTGATGCTGACCAGGCTGTGAAACACGGTCTCATGAAGCTGGCACACAGCAGCACTAACCACCAAGCCCCCCGCCTCAGTTATCAGTTGCTTTAATACATTGGAGTTATGCAGCTTTGAACAATTAATACGTCCATTGTCTACATGTGGATATTGCTTTGATTTTCCCCAGAACTATAGAAGCTCTGCTGGAACACACTGTAGTGGATGAAGTAATGACAAACAAAATAAATAGTAATAATAATAAAACACCCCAAAGACACATTTAGAATAACCCAGTTGTGTTCCTTATGGGGGCCAGCAGGTTAAAGTGTTGCCACGCTTGATGATTATTGCTTTCAGTCGACATTCGTTATTGCAGGCTTTCTTACGTCAGACACAGCGATTTTATTCAAGGGCCTACAGCCTTTTAAAATTGAATGAAAATCTCATTAATATAGGTTTTTCAGATTTCATTTCATTCACTGCTCCTTCTGCACAGATCCGTCCAACATCCCGGATGGCTGTTCTGCAATATATTTGTGTAAGCCACATGTCCTCCTGAACATGGCCTGGCATTGGTTCAATCCTATCTGACAAACATTCAGCATGGTCAGCCATATCAGGGGCCTTGTCCCATGCTTGTATGTTTTAGTATGGCAAGAAGACAATGTAATCCCATTTAAAGTGGCAAAGCAACTGGCCAGCAGTGGCATGTATAGCTCTTGAGTTAAAATCAACTTTTTAAGATAGTTTTAATTGTGGGATGAATTCAGTGTGGCCTAGTGGTTAAGGCATCAGACTGTAAACATAACCTCGCTATGAATTCCTCATGTGCTGTGATGGAAGGCTGTGAATGTGCCAGTGCTCACACCGGGCGAATAAAGACACAGCTGTGCCTTTGTGATGTGGAAGGCACATTGGGTTAAAGCATCAGCTACAGTAGATAGTTACATTTATATAGTGCTTTTCAAACCTGCTCAGAGTGCTTTAAATAGACAGTGGAGAGCCACTTCATCCACCACCAACGTTCAGCATCCACCAGGATGATGCAACGGCAGCCATTCTTGAGCCAGTACACTCATCATGCATTAGCTACTAGATAGTGAAGGGGTGAGAGAGTCACAGTTAGATAGTAAGGGTCTGGGATGATAATTAACCAGAATGATCAGACCTTGGTGGGCAGTTTAGCCAGAACTGGGGTATGTCCTACTTTTTTTTTTTTTTTTAACTATGACCACAGACAGTTAGGACATCTTTTTTAAATTTCATCAGAAGGATATTGCTGATTTTTACAGCACAGTGTCACCATCACTGCACTGGGGCACTGGAATCCATACACAGTCCCCTGATGGCCCCACCAACACCTCTAGCTTGGTCTCCTACCAAGTACTGGCCAGGCCCAAACATTCTTAGCTTCAGGTGGATTACCTGTTCTGAAGTGCAGGTGGTATGGCTGCCATGGAAGCACAGGAACGTGTGTGAATAGACTCCTAGTGTGCAGAGGCTGACATTCAGAAAGTCACAACTTACACCCAGAGATATAAAAGCTATAAGCATACTGAGAAACTGCACATTTTATGCTTTCATTTCTGTAAATTTAAGTTCATAGGCCAATTTGAGTGTTGCCAGAGTGGCAGTGGGGTACTACCATTGTTTGAAGTGGCCTGGCATACACTAGTACTTTATTAATGACCCCTGGGTTTTTTCCAAGACCAATCCCAAATTGAAGAAATAGTGCTATGTAATGCATAACATTATAAATGTAGGAGGATATAGCAGGGAGTGACGCCAGTTATATTGTTCAGCTTCAAGCAATCGGTAGTACTGTATCTCAAGAAAAAGAACACTTAAAGAGTTACAATATCTATCTATCTATCTATCTATCTATCTATCTATCTATCTATCTAT